>OZ059833.1:2547500-2755433 GCA_964057195.1 Orthosia cruda
GAATTAGGCAGGCCATATCTGCCGCATGTCGCAACAGAACTGGGCAAAAGTAACAACTGACTAGATGCCGAATAACAGGAACCGGCGACGCGGTAGGTCCAGAAAGAGATGGCGTGACGAATTAGACATCTACCTGAAGGATTGGCCAGACGTAGCAAGAGACAGAAAAAAATGGAAGGACGGAAGGGAGGCCTTTGCCCTGCAGTGGGACATAACAGGCTCATAATAATAATAATAATAAGCCTGCCTACCTGCCTGCCTTAGAGTCAGGATCGCTGTCCCAGTTCCTAACGACAGGAATAACCCACCTGCTCCACAAATCAGGTAGTACTGCGGATCACAAAAATTATAGACCGATAACGTGCTTACCGACGGTCTATAAAGTTCCATCCATTCTGAGAGCGAAAATTAATCAACATATTGACAATAACGCCATCATGTCTGCTTCTCAGAATGGATGTAGGAACGGGTCCCGCGGTACTAAGAAGCAGCTCCTCATTGCCATTAGCCAACAGGTTCGCCGTTCCCGCAAAGACCTGGCGATATGTTGGATAGATTACAAGAAGGCCTATGACTCAGTGCCACATACATGGCTCATGAGGGTGCTGGAGTTGTATAAAATTGATGCAACTCTGCGCGCCTTCCTGATATGTATGGGGCAGTGGATGACGGTCCTTCACTATCCAGGATGTCGACATATTCAGGCAAACAGCGAACCTATAAGGATCGAGCGCTGAATATTTCAGGGCGACAGTCTGAGTCCTCTGTGGTTTTGTTTAGCCCTAAATCCTCTCAGTACACTGCTGGAGGGTTCAGGTCTAGGTTATCGGTTGAGGAGAGGTCATATCACACCTCCTTTACATGGATGATCTGAAGCTCTTTGCCCCCAACAACTTGCAACTGATGAAGCTACTGAAGGTAACAGAAACCTTCAGTGACGCCATCCGTATGGAATTTGGTGTGGACAAATGTGCAGTCATGCAAGTAAAGCGAGGGGAGATTATGGAATCCGTGGGAATACAACTCTCGGATTTCATACACCTTTGATCCCTTTCCTCAACCGAAACTTACAAGTATTTGGGTATGTCGGAAGCACTAGGCATCAATGCTACTGACGTGAAACAGTCGTTGAAGGAGCGCTTCTTTGGCCGCCTGAAAAGAGTACTAAATAGTCTTTTATCGGGCGGTAACAAGGTGCGCACCTTCAATGGCTGGGTCATGCCGGTATTGATGTATTCTTTCGGCATACTCAAATGGACTCAGACTAAACTTGACACCCTGGATAGGAGGGTCCGCACGCTGCTTACGGCAAATCGTATGCATCACCCACGTTCATCGGTTATGAGACTGTATATCCCTCGGAAGTGCGGGGGTCGTGGCTTTTTAAATGCTAAGACCCTACACAACCGCGAGGTATGCAGTCTTAGGGAGTACTTCCAGGCCGCTGACGTGGGTATGCATCGAGAGGTGGTAGCGGTGGACAAGGGCCTTACCCCGCTCTCCTTGGCTAACGAGAACTGGCGCAAACCTATAGTATTAGATACTAATGACCGCAGGGAGGTATGGCAGAGCAAGGAGCTTCACGGACGCTTCTTCCGGGTCCTATATGGGCCCGATGTAGATCTTTTAGCGTCCGTGGCCTGGCTGCGATTTTGTTGTCATTGAGTTGTTGTTGTCATTTAGTTGCGTATGACTCATCGGCAGCGCTGTTGTGTTTACGGACTCGAATTGTGTTGAATCCGACGGCAGCGACTGAGTTGGAGTAGGGGGCTCGCTGAAACTCGATGACGTATTCGGCTCGAGCGGTTCTGGTCGGTCCGTACGTACAACAGGCGATATGTTGCTCGCTCCCTTCGTCTTCCGCGCGTTGATGGAGAGCGCCGTCTCAGCTCGAACACGAGCATCGCGCATTGGTCGCTGGGTCAGCAGCCCGGTGTTGACAGTGCTTTTACCCACATTTACTCCGATTTGCGTAGTTTTCGCCGATTCACCACTTACACCAACTAATTTTTTTATTAGCTGATTTTGGTCCAACACGACCTTTTCCAGTGATGTAATTCTATTTACCAATGAGTGGACAGTTTTTGTCAGTTCACAGATTGTTGTTTCCAACGTTTTGGCCGACATTTCTAATATTTTTAATATAGTTTTATACGGAGCAATTAGCGAACGTCCTACGGCCTCGACGGGTGAGGGTAGTAGGCATATGTATCGTAAGACTCGTGCGACAACTCCAATGCACTGTCTTCTTCATAGTATTAGATGGTCAGTGATGTACTCGCTATGGATCTTATAGTAAAGCCTCATGACTGAGATGTTGATCGAATGACCGGTGGGACTGTTATTTACCCACGAGCCCTTAAACTAAAACTTATCGGACACATCATTAAAGTTTATTAAATCCTAACTTAAACCGTAGATATCTACGATACCCCATTTATTATTGATTTAACAATAGCTTATTTTTGGTGCCTTCACTAACTGCACATAATAAAGTCATCTGTACTTAGTTGAATAAAATACGAAATCATGCGAACGAAGTCGCGGTCGGAGTGCTAGTGTATTATAAATAATTGGCGCCATACAGACTATACTTTTCCGCAATAGTGCTGTCCTAGACCTAGAAACGAAAAGTTTGCTATTGTCGCGTCTATTTCAAATTACTTTATCTGACAATAGGGGAAATAAGTGTGGGTTCGATCTGACAAACATAATGATCTCTAAAATGTACAACGATGGTAAGTTCAAGATTTTATATTTTTTAAAACATAGTTCTAAGGCACTTCTTTTAGGTTTTAAAAATGACATGTTTATTTGTTGAATTGCCCCAAAAAATTACTAGAGGACTCTAAAGCCATGATAAAAAGTTAGCAGCGCATCAGCATTTAACATCGGGGCTAATTTATAAAGAGCATATGTGGAATTACTAACTGTTTTGCTCAAGGCTTCCGTATGCGCTTTCCAATCTAATTTACTGTCAATAGTTACTCCAAGAAAAGTTGTAGGCTCAACTTTCTCTATGTTATTATTACAATAGTGTACATTTTAACATTTGGAATTAATCTTTTTTTTTATTATTTGAGATGGGTTTGCTCTTGACTCTAGTCTAAGTCATAGGTGACAGAGACAGAGTCGACGATGGAGTGAGCTTACCCAGAAGGAGCCTGTTTACTCTAACTTTGAAGAGATTCTGGTTGAATGCGTTCGGAAACACAGACGCAGGTAGTGAGTTCTGTTCATTCGCTGTGCGCATCATGAAGGATGTTTGGAAGCGCTTGGTGCGAATTGGTGGAATGGCAACAAGGTAAGGATGGTAACTTGCAGTGCGTCTAGATGTCCGATGGTAGAAGGGGGCTGGTGGGATGAGGTCGCGGAGTTCTTGAGCACACTCACCAAAATACAGTCTGTAAAAGAACCTTCTATAGAATTGTTAATGTCAGCTTCGTAAGTGTCTCTATTTTTACAAGCGATCGTAATGGTACTATCATCGGAAAAAAGTCTCATAGGGTGGTCAATACTTTCGGGTAAGTCATTAATATAAAGTATAAAAAATAATTGTTTACTTACTTTTACTAACGGACTTTCCATATTTCGTATTTTTCTTTCTTTTGTTTTTAAAGTGTTTAAAAACAAAAGAAAGAAAAGTCGATTTATTTTGCTTAGCTTATCTTCTTTTTAATTGAATTCCTCATCACCACACGTTTTCTCGATAAGCTCGTCGTACGGTCGTACATCAGTGAATACTAGAATGCCTAAATCTTCTTTAAACATGGCAAAAGCGCCAATTCCAAAAAGTTTATTTCCAGAATATAGCGGTGCACCAGACCCCAACCCTGGAAAATTTCCAATATTTCTAATACATATGAAAAATCCCCATTGGCGTGGCAGCCACTCTTCGCAGTCTACCAATGCGACATCGTCTTCTTCATACTCAATTACATGTATTGAGTCAAATTCACGCATTTGTTTTTTGCTTTCATATCCTAAAGATAATATCAGAACCTCAGCCTCTATGTCATCTGTGATTTTGGCGGGGATTGATTTGACAGCGTTATGATAATGTACTTTGGATTGGCCAGAAAGATAAAACCGTCCTAAATCATGATTGCTTTGTTCAATCATCGGTCGTTGCCTATATGAAGCATTGGCGACTCCAAGTTCTTCTTTAAGTCTCACTATCATCAAATCGTGAATTGGAGAATGCTCCTTATCACGCCAAATATTATTTTCTGGCAGAATTGGGTCATCCGTTATTTGGCGACCGCACACTATGTTTGCTATTTTCAGTACCGGTATTTCATTAACACATCCTGTGGGTAACAACGCCAAAATATGTTCGGTAATGTTGGGGTCGTGTATCAATTGCCTAAAGGGATTATACGATGTTAGAATACGACTATTGTCTAATATGACCCCTGAAGCAATAAATGTATATTCTTTCCCGTTGTCTAAATAGTTGTCTATATTTAGGAGAAATATTACAGCCTTTAATTCGATGTGATGGCGTGTATAGGGCCACGCCTCTGCAGGGTTTTTTGTCCAATTCATATCTTTCAATTCTGAAAACGCCTGAGTAGAACTTGAAAGAATGGACAATACGAACATCAGAAACAAGAGGCCATTGGTCAACCTGAAAGATAAATAAAAAATACAATAAATAAGATTATCATGTTGAGGTTTTGGGGCATGTCACCTTCTAATTCTAAAATCTATAAAAAAATGCAGCAGTTAAGAGAACCCTAATTCGTGCCCAATATGCGAATTTGTTATGTCAATTTGTATTGACATAACAAACTGTTTTATTGAAAAAGAGTTTCTTTGGTATTGCTCCAGATATTTATAATAAAATACCTGATATTATTATATTCGCCTCTAAACAAATTTAAAAAGTACCCTAAGGGATATTAGTATTGTAGGCAACTCATTCTGCATTATCTGTGCCTTTTTAGTCTTTGTATATTATTGTATTGTGTTAGCTGTAGTTTATTGTTATCTGTGGCATGCGACCTGGCAGTCTCGCATGCGCCGTATGTTGCTGTCCTTGTCGCCCTTGTGCGGGCGTGCCCTATTGTCCTTGTCGCTCTGTAGCCAGCGTTGCCGTTCTTGGCAACGTCATGACCTGTGCGGGCGCAGAGCTCAAGGCAGTCGCCTTATATAAATATCCTATCTGCGCGTAGGACGCGGCCATTTATTGCTCCATTGACGTTATGGAAGCCTCTTTCTCTTCTGCGTGTACTATGTAAGTAGCCGTATTTGTTCTATGTTTCTGTGTAAAGTGTATAGTTATGTGATTTAAATAAATTACACAAGTTTGCCAGTAATTTGGTATTGAGTTTCCATTGTGTTTAAAATAATCCGGTCCTAATCGCAAAATTGGTCCTATCGAGCCGGATCATAATGGAAAACCAATTTACTGGCGTTGTCACACGGAGCAAAGCCGCTAGTGCCGAGCACCAACCTGGATCGGATATCGCGTCTGTAACGCGTGGTTCGATTAATGCCACGTGTGCGACATTCAGGTCGAGATCGAGCAGCCTCAGCCGCGAAGCACTGTGCCATGACTACGCTAGTGCCGAGCACCGACCTGGATCGGATATCGCGTCTGTAACGCGTGGTTCGATAAATGCCACGTGTGCGACATTCAGGTCGAGAGCGAGCAGCCGTAGCCACGAAGCCCTGGAACATGACAACACGTGTGTTCCCACAGTACCACGTGGGAGGGAAAGTGCCACGTGCTTGTCCATTCGGGTGAAATCAAGCCGTCTGAGCCGCGAAGCCCGCCGTGCTGCTGCCGTGTACAAAGCCGAAGAAGAACTCGCGGCGTTAAAAGAACAGCTGATAAGAGAGAAAGAACAACTGATAAGAGAGAAAGAACAGCTGCTAAGGAAGAAGCTGGCTTTAGAGATCGCCGAGATCGAGGCATTCTTCCCGCCTGCTGCTGAAGTTCCCTGTGAGGAAATGGACGAAACGCCAGCGCCCCCCGTGCCGGCTGACACGTGTTCGACCGAAGGCCTGCATCGAGAATGTGCACGTGGGCTCGTACATGCCCCACGTGTTGTGACATTCTCCCCGATTGCTGATCAGGCCGCCTGTGAACGCGCAGCCTTGCCGCTGGTGCCCCCCGCGCTAGCTGGCACGTGCTTTATTGACGCACCGCCGCCGTACGCCCCCGCGCCACCGATGTTCAACGCGCCGCCGGCGTCCTGCTCGCCGCTGGCTGGCCCCACGCCGCGCCGCCGTCGCCATCTGCCCCCGCGCCACCGATGTTCAACGCTCCGAAGGTGCCTCCCGCGCATAAGTTGCGCCCCACGCCGACGCCGCCCACCGCGTCGACGCCGCTCGTTGCTACGACGGCGCCCGCAACGCCGCCCGCCGCTCCGAAGGCGCCCCCAGCGCATCATTTGCGCCCGTGGCGATATTCTCCGGGCCCGCTGTTCAGGCCCATTCGCAAGTGTTCCACGCACCGCCGCCGTCCGCCGCGTCTGCGCCGCTCGTTGCTACGACGGCGCCTGCAACACCGACGCCGCCCGCTGCTCCGAAGGCGCCCCCCACGCCGTCTGTCACGGGACCGACCGCGCGCCAGCGGGAACCCGTTCACCGTGCACACATCACCAGCGAGCAAGCTACGTATCGAGTGCGTCGTCGCGTTGTGTGTGTTGTATGTTTTGTAACAGTGCGGGTCACCGGTTACCCAAGTGTGTTAGTGACAATAAGTGAGACTTTAATAAGGACACTAAGTTAAGAGTAATGTAGATAATATGGTTTAGTTGTGTTGCCTACTGACGTGAGTGTTCAGGAACAAGGGGGTGGAATGTAGGGAACTCATTCTGCATTATCTGTGCCTTTTTAGTCTTTGTATATTATTGTATTGTGTTAGCTGTAGTTTATTGTTATCTGTGGCATGCGACCTGGCAGCCTCGCATGCGCCGTATGTTGCTGTCCTTGTCGCCCTTGTGCGGGCGTGCCCTATTGTCCTTGTCGCTCTGTAGCCAGCGTTGCCGTTCTTGGCAACGTCATGACCTGTGCGGGCGCAGAGCTCAAGGCAGTCGCCTTATATAAATATCCTACCTGCGCGTAGGACGCGGCCATTTATTTCTCCATTATGGAAGCCTCTTTCTCTTCTGCGTGTACTATGTAAGTAGCCGTATTTGTTCTATGTTTCTGTGTAAAGTGTATAGTTATGTGATTTAAATAAATTACACAAGTTTGCCAGTAATTTGGTATTGAGTTTCCATTGTGTTTAAAATAATCCGGTCCTAATCGCAAAAAGTATTATTAGTAGAGAAGTGCTATTACAGTGTAGATGAAATGCTTGTATAGAATTCTGAGTGAGTGTTTTTTTTCTGTTTGTCTTATTCAAACCAAATAAAAAAATTGACATAGTGATTTTTAATTGAATTTATATTGTGACATAGTGATTATTAATTGAATTAAAATTTTGACATTGTAATTAAAGTTTAATTTAAATTTTGATATAGTGATTTTTTATTGAATTAAAATTTTGCCATTGTAATTTAAATTTAATTTAAATTTTGATAGTGTTGTTGTGATTTCATTTTTGTATTTTTGTCTATTGCAACTAATTTTGTACGCCATAAATGGCAAAACATGTAGCCAGCTCATATCAATTTAAAACCTTTAAACTGTACTCATGTACTACAAAATAAATTTATCTTATCTAATGTAAGTTAAGCGCAAATCATTCTATCAAGAAGCTCTAGACAGTGTAATTCGATCAGCGATGGCGCTTGGGAGTCCTACACTTCTTTGACATTTTACCAGTCGTTATCGCGATGCTTTCTATTGATAGAATGTCAGTTATCTAGAGCTTCAGTGAAAGGAATAGGTAATAACTTCGAAAGCGTGTAACTTCTCATTTTTACCGATTGTCATCCAAGGTTCAGCTTTGCCTGTGTCATAGTATTTTTTAGCCTTTAACCATCTGAAATAATGTACCAGTCAAATGGTGAAGAGATTTTTGCAAATAGGTATAGTTATGCCAGAGATTACCCTACACTTCAGAACAAACTCACAAAATTCGGGCTCTCTCTTTAGATTATTAGTTAAGACTAGCAGTTTCCCGCCACTTCGTCAGCGTCAAATTATAAAAACAAAAAAAAAACATGGGTTATTTTTTAACGCATTCAAATCAATCATTTTTCTAAAATAAAAATTGCTAACACCACAGGAGAAGATAGCAGTTATTTTTGCTTTTTTTTGTAACAGGGAGAAGTTTTGAAGACTTAAAGTTTCTACTTTATTCGGTCCAGATAAGTTGCCCATATATTTAAATTCTAGCAAATATTGATTTTGCCCACAAGATCCTGTTTTCATTTCCATTTTGAACAAAAACCACGAACATTCGCCTGCCTTGAAAGCTTTTCCTCAAATAACATATGGCTGCGAGCCCGCAAAATACAATATTACAGACAATCGCCATTACACACACACACTCCCCGCCCGGTATAAACATGACAAAATCAGAATTGCCGAAAATCGGCCTTAACATTAAACAATACCTCATACAATATATTGCACATATTATTGCGGTTAACCTAAGAAAGCGTTAGCAGCCATTTGAAATCTTTATTGCCATCAAAATAAAAACAAATCTACATCGCAATTTAATTATTGTAATAAAACAAACAAATCTTTATTGGAATCACGTGTTTTACATGATTTTAATAAAAGCTTTAAAAAGTATAGTTTATTGGGCTAAGCAATTTGATGTTAGAAAACTTTAAAGTACCTTTAATATTAATAATACATAATTACATAAAATAAAATAGAATGGATGTCAAATAAACTAAAATAAATACAATAACAATTGTCAAAATTAAAATACTTAATCGTCAATAAAATAACCAACAACTTACATTTTGTCTACTGTCCACTTGAAGAGATCACACGACTGAATATACCACGACTAAATTTACCTATATATACCTATAGCTAAGGTATGTCATGTTATTGTTTTGATAAAATCGCGGTCAAGAGCGAGTTGTGCTAGCACAATACTGCTGTTCTGCATTATATTGTTTTAACTCATAGTAATAAATAAGTAATTTTCTGAGTTTAAAGGAACTGCTGTTATGATTAAACAACATAATAAAGTTCGCTCAACCCGGGGCGGAGGACATCCATGAGGATTTCGAAAGGAAAAAAAGAAGGTGAGCACGACTCATATTACAAGGTGGTTCCTCAAGCTGGAGGCCTGACCCCCTGTGGCTTGGTCCCTGTTCCCGATAACATTGGACCTCTATCTTTTATGTTTTAAATGTTTTTTTTTTCATTCTTTTAAATGTAATAAAAAAAAGTGTTGAAGCATTTAATACATTTATATTTGTACATACAGTCCACATTTGATTATAGTAAGTAGCGAGCTGCCGACCCCATTCTGTGTGATGGATGCATATTTTAAGTTTAGTTGTCAATAAACACAGTAGAAGACAGACGCTTGTTTCATTTAGAAAATCACTCGCTAAAGTAATTTGAACACTAACCTACACAACATAATGGTCATTATCGAGCCGCATCATTAGTGAAGTGAATATAAAAGAACCACATTCCATCAGAGATAAGAAACCGGCGAGTGAATAGTTCGACGTAAACAAAGTCATTAGTGATTTTAACAAGAAAAAACGTTGTTGAATACATCAAGTTTGCATTGTGTTTGCGTATTATATTGAAGATTTACGTAATTGAATTGAATTAAAGTGAAATATGTCTAAATCAACCGAAGAAGCACTTGGTATATTAGAAGATACAGCCGAGTTATTAAAGAAAACACAAATAAACTTACGAAAATGTCCTAAACAACGTTTGACTAAAGGATACATTCAATCTAGAATTCAGTGCCTCGAAGAATACTGGAAAACATTTAGCGGTGCGCATCAAGACCTAGCGAAGTTAACACCGAGAGAAAAACGTAATTTAATATCGTATTTCGTTAATGAAGAGTTTTTTATTTACGAAGATCTTTATTTATGTTTGTTGGGTGAATTACGCGACATGTTAGAAAACGTAACCAAACTATCGCAACCGATAAACATCGACAACGCGGATGGAGATAACCAACAGACACAAGTGAGACTGCCACGTATAACGATACCTACGTTTTCTGGAACCTATGAGGATTGGCCTGCGTTTAAAGATTTGTATGTTTCATTAGTACATGACAACAAATCACTAAGCAACGTTCAAAAGTTGCATTATTTAAAAACCAGCATCGGCGGTGAGGCAGCGGCCTTACTTAAACATATACAAGTAACTGAAAGTAACTACTCACAAGCATGGGAAACTTTACGGAACCGTTACGGCAATAGAAGATTGATAATTAACTTAATGTTGAAGAGATTAGTTTTTCAAAAAAAAGGCGACCGCTCAATCGGCCAGTCAACTGAAGTCAATTTTGGATACAACTTCTGAAATCTTAGACAATCTTAAAAACTCCAACGTGAACACCGACTCCTGGGATCCTATTATTATATTTCTGGTCGTGCAGAAACTGGACCCGGAGTCCCACAAGGACTGGGAAGAGCACGCCTACAAGGGGAATTCTGATGAATTACCTACGTGGAACGAATTGAAAAAATTCCTAGATGGCAAATTTCGTGCATTGGAACTAATAACACCCTCTTCAACGTCGGTTATGCGGGAAAAAACCTCCAAAGAACGAAGTACATTCCATGTTTCAACGAATGAAAGGGAAAACACTTGTATAATGTGTAAAGAGAATCATACCCTGTCTCACTGCAAGTTGTTTGCGAAGATGCAACCTTCAGAACGATTTGATTGTGTAAAGAATAACAAGCTCTGTTTTAACTGCCTGGCATCAGGGCATTCGGTCTTCAAATGCCGTGTTCCAATGTCCTGTCGCACATGTAAACGACGCCATCATACTCTCATACATCTAACAAAGAAGACGGACACTTCGGCGTCATTAGAAACTGTACAATCGGCGCCGACAGTATCAACCCAAGCAGATGTAGAAGAAAAGGTGCAAGTTAATACAATGATTGCGTCGTACTACAATGCCAGAAAAGATATAGGGATGCTAGCAACCGCAATGGTGATAGTAAAGAGTGAACCAGGACACACCATTGTGCTCAAGGCACTTATAGATCCAGGATCACAAGCCTGCTTTATAAGTGAGAAAGCGGCACAACTATTAAAACTCAAAAGGCAGGTAACTAATTGCATAATAACTGGGATGGAATCCATGAAGGTCGCTGTCAAGCATGAAGTAAATATAGAAGTTTTATCACGATGGGAATCAAATTTTGTTCTACCTATACAAGCCTACGTGATGTCCAAGCACTTGACAGTACAATTACCTGCAAATACATGGTCAATAAGCAAATGGCCACACTTGGCAGATCTAGACTTAGCAGACCCAAAGTATGGAGTGTCAGGAAACATTGATCTGCTTCTAGACGTCAAGGGATATGCGAAAATACTACAAGAAGGTCTAATCAAGGGTCCACCGGGGTCACCTATAGCCCAGAGAACCAACCTCGGTTGGATAATATTTGGTGAAATAAGCATAAAAACAAACACAAAAGAAAAATGTTTAATGGCGATAAATGAACAAATAGATGTGAAAGAACTCTTGGAGGCTATGTGGGAGTTAGAAACCGAAACAAAGAGGAATTTTACTAAAGAAGAACAATTATGCGAAGAAATATATGAAAAAACACATACAAGAAACAATGAAGGACGATACGTAGTAAAATTACCCTTTAAAACCGACAACGTAAAATCATTCGACGGAAAGACAAGAGAGATAGCATTAAACAGGTTTCTGCAACTGGAGAAAAGACTAAACAAAAACCCTGACCTGAAAGAAGAATACAAAAGGGTTATTGAAGAATACATACATTTAAAACATCTAGAAAAGGTGCCACAACATGAGATAAAAACAAAAAGATCTGTCTACTTACCCCACCACGCAGTAGTCAGGAACGATAAGGAAAGCACGAAGACTCGCGTCGTTTTTGACGCCTCATGCAAGGGTTACAATGGAGTTTCCCTAAACGACGAGTTACTGGCTGGTCCTGTTTTACAAGACGACTTGCGAAGCCTAATTGTTAGATGGCGAAAACACGCAGTGTGTTTTGTTGCTGACGTACAGAAAATGTACCGAATGATTTTGGTAGCCCAGGAAGACACCGATTACCAGAGAATACTGTGGCGAAGCGATTCATCTGAAATCATTCAAGATTTAAGACTCCTGACTGTTACTTTCGGTACAGCGTCAGCACCGTATTTAGCGATTAAATCACTTATGCAACTTGCTAACGATGAAGGTGCCAAGTATCCTGAAGCTGCAAGGGTATTACAAGAAGATTTTTATGTCGACGACGTTATGTCAGGGTGTGACAATTTAGAGCAAGCCATTAAAATAAGCAAAGACTTACAGAGTTTATTACAGCTTGGCGGATTTCAGCTTAAAAAATGGTCTTCAAATAATGTGGATTTTTTAAAATCCGTAGCTCCAGAGGACAGATCTATTAATGCACATTTGGATTTAAATATAGATGGTACTATAAAGGCTTTAGGTGTACAATGGAACTTAGGCAGCGATCAATTTGAATACCAATTGAACCTAGTTCCCCTACCTACAATCGTTACAAAGCGAAGTATACTGTCAGATGTCCAAAAGCTCTTTGACCCGCTCGGTTGGATAGCGCCATGCATCGTGCAAGCAAAAATTTTGATTCAGAAGCTCTGGCAAACTAAGGTTGATTGGGATCAAGAAATAACTCCAGCTGTAAAAGAAGAATGGAAAACCATACGCGAGGATATGGGCAACGTTAATGGAATAAAAATAGATCGATGGATGGGCACATACAATTCTAACAAGAACAGAATACAACTGCATGGTTTTAGTGACGCATCGATGAGAGCATACGCAGCTGTTGTGTACTGTCGCGTACATTACTTGGATGGTACAGTCAAAACCTCGTTGATTGCAGCAAGAACTCGTGTCGCTCCGTTAAAGACCGTCTCACTACCACGACTTGAGTTGTGTGGAGCTGTTCTGGTGTCAAGACTATTAAAACAAATTTCGACAGCCATGAAAGTCCCATCACCTAATGTTTTTGCTTGGACTGATTCCTCAATAGTTCTTGCTTGGGTACAAGGAGAACCTAGCAAATGGAAGACTTTCGTTGCCAATAGAACGGTTGAAATAACTAGCCATGTCTCTAAAGAACAATGGTATCACGTACAATCGCAAGAGAATCCCGCTGATATAGCGTCTAGAGGTGCACTAGTTTCAGAGTTGAAAAGATGTGATTTGTGGTGGAAAGGACCAGAATGGCTTATGAGAGATATACATTTTACAAAACCAGAAATCATACCTACAGAACTAGAAAAGAAGACAACCATACAAACCTTTACAATGACCGAAAATGAAGAAGGAGAGAGAAGACTGTCAGAACAATTTGAAAAATACAGCTCACTGAAGGAATTACTTAGAAGTATTGCATTATGTAGGAGATTTTTAAAACATAAAGTGTTAAAGGAAGACATAGTTAGTTCTTTGACAACAGAAGAATTAGAAGGTGCACTATACATATGCATAAAAAAGGTGCAAAGTGAAGAATACGCAGAAGAAATTGAGCCTCTAAGAAAGGGTAAACAAGTTAAAAGAAATAGCACACTGAAGACTTTAGATCCGTTCTTAGATGAGTTACAGATGCTTCGGGTTGGCGGACGCCTAAGACACGCTAACATAGCGGATCAAAGTAAGCATCCAATCATATTGGGTCATAGAAACAAACTTACTCCTTTGATCATTGCCGATGCACACTCAAGAACTCTACACGGTGGAATCCAACTAATGTTGACCTATTTGAGATCGAAGTATTGGATAACGAGAGCTAAAGTACAAGTGAAACAATACATACACAGATGCTTCGTATGTGCTAAACAGAATGCCACTGCTAGAACGCAAGTAATGGGTGATTTGCCAAAGGTTCGTGTGACACCAGCTCGACCATTTCTACATTCCGGCGTCGATTTTGCTGGACCCTTACAAGTTTTATGGAGCAAGGGCAGAGGAGTCAAAACACATAAGGCATACATCTCAATATTTGTTTGTATGGCTACCAAGGCCATTCATTTGGAGTTAGTTGGAGATATGACGTCAGAGGCGTTCATCGGAGCATATAAAAGATTCTGTGCACGAAGAGGCAAGTGTGCACATTTATGGAGTGACCAGGGTAGGAACTTCATTGGTGCAAATAAAGAATTGGTAGCCATGTGGAAGGAAGCAAGTTTGGAGTTCTCTGGAGTAATCGCAGACTCGCTTGCATCTGATGGTACACAATGGCATTTTATTCCTGCGTACAGCCCAAACTTCGGTGGCCTCTGGGAGGCAGGCGTAAAATCCACGAAATACCACTTGAAACGGATACTAACTAACAATTTAACGTACGAGGAGATGTCGACAGTGTTGTGTGAGATAGAGGCTTGTTTGAACTCTAGACCATTGTGCCCCCAAGATGATTTGGATAATGAAAATATCGAGCCTTTAACACCGGGACACTTTTTAATTGGAGAGGCACCCATTGTTATACCTAGTCCAAATTTACAAAATTTGAAATTGCAAACGTTATCACGATGGCAATACGTCCAAAAGCTGTTGCATGATTTTTGGTCTAGATGGCAACAAGAATATTTATCTAGACTGCAACAACGACCAAAATGGCTCAAACGAGGAAAGGAATTTGAAATTGGTAATATTGTTTTGATCAAGCAGGATAACCTTCCACCAGGGAAGTGGTTACTGGGACGAGTAGTAAGCAAACATCCAGGACCAGATGGCTACACAAGAGTTTATAGTGTTAAAAGTGGTGGCGATATAGTAAAGAGAACTGTGACTAAGCTCTGTCCATTGCCTGTGGATAGTAGCACTGATTGATCTAGTATTATATGAGTGTTAATCATTTGCATGTATAATTGCGCATTTTTGATTATTTTGAAAGGACTCATATAGTCCTTTGGTGGGCGGCTTATGTTGAAGCATTTAATACATTTATATTTGTACATACAGTCCACATTTGATTATAGTAAGTAGCGAGCTGCCGACCCCATTCTGTGTGATGGATGCATATTTTAAGTTTAGTTGTCAATAAACACAGTAGAAGACAGACGCTTGTTTCATTTAGAAAATCACTCGCTAAAGTAATTTGAACACTAACCTACACAACAAAAAGGAAATAAACAATAATGTGTAGACAAAGGCCTGAAATGCCTTACAGTCTTTTTAGACCTAAAACAGGCATTTGACACTGTTTCTGTCCCAATCCTTCTGCACAGACTTGAAGCAATTGGCATAAGGGGTACGGCCCTCTCTCTATTTGGTAGTTACCTATCTAACCGAAAACAGCAAGTTAGGGTTGGCAACTTTATTAGCGATGAAAAAACGGTATGTTTTGGAGTACCACAGGTAAGTGTGCTTGCCCCGACGCTGTTCCTGATTTATATAAATGAGTTGTGTAATATCGGGAACTGTGGCGGACGAGTATTCTCATATGCAGATGACACAGCAGTAGTTTTCGCTGGTGACTCGGTGGCTACCGTGCGTGCTGAACGTGGATTAGCGATACTAGCAAGTTGGTTAAATTCTAATATTTTAACCCTTAACGTATCTAAAACGAACTTTATCTGTTTTACTCCTAATCAGAGGACACAGCCTGGTGCTGATTTCGGGATCGTGATTCATAAGTGTACAGGCCCCCACTATCCCTGTAATTGTCAAAGCATACAGCAAGTCAGATTCACCAAATATCTTGGAATAACAGTAGACCAAAGGTTGTCCTGGCACACCCATATCGAAAATACTATGACCAGGGTCAGAAAACTTATATGGATTTTTAAAACGTGGCGACATGTGATGCCACCGTTGTTACTCAATAAAATCTATACTGCTCTGGCACAATCGGTCATCACATACTGTATACCGATCTGGGGAGGGGCCACCAAGACCAAATTTCTAGACCTAGAAAGGGCCCAAAGGTCTCTCATCAAAGTTATGTATTTTAAACCCTTTCGATATTCTACAGACAACCTTTACAAGATTAGTAATCTGCTCACTGTTAGGAAACTATACATATTGAACATAACCATACATCTGCACAAGACCCTCTCATATGAGCCCTCTAAGCTCGATAGAAGACGTAATTACATTGTGGCCCACTCCCCTCGGGTCCGTACGATTTTCGCCAGTCAACTTATATCTAAAATAAATTAAACCTCAAACTGAATATTTACCCCATGTTGCGGCCCGAATGTAAAAATACCCTAACGGAATGGTTAAAATTACAAACGTTCGATGAAATTGAACTTTTATTTACCAGAGTATGCTAAAGAAGAACCAGTGCCCATCCATAACATACAACAGTTAATCATTTATTAATACACACACACACACTTAATCACTCCCACACACCCCGCTCAACCATCCCACCACACTTACACACACACACACACTAACACTACACGTACTTGAACATACTACAATAACAATAATTTTGTAATCACCATAGGACCCAAACTTTCATTTTTCTTTTCCTTTTTAATTAAGTCTCAACATTGTAGATAGTAACCCACGGGAAGTTGCGAGGTAACCCCATTACAAGTATCCTTATAACTTACCCGGGCTGCCTCAATTTTGTGCTGTAGAACTGTATTTTTTTTTACTTTATTTTGGGTTGCAGGAATCCGCTGAATGCGAGACGGTCAATGCGGCGACACTTGGAAAGGCCTATGTGCAGCAGTGGACGTCTTTCGGCTGAAAGATGATGATAATGATGAAAGAATAAAGCTGTTACAGAGTGTGTCAAACAATGTGAGTGGCAGATTGGTTTCAGCTTCATTTTACCACATTCATTACTTTTTAAGCTCTTTATGATTGGTTAGTTTTTAAATTTTTTATTTGATTCCGCATCACACATTTTTTATATTGCATTTATTAATCACTTTATTGTTAGGCATTTAACTAAAAAGAGTATGATTGTCATCTACACTCTACGAAGAAGATTAGGTATGCGTGAGGATTCATAAAAAAGTGAGTCTTTATGCAGAAGTGCATTTAGTTGCATAAGCAAGAATCCTCCTTAAAGTTCAGATGTGGGTGTTCATCAGTACATTTTTTTCTTACGCTTAGCAGAGATTTTTTGAGTTTACGATATCTGTAAGAAAATGGTATGGTTTGTATAACAGGGTTTGAAGGACTGCGCGTTGTGCTCTTTTAAGGATTATGAAGTGAGATTTTACAGCTCCCCCCAAATTACAACTGATACACAACAACAATTGACAATTGCGACTGATACAAAGCTATATAATTAATCAAGTTGTTTTTACATCCACAGGTGCACAGTCGTACCATGCTTCCGAATGCATTTTACAAGTTCCGTAAGTACTAGTAGCACTTTTAATCGTGTTCAGTAACTTGACCAGTACCTTGAATTGAAGGGGTACCTGTTTCTGATGTTTTAATTTAAATATTATTATTGTTCATAGGGTTGCGCTTGACTACTACATACACACAACACACCGGATGGTAAGCGATGATGACTGTGGTCGACGATGAAGCACGCTTGCCTACAAGAAACCTATTCACCCTTGGCTTAAAGACTCCCAAGTTGTAGGTTTTAGGCAGTACAGACCCCGGCAGGGAATTCCATTCCTTTGCTGTATGTATAATAAAAGTACTCGTATGTTGGCGGGATGTCCACCATGAACCGATGCCACATCGCCGTAAGTCTTGTAGTTCGATGATGGAACGGGCTAGGAGGAATTAGTTCATGCAATTCCAACGCACTGACGATAAAAACCGACAGGCAAGCAAGTTGGCGCGCATGTTCAAGGTTCTGGAGCCCAGATTCGACCATTACTTCATTGCCGTTGAGCCTCTTGGCCCATTTTTCGATTGACTCAAGTGCATCCAGCTGGTACTTGGCAGATGAGTCCTTGAGATGAGAGCAGTATTCCATGCATGACCGAACTTGCATACAAGTTGAGCAATTGTTCTGGCGTGAAGTACCTTCTCACCTTCGCGAGGATCCCCATTTTTTTGGCAGCCAGCTGAGCTTTTGCCTCAATGAATGAACCAAAATTAAGCGTAGATGTCAACGTAATGCCAAGAATCTCAAGATGGTCAGTTATCTGCACAATCACACTTCGGAGAGTAGGAGCCGGGTGCAATTGGTTCCTTTAATCCAAAAAAGACACGCCTGGGTCTTAGCAGCATTGAACCTAACCAGATTGGCATCACCAATTCCGAAATTGCCTTCAATTACAGATTCAAGCGCCCAACCATGGCTGGAGAGACTGGATCTAAAGTCCAGTACAGCGCGCGCCGTACACATTTCTCTAAGCTGAAGTGCTATCGTCCGCATACCTAAATGGTTTTAGCAGATCGTTTATGTGCAGAAAGAACAATGTTGCTGAGAGTACCGATCCCTGAGGGACCCCGGCATTAATACCTGGGTATTAATGCCTTGGCCAGACGAGCGGCCATCAATAACCACTCGAATGGACCGGTCCTCCAGAAAGTCTGCAATCCAATCACAAATACCACTGGGCAGACTAAAGGAAGCTTACCCATATGGCTTTCATGCCAGACCCTGTCAAAAGCCTTCGAGATGTCGACGGAGACGGCAAGTGCTTCCCCGTGCCTAACGAAAGCCTCACTCCAGATGTGAATGGCATATGCCAGAAGATCTTCAGTTGACCGATTTTGGCGGCAGCCATTCTGGCGGTCACTGAGGTTGTGGTTAGTTTTAAGGTATACCGGGAGCTTATAGCTGAGCACTCGTTCCATACTTTTGCAGAGGATGGACGTTATTGAAATGGGTCTGTAGTTGGCCGGGTCAGCCCGGGCTGAATGTTAGCTTGCTTCTAAGAATTCGGCACCTTTCCCGTCTCAGTTAAAAGTTCAATTAAATTATCGTTATACTGTAACTAAGTTAAGTTCGTAATAAAATGTATACTTTTAATATTCATTCTATAGAGCACATTCTATTCGGCACATGAATAAATATTAAATTGTATATGCCAACGGGTATATAAAATTAAGTTTTATATGCCTGTTGGCATATAAAACTTTTAACAATAATAGACTTCCAAAGCAAAACCCTACAAAATAAAATAAAATACTTTCCTTTCAGAAGTCGGTGTCGAAAAGCGAAAAACATTAGGTACCAAAGTTTCTTCCGATCGATTTGAAATCGATTTTCTTTTTGATAAAAAGATTTAATTTTAGGGTTTTAGGGTAACACCTTGACAAGACTGGGTTCAGGATCCTAAACACACGAAAGGTTAATAGTTTCAATGAAATCCGTAGGTTTTGGTGACTACGGAACCCTAAAGATTGCAAAAGATAACATAACAGTGATTCATACACAAAAAAGAATACAATAACCTGCATTCATAATTGTATTACTCATGTTGTGTATTAGTGACACGTCACTTCAGAGGAATTAATTCAAATTTTTGCAATTTTGTTTGATTCTTACGCCGTGGTTAAATATTTAACATTCAAGCAGTCGCGCGGCGTCGAATCGACCGCACTCGATACATTTTAGTTCATAATACCGAGATTTCTAATCTCAAATATTTCTCATTTCTATTAGCTTGTAAATCTTTCACTACGCACGAAAAACCACTCCATTGTCTTCTTCTTCGCGTCTCCCGAGGGGCACAAAAAGCCTTCTTTTCAGTCTCGGCGCAGGCGTTGAAAAGACTACGCGCACCTGCCTACCTTGAAGAGAAGATTGATTTTGAAGAAAACTGGACCTAAGTTCATAATACACACTTGGTGACTTTTATTTGATTTCAACAACTAATTGAAAAAATTGTGATAGGTTTACCATATGGGCGGTACGACGCAAATTACTTCAAAGTCAGCGATTAGCTTTGATATTCTTATGCAAAGCATTAGCACGGTTAGTACTGAGGACTTACCGGTTTTGGCTGACGTACTTTCGGTCGACCTTGAAATGCAGCGACGTGCTGCAATGTACTATTTCGCACGAGAGACCATGCACGCGGGCTTTCTGACGCGGAGTGAGAAAATCCCTAGACTATTTAAACCACATATTGACGTCTGGGAGGTACTTTTATCCGAATGGCAATGTAGGTAGCAAAGTTCCATCAAGGGTTGACACCGCCACCAATTATTTCCATTCTTTCCTGAGCGGCTGGCCAGGACGTGGCTGGAGGTGGATTACTTTGTTGCCCAATTGCTCACAGGGCATGGTAATTTTAAAAGTAAATTATTTTCCGTCAAGCACCTTGCCTTTATGTCAGTGTTTTTATATCTGACTGCAATTATGTACAATCTGCACATAATATCATAAGGGAGTGTATTCTTTGGCAGAATGAATGCAATATTATGTCGGATAATGTACAGGCTGCATCTAAGGTGGATTACTATACGGACCTTGTAGATACTAGAACAAATTTCCGTGCGTTCGAGAGTTTTTGCCATACCATATGGTGGAGGAGCTCGTGGCTAAAATAATAACAGCCGAATGGATCGATCTTCAACTTTAAGCAACACTTGACGAGGTCGGTCTGTAGATGGATGACCATTTCGGCTAGGTAGATTTGATTTCAAACAATACAAAATGCTAAGCAAAAATAAAATAACGATGTGTTTAATCGATTAAAATTTCGTCATTGATGAAAACGATTTTTATAAGAAATCAAATCGGTACCACATTAGTTTTTTACTAAATGATTAGTTTTTGAGCTGTCAAATGTTGTCAGGCTGGACGGAGAGTAAACTAGTTTCATCCAAAATGGGTAGGAATAAACAAAGAAAAAAAAAAGAAAACTAGTTTATTTGGCACACACAGATACACACAATGTAGGTACAAATAAAACTTAATTTGTTAACCACCCGATCCTGATCCGCCTTACATCCTACCCACCTTATCGCCTTTTTCTTCTTCGCCGAATCCTTGAGCGCGATTTGCAGATGTAGAGAAGAGTGTGAGTTGACGTTATCTATATCATCATCAATATTATAAAGAGGTAATATTTTTTTATTTGTTTGTTTCTTTGTACCTAATAGGCTCCAAAACTACTGGACTGATTTAAAAATTGTTTTACCTATAGAAAGCTACATTTTTCCCTAGTAACATAAGCTATTAATTATTTTCGAACAAATTAGAGATCCTTAAGAAAATTGCAATACATTACTGCAATTTTCTTAAAGATCTCAATTTTTTTTCCAAAGCATCAAAATGTTGCCTATAAAATTCATTATTTGTCGTGCGCTGAGAAAACTATTGATCGTGATACTTAAAAATTATGTACAACATGATTAAAGTGCTCATTTTTAACTACAAAAAAGTCTGCGAGAGAATGTATCTCACTAACACAGTTAAGTCACAGTAGCAGCTTTTGTGTTCTAAAATTTAATTAGATCGCCCGCGCCGGTAAAAACAAAAGTTGGTTACATGTTTATTGTAGTATATTAATTCTTATTCAAATAAATAGTTTAATAAATTGGTAGGTAGGTAGATAGGGTAAGTAGGTATGTAGGTAGGTAGGTAAGATGGGTATGTAGGTAGGGTAGGGTAAATAGGGTAGGTAGGTGCAGGTGAATAGGTTGGTAGGTAGATAAGGTAGGTGGCTAGAAGCATAAAATCTGGCAAAAAGGTTTCTTAAGTGACGTAAGTGAGCAGACGTAAGAAAGTATTTTTGGAAATTCTACCCCTAAGGGGGTAAAAATGGAGTAGAAAGTTTGTATGAAAAATATAATTCCATCGGCCAAAATTCTTGAAGCTTGGCATAAATAGTAATCTAAGTAAATGATAAAGGTTGCCACTATTCGTTTTTCGAAACTATCCATAAACATAAACTATACATAATGATGATTTAGCGGGTGTTGAAATTTGTATGGAAAAATCTTATTTCTTGGGTCAATAAACTTAATTCATTATTGTGAGAAATTTAATGTTATCAGAAAGGAGCAATTCGGCTTTCAAAAACATAAATCCACGTCCTTAGCCCTCTTTTCACTTTTAAAAGTAATACTGACCAATATCAATAACAAGCTGACGACAGAGTTATTTTTTGATTTATCAAAAGCATTTGATCTTGTTTCACATGACACATTAATACATAAATTAGAGGCTGTCGGAATTAGAGGACTGCCACTTCAGTGGATATCATCATATCTAACTGGCAGACAGCAGATTGTCATTGTCACTAAACTTGATGAAAATAGAGACATGACATACTATTCGTCTGAATATAAACATATAAGACGCGGCGTCCCCCAGGGTAACATACTGGGCCCTATCTTATTTCTGCTCTACATAATCGACATAGTAAATGTGACCAATCATAAATGCTTTCTTTTTGCTGATGACATTTCCATAATTGTTACTACAGATAAATATATAAATAAAGAAGAAGAAGAAAGAAAACTAGTTTATTTGGCACACACAGATAGACACAATGTAGGTTCAAATAAAACTTAATTTTACAACATTTACATACATAGTGTGCCCCGCGGCTGCGCCAAAAAGGTCCAGTTCAGCAAAATGCCAGACAACTGGGAGTTGCCTGACGCTGGTTTTCAACTGAACCTTACGTTAAATCAATTATTGATCATGAAGCGGACATAAATAATACAAAAGACAATCTAATCAATTAGTTAAATAATAAAAATGTATCTATTAAACTTAAAAATCTGTATATATACAATTTAATCAATCTTATCAAAATCGATTTAATTTTAGACTGGATATACCACAAATTACACAAGTGACACAAATTAAGTTTTTAGGAGTTGTAATTGACGAACATTTAGACTGGAAATCTCAGGTCGATAATGTATGCAATAAAATAAATAAATTTGTATAAGCTCTCAGACAGATCGAAAAGGTAACAAATATAAAAACGGCTGTGTTGTCATACTGAGCATATGTTGAGTCCTCATTGCGGTTTGCATTAATTATGTGGGGAAATAGTACTGACCATAATAGAGCATTTCTCGCCCAAAAAAAATGTATAAGAGCCATATATGGGATTCCATCTGACGAATCATGTCAACCAATATTTAAAAAGCTTGGTTTGCTACCGTTACCTTCATTATATTTGTATGAAGCATGTATGTTTGTTAAGAAATATAAATAATTGTTCAAAACAGCAGAGGAAATGTGTTCTCGAAGTCGCCGAGATCAATACAGACTTGTACTAGATGAGCGCCCTAGTTTAGCAAAATATAATAAAAGCTGTCTGGCTATGTGTGTACGTGTTTATAATAAATTACCGAATGTATTGAAAATATTAAATTACAGGTTATTAAAATTAAATTATATAAATGGCTGAATGAAAATGAGCTGGGTGGTGCCGAATTATGCGTCAAGTTCGTGAACGGGCGCCGTCAGTTGGGATTGGTCTTAACTTAACTGCTTCGGATGCTAATGTTTTTCTAGTACCTATTGTGTAACTGCACGGTACATGTGTAAGTACTTTTAATACTTTGTACGAGTACCTGTACGTAGTATAGTATGTAGTGATTCTGGGTGGATTGTCCTCACACATATGAATTTATTCATGTATATACTTATGTACCTAAATATTGTAAAAAAACTTTTTTTTTTTAAAAGAGTAAGTATGGAGTTTCTTGTGCGTTCTTCTCCATAACAAGCTACTTTCCGAATGCACAGTAGAATCAATTTTTATTCCTTTTAATTTTTTATGTATTAACGTTCAAAAGTGCCGCTTGGTGGCCTAGTTGAAATAAAATATCTTTGTCTTTGTTTTTGTCTTAAATAATTTCTATAATATTGAGATTTTTTTTTAACATAAATTATAATGTTTGTAAATTCGAATTTGTAAGTTTGCATGCTTTAATTTTAAACAAAACATGTATGACCTCATATTCTATAATAACACCTATGTATACCATGTTTTACGCAAATAAATTATCTTATCTTATCTTAAAACTTGGCACAAATACTAACCTAAATGAATATTGAAGGTTTATTTTTATTATTTTTTGAAACTACCCCCAAAACATGATTCAGGCGATGTTAAAGTGATTTTGAAGAATCTTATTTCTTGGGTTAATTAATTTGAAACTTGACTTATTTATTTATTTATGTACACACAAAACGATAAAGTACATAGAAAGATAGAATAGCACAAAAGTGCTGCTTATTTCTAGATAAATTTCTTCCAGCAGACCTACGACAGGAGAATTATATAAGAAACATAGACACAGTGTGTATAAGTAAAAGGAAAGTTAATAAAACTAAACTAATACAAACATAATATATTAAATTATAATAAATGCCTAAAGATTATTATTTATAATATATAAGATCACGGGATAGAAGAAAGATAGGGTCCGTGGCTTATACCCCCAGTGGTCGATGCACCTGTGGCCGACGCCCCTGAATATTTATAATTTTTTGTGCTTTTTCACGTAATACAGTAAATGAGAAAATAACCACCATAATAAAGTATTTTTCCTTGTTAAACAAAAGTTATCTATCTAATAGCAGAGAGAATAGAACGCCACTTACACATATCCTTACACACCTTTTTCCCCATTAAAAGCATATTTTACACCATTATTTTTCAAAAGATACAACCAATATAAAAGCATTTCTTTGTTATAAATATAATTATGATTTAATATATCATTATTATTTGTATACAACATTTTTGTGCCTGACACTACATTTGATCAAAAACAGCTTTATAATAAATTTACTGAATCGGAGGCGTCGGCCACAGGTGCATCGACCACTGGGCCATAAGCCACGGACCCGAAAGATAGTGTTCTTTGACTTGCTTTTTAAAAATAGAGATACTTTCAGCATCACGGATCTTAGGTGGAAGTGAGTTCCACAGTCATACCGCATGAACAGAAAAGGAGTGAGAATAGAAACGAGTTTTATGGAATGGGAAATTGAGATGGAGTTTGAGGCGGGATCTACAAAGGACATCAGCAGGGCGAGTAAACGAAAAACGGTCGCGCTGGTAGCCAGGGTATGCAGGGCTAAAAATGATGTTAAACAGGAGACGAGATAACGATGCGAGTGTTCTTGCGAAGACGGATAGGCCACTTGAGATCCTTGCGGAACTGAGAGATAAATGATCGTATTTCCTAAGAACAAAAACAAAATGAATACACCGGTTTTGCAAGCGCTCAAGCTTATTTAAGAGCTCCTCACTACTGAGGAGCTCTTAAATAATCTTGAGCACTACCAAGTGGATGTTCCCTTCCATATAGCAGGCATCGGCGTAGTCTATGATCGGTTAAATTAATGTTTATGCTAAATGAATTTCAGTATTAAATGGAAGGAGACTTTGAAGAGTGAGACTTTGAGAGTTTTTTAAAGAGTGCAAGGAGAAATGCACCTTATGACTAACTTCATTTACTTGCGCTTGCCAATTAAGATTGCTGTCAATTAAGTAACCGAGATTCTTTGCCGTATCGGTGTAAGGAATGGTCGAGCTGTTAGGGGTAAGTGGCTTCAAGATAGAATTCTCAAGCGCAGTGCGATAACACCGACTGCCTATGATCATGGCCTGGGGCTTGAGAGGGCTAATCTGTAAGCCATAAGACTTAGCTCATTCACTATTTCTCTCCAAGTCACGATTCATGTCATTAATAACTGAGTCCGCGTCTGGAAGCCGGGATGTCCATAAAGAAGCAAATTATCCACGTAAAGATGGAAGTTGGCTATGAAGCTAACCTTGGTAACAGTGTTTATGAAGATAGAGAAAAGAAGATGAGAAAAACGCCACCCTAAGGAACACCAGCAGTGAGATCACACCAATCAGACAAGATCTCTCCAAGGCGGACACACTAAGAGCGATCCCGAAGATATGAGTCAAACCAAGCGAATGCAGAAGAAGAGAAGTTAATAGATTGCAAGATCCCAAGCAGAAAGTCGAAATCCACAGAGTTGAACGCACAACTGAAGTCAAGTAGGACTAACACGGTTAGAGACTTATTGTCTATAGCTCTGTGGATGTCATCAGTGACCTTCAGTAGTGCAGTTACAGTACTGTGACCCGCACAAAAGCCAGATTGGAAAGGACAGATAAGTGCATTAGACGAAAGAAATCTGGAAATTTGACCATGAACGATGTGCTTCAGAACTTTAGATAGGAAAGGTAGTATGGAGATGGGTCGGAAGTGAGATAAAGAAGAATTATTAGTTATTTTGGGAAGTGGAATTATGTGTGCCTGTTTTTGTTACTTAAATACCAACCTAAACAAAGAATAGAGGTTTTCATTAATAGTTTTTTTAAACTACCCCAAAAAGATGATTTAGAGAGTTTTGGAGTTTGTATGGAAGTATCTGATTTCTTGGGTTAATAAATATGATATTTGACATAAATACTAACCTCGATAAACAATAAAGGTTATCATTATTAGTTTTTTCGAAACTACCCCCAAAAGAAGATTTAGGGGGTATTATTAAAGAAACAAGTTTATTCAAAACCACTTTGTTTTGAATAAACTTGTTTCTTGGGTTAATAAATTTGAAATTTGACATAGATACCAACCTCAATAAACAATAAAGATTATCATTATTAGTTTTTGGAAACTACTCCCAAAAGTCGATTTAGGGAGTGTTAAATTGTTTTTGAAGAACCTTATTTCTTGAGTTAATAAACTAGAAACTTGGCACAAATACCAACTTGAGTAAACAATAAGACAACTTTTGTTGATTACTCAACATAAGTACGTAATTGGGATTTTTAGAGATATTTCTGGGGCTTTCGATAACGCATGGTGGCCAGAGCTATTACTTACAATAAAAACTCGGGGCTGCTATAGAAATATATACAACTAGAGGACGCCTCGCGGTTTCACCCGCGTAGTGCCCGTTCCCGTGGGAATACAGGGATAACAATTAGCCTATGTCACCCGGGGATAGAGTAGCTTTCCAACGGTGAAAGAATTTTTGAAATCGGTCTAGTAGTTTTGGAGCCTATTCGGTACAAACAAACAAAAAAATCTTTCCTCTTTATAATATTGTTATATTATATACAATTTAGTTTACTCTTACTTATTAAATGGTTCCGCGAAACTCAAACTCGCTCATCATTCCATGTCGAAGTCTCTCACCATGGGATGTCCTCAGGGTTCGGTTATTGGTCCACCTTTATGGAATTTAGGCTTTGATGATTTCCTCGCGATTCTGCTTCCAAGCAAATGTCCATTAACCGGTTACGTGGACGACGGTCTTCTGCTTATTCAATCAAGTACTCGAGCTGGACTAGAGAACTTGGCTGACACTTGCCTATGATTAATATCTCAGTGAGGCGATCGAAACAGCGTGACCGTTGGTCCGCACCAAACTTATCAACTCATTTTGAAAGGTCTTTCAAATGGTGTCCTACTATTAAAATTAATAACGTTCTCGTAAAAAGGAAGCAGTCCGTGTGCTATCTTGGTCTAGTGTTAGAGAGGAATTTTGCATTTATAAATCATATTAAATTAGTCGGTGAAAAAGCAAAAAAGATCTTCTATGCCTTAATGAAAATATCTAAATCTACGTGGGGTCTGTCTTTTTTAACCTTGTTGCCATGGGGCTACTTACTTGGGTTGAATGTGCTATGGGGCGTCTGTTTGGGTTGATAGGGCCACAATAGGGGCGGTACGATATAAATTGCTTCAGAGTCAGCGTTTGGCTTTGATATTCTTATGCAAAGCATACAGGACGGTTAGTACTGAGGCCTTACCGGTACTTGCTGTCGTACTTCCGGTCGACCTTTAAGTGCAGCGACGTGCTGTAATGTACTATTCCGCACGAGGGACCATGGACGCGGACTTATTACCGCACAGTGACCGTGAGAAAATGTCTAAATTATTTAAACCACAAATTGAAGTCTGGGAGGAAATTTTTACCGAGTCGCAATGTAGGTGGGATAATTCCACCAAGGGCCGACACTGGCTGGAGGTGGATCACTGTGTTGCCCAATTTCTCACAGGGCATGGTAACTTCAAAAGTAAAATATTTTCCTTTAAGCTCGTTGCCTCGCCTCTTTGTCAGTGATCTACATATGACTGCGAATATGTACAATCTGCACATCATATCTTGTGGGAGTGTATTATTTGGCAGAATGAACGCAATATTATGTTGAATAATGTACAGGCTGCATCAGGAGTTGTTAACTATACGGACCTTGTGGAAACTAGAACAAATTGCCGTGCGTTCAAGCGTTTTTGCCATACCTATTATTGAAAACAAATATAGCAGCTGACAATGTTAGGATCCATTAATATTAATGCTATTTTTTTTATCCTTGTAGCTAGGCAACTGGGCTTATCCCAGTTGTAAACGACGCTTTGTGCCTATTTCAGGGATCCAGCAGAATATCAGCGTCAGGTATATGCTTGACACGTGCTGAGCTGGACTCCCATTTGGTGCAACCTTGAGGCGCACACCGCACTGTGTTTTAAACGTTATAACTACTATTTGAGGTATGTTACTATTATGTGCACCTTTTGTCGACGTTTTATAAGTGCCCATGTAGGCCTATGTGAAATAAAAAATATTGATTTTGATTTTGATTATGTATCATGTAAAATTACACTCATTTTATATTCAATAGGTTTAATGAAATTCACAGTGACAGAATGAAGACATGACATAATGCAAAAACGAAGTAAATATATAACAAAGAAGGCCACATACATAGCACCTCCGTCCCAAATCGTCTAGTTGTCACGTTGTTTCAGGTTTACTGATGCTATCTTGGTATTAGGGTACCCAGCATCTGATCAACATGTCTTTTGCAAATCTGACCGGAATCAGTTTCTATTTGATAATGCAATCGGCCTAATATCCTCAAAACGGTTCCGAATTCCCATTTAATTTGGTCGTTTGTGTAACTGCGTATTTGCACTCTCTGCCCAACAGTAAATGAGCGTACCGTTGCGTCATCAGTTGGCGGACGTGTTTCATGCCTCGTCCTCGCCTTGAAGTGAACACTTAGGGTGTTTCTTATTTCCCTGCCAAACATGAGCTCATATGGACTTTTATTTTTGCTGCTGCTCGGCGTCCTCCGTAGGCGTTCCTTAATACCCAACAGTTTGTCCTGTAAAGTGCCTGGCTGTGCACTGATGCTATGTATTGCTTTTTTAATTGTTTGAACGTATCGCTCCGCCTGTCCGTTCGTGGCCGGATGGTAAGGGGCTGTGGTTTTGTGAACAACCCCGCTTTCTCTGAGGAATGATTCAAATTCATTTGAAACCAATTGCCGACCGTTGTCTGATACTAAAGTAAGCGGGAATCCAAATGTCACGAAAAGCTCTTTCAGTTGGCGGATACACCATGAGCTTGTGGTTGTTTTCTTTTCTATAATTGCCACCCATTTTGTTAAAGCATCCACTATTATAAATAAGGAATAACCCTTAATCGGCCCAGCAAAATCCACATGGATCCTTTGCCATGGGCCTGATGGTAAGTCCCAATGATGAAGAACTGCGCCTGCAGGTTCATTTTGCTTTAATCGACATTCTCGACAGCTTTTAACTATGTTTTCTATGTCTTGATCCAAATTTCTCCAGAATACGTATCCACGTGCCAGTAATTTCATTTTTACTATTCCAAGATGTCCTGTGTGTAGTTCTTCTAAAACCTGTTGTCTCAGGCTTGCCAGAATCATCACTCGTGTTCCTTTTATAATGCATCCGTCTTGTATGGTCAATTCGTTGTCATTGTAGCCGTATCTTCTCACTGAGGTACCGTTTTTCAAAGCTTCCAATAAACGGTTATGTTCATCATCGAGTTGGGTCTTTTCGGCGATTTTTATACGGTCGACGGCAATTGTGTTCATCTGATTTAATTGAAATGCGCAATGTACGTCAATTAGGTTATTTGCTACTGTTTCTACTGGAAACCTTGATAGATAATCTGCATTGCTATGATCATCCGATGTTCTGTATTCAATAGTGTAGTTAAAACCAGATAGGAAATGTGCATAGTGAAAGAGCCTCATTGTGCTCATAGCCGGTAAAGTTTTGTGTGGATTGAAGATTGTGGTTAATGGTTTATGGTCTGTAATAAGTATGAATTTTCTTCCATAGCAGTAGTGAAAAAATTTCTTTAATCCCCAAAATAAGGACGTCGCTTCTTTGTCTATCTGACTGTACTTTTTTCCACTACTCGTCAATGAACGTGATGCAAAAGCAATAGGTCGATCAGATCCGTCTGATAATCGATGCGATAGAACTGCTCCAAGTCCAAAGGGTGAAGCATCTGTAGCGAGTACCAAAGGTTTCTCAGGGTCAAAATGCATTAAAACTCTCTCACTGAGGATTTCCTCTTTAATTTTCTTGAAACTTTCATCACATTTGTTCGTCCATTCGTATTTAATGTCCTTCTTGAGTAGGTTATTAAGAGAACTTGATATTGAAGCTAAATTTGGTATGAACTTATTGTAATAATTAGCCATTCCTAGAAATGTCCGCAGTTCGTTGATGTTGCTGGGGCGTTTTGTATCTAGAATAGCGTTTACCTTGTTTCTATTTTTGTGAAGTCCATTTTTATCAATGGTGTGACCCAAATATTCGATTCTTTCTTGAAAAAAATGACATTTGTCCTTATTGAGTCTCAAATTTTTTTCTTGTAATTTTTGTAATACCAAGCGTAGTCTCGTAAGAAGTTGTTCTTCTGAATGTCCTTGTATTATTATATCATCGAAAAAACATTTTACTCCAGCTACTCCTTGAAGCAAACGATCCATAAACTTTTGCCATAGATTCGGGGCAACCTTGACTCCAAACATAAGTCTATTTACTTTAAATGTTCCTCTGTGCGTGCTTAATGTTTGCATCATAGCGCTCTCCTCGTCCATCATCATGTTTAGGTAAGCTTGACTGATATCAAGTGTGCAAAATATTTGACCTCCGTTCATCTCTACCAGAATGTCTTCTATGATCGGAATAGGGTATTGTTCATCTCGTATCACTTTATTTAAGGTGACTTTGTAATCCGCACATAAGCGTATACTGCCATTTGGTTTGACAATAGGAACCACTGGTGTTCCCCACTCAGAGCTATCAACTTTTGTAATTACCCCTTGTTCGCAGAGTCGTACTATTTCATCGTCAACTTTATTTTTAAGAGCATATGGTATACGTCTAGGCTTAACAAAAATTGGTGATACCTCTTCCCTTAGGGTCAAATGTGCTTTGTAATCAGGTATGCACCCAAGGGAGCCATCAAATACCTTCGAGTATTCAGAAAGTAGCTTATCCAGTTCTGGATGTTCTTTAGCATTAACTATGTTTATATTTGCCAGATCCAAGTTGATTGCTCGTATCCATGCCCGACCGAAGATAGGGTCAACGTCTTGTTTGATAATGTATAATTTTACCTCAAGTGTTTGGTCATTATATTTACATGTAACGAATGCCACTCCGAGTGGTGCGAAGATTTCTCCTGTATATGTTCTCATCGTGATGTTTGTTTTGTAGATCTTGCATCCAGTGTTCAATTTTTTAAAATCTTTGTGAGAGATAGATGACAGAGCAGCTCCTGTATCTACTTCCATTTTCAGTTTCGAGTCATTGATGCGTACATTTATCAGAAATTTGTCTGTGTTGTTGGATCGTATTAAATTCACATCCCATGGGGTGGTGTCATCGATTATATTTGAGGAGTTGTCCGTAATGTCCTTGTCCTGCAGCTCCACATGCCCAGGCTCCAGTTGGTTGAGTGTTGGTTGTAAGCAGACGCGAGCAAGGTGACCAACTCTCTTGCATTTGCTGCACGTATCCTTAATGTTGCGACACCTGCCTGCTCGATGGTCTTTGCTGCCACAACGAAAACACTTGCCTCGTAAGTCTCTAATGGTAAGAGGTTTATTCTCTTGCTTTGGACTGCGGTTTTTGAGGTCAGCTTGAACAGTTTTCATGTTATGTAGTAAACCTTGGTTTGAGGAGTAAACTGCTGGTGACATATAGGTGCTGTCAGATTTTGCTAGTTCAATCGTGGTTGCTTTATTAATTAAGTCAGAAAAATCAGTCACCATTGTTTCCTGTAGTATTTTGGTTCGAATATCGGTGTCATTTAATCCTCTTATAAATTGTAAGGTAAGAAAATTATCACAGATCGACTTCTTACAATTATTACACGTGAACTCGCAATCTTGGGCTAAATGTTTCAACTCTGATGAGTATGACATAACTGTCTCGTCAGGGCCTTGAAGTCGCGAAATAAATTTATGTTGACTAGCCCAAATGCTCGGTTTTGGATCTATATAGTGTTGTAATATTTGAACCAACCTGCCGAATTCTAGTTCACAAGTATCGTTCGGTGCGCACAAGTCGTAAGCTTTCTGGTGTAATTCTGGTGGTAATAAACTAAGCAGCGTGAGGGTCTGGATTTGTGGATTGTGACAATTATTTAGCTTCATATAAGTTTTTAATCTCTGAACAAAGTTATTGAAACTTTCTCGTTCCTGAAACGGTTGAAAATTAATTCTTGGTGTAGTTTCCGGTGTGCTTTCACGTGAAGCCGTGACGTAAGTCGACGGTGCTGTCGGTGGTGTAGGGCGTAAGCCATGCAGCTTAAGCTTTAATTGTAATATGTGCTCTTCTGTAGAATGTCGCTGCTCAATTTCTGCTTCACCGTCACATGTATGCAATTCGATTTCGTTTTGTAGTTTTTCAAATTTTTGTTCGTAATTTGTTAGACTTGTCAGACGTGAACTTACTTCGAAATCCGAAGGATTTTGTATATGTTCCAGTGTACTTTCGAAATTGGTAAGCTGGCCGCGTATAGTTGCGCGCAGGCGAGTAAGTCGCGCCAGTTCTGCCTCCATCGTCGCCAATATTATGTATCATGTAAAATTACACTCATTTTATATTCAATAGGTTTAATGAAATTCACAGTGACAGAATGAAGACATGACATAATGCAAAAACGAAGTAAATATATAACAAAAAAGGCCACATACATAGCAGTTACTATGTCACTTTTATTTCCTGTATGATTTTGTTTTTCTTTTTCTTTCTTTTGTATGTTGGCACCTTGTTTTTATATACCTCGTACAAATTGAAAATTTAATTGTGATTTTGTGTTTTGTGCTGTGTCTTTTGTGTGCACTAAATAAATGTTTTATCTATCTATCTATCTATTGCCCTTGTTTGTTCTGTCTCTTGCTTGATACGGTGGAAAGTGTTTTTTTTTCCTACCTTTTTTCCTTTATTCTTTTCTGATTAATATCGTTGATGAAATTCGACGGGACTTAGTCGAGCTTCATTGCATCGGCACTTTTCTGGTGGTCGCCACTGTTGATTTTGGATTTCAGGAGTTGCAGTGGTTTGGGAATAGTGCGGTGGGATTGTCCCAATAAAAAATAAGTTAAAAAAGACGGACAAGAAGGCGGGTTCAGAATATGAACGTGCTGCTAGCGGGCGCACTGTGGCCGCGCGCAACGCTGTAGGCTTGAATGATGCAGCTCATGCACTATTTACCGGACTGGCACATCGATAAACTTAGCAGTAAAAGTGAATTTAAAAGTCCAGGCTATTAATTTTTAAAAGATTATTAACCACATCCACATACTGAATATAACAGTTTAGAGAGTTTTGAAGAATAGAAATATACTTTAAAGATCGAGGTTAAAATATGTCCATCAAATTTCGCAACCAAAACCAAACTAAAAAGCTGAGGCCCGTTTGCCATCGTTCTGTCATATCTTCTGAATTTCAAAATCAAATCTCAATTAAGAAATCAAGACCAGAACAAATAAAAATCGGTTTACAGAGGGGGGCGGTCTGCCGCTGTCATTATTATAAAGTACTAGCTTAAGAAAGGTCTAGTCCATGGTATGTTATGTCTATGGCTTAAGAAAATAAATAAGACGGACAGATGTCAAGTCAGAAGAAAATATCAGAATATAAAATAATCTAAGATTTCACATATAAGCAATATAAATTAAGTAAAAGCTATTAAATCAATCAGAGATAACTAAAACTATGCTTTTCAGGTGTTAAACAGTATCAAAAAATACATAAAAAATAGTCACATGATTTGATACAATATCAAAAGATAGAAAAGGTATGGTTTTGTAACGTAGGATCGGTTCGGGAACAATAATACGCCAAATACTGGAATGACAGTTTATTCGCGTTACCCCCGAAACACGTCACAATGATAAATGTAGTAAATGAAGGGTCGCTGGATGCACTTGGCTGGTCAAACTTTATATATACTATTTTATATTCATTTAACGGTTGAGGGTGGATTAATAAAAATCATAAACAGGAGGCCTGTTCCCCCGAGTGCCGCAGCCAGCCAACTCCAATCCACGACGCCATGCCTCGAGCGGACCGCCTCAGCCTTAGCCGAACCCTTGGTCATAGCCGTACAGTCGGTTTTGCTGGGCAGTCAACCCCAGCCAGGCAAACAATAGGCAGCCAGACAATCTCTGGTCCCCGCCAGACACCTCCTGTAGTCAATAAATCTACTTAGACATTTTCTCACGGTCACTGTGCGGTAATAAGTCCGCGTCGATGGTCCCTCGTGCGGAATAGTACATTACAGCACGTCGCTGCACTTAAAGGTCGACCGGAAGTACGACAGCAAGTACCGGTAAGGCCTCAGTACTAACCGTCCTGTATGCTTTGCATAAGAATATCAAAGCCAAACGCTGACTCTGAAGCAATTTATATCGTACCGCCCCTATTGTGACCCTATCAACCCAAACAGGCGCCCCATAGCACATTCAACCCAAGTAAGTAGCCCCATGGCAACAAGGTTAAAAAAGACAGACACCACGTAGATTTAGATATTCTTATTAAGGCATAGAAGATCTTTTTTGCTTTTTCACCGACTAATTTAATATGATTTATAAATGCAAAATTCCTCTCTAACACTAGACCAAGATAGCACACAGACTGCTTCCTTTTTACGAGAACGTTATTAATTTTAATAGTAGGACACCATTTGAAAGACCTTTCAAAATGAGTTGATAAGTTTGGTACGGGGCAAAGGTCACGCTGTTTCGATCGCCTCACTGAGATATTAATCATAGGCAAGTGTCAGCCAAGTTCTCTAGTCCAGCTCGAGTACTTGATTGAATAAGCAGAAGACCGTCGTCCACGTAACCGGTTAATGGACATTTGCTTGGAAGCAGAATCGCGAGGAAATCATCAAAGCCTAAATTCCATAAAGGTGGACCAATAACCGAACCCTGAGGACATCCCATGGTGAGAGACTTCGACATGGAATGATGAGCGAGTTTGAGTTTCGCGGAACCATTTAATAAGTAAGAGTAAACTAAATTGTATATAATATAACAATATTATAAAGAGGAAAGATTTTTTTGTTTGTTTGTACCGAATAGGCTCCAAAACTACTTGACCGATTTCAAAAATTCTTTCACCGTTGGAAAGCTACTCTATCCCCAGGTGACATAGGCTAATTGTTATCCCTGTATTCCCACGGGAACGGGCACTACGCGGGTGAAACCGCGAGGCGTCCTCTAGTTGTATATATTTCTATAGCAGCCCCGAGTTTTTATTGTAAGTAATAGCTCTGGCCACCATGCGTTATCGAAAGCCCCAGAAATATCTCTAAAAATCCCAATTACGTACTTATGTTGAGTAATCAACAAAAGTTGTCTTATTGTTTACTCAAGTTGGTATTCGTGCCAAGTTTCAAGTTTATTAACTCAAGAAATAAGGTTCTTCAAAAACAATTTAACACTCCCTAAATCGACTTTTGGGAGTAGTTGCCAAAAACTAATAATGATAATCTTTATTGTTTATTGAGGTTGGTATCTATGTCAAATTTCAAATTTATTAACCCAAGAAACAAGTTTATTCAAAACAAAGTGGTTTTGAATAAACTTGTTTCTTTAATAATACCCCCTAAATCTTCTTTTGGGGGTAGTTTCGAAAAAACTAATAATGATAACCTTTATTGTTTATCGAGGTTGGTATTTATGTCAAATATCATATTTATTAACCCAAGAAATCAGATACTTCCATACAAACTCCAAAACTCTCTAAATCATCTTTTTGGGGTAGTTTAAAAAAACTATTAATGAAAACCTCTATTCTTTGTTTAGGTTGGTATTTAAGTAACAAAAACAGGCACACATAATTCCACTTCCCAAAATAACTAATAATTCTTCTTTATCTCACTTCCGACCCATCTCCATACTACCTTTCCTATCTAAAGTTCTGAAGCACATCGTTCATGGTCAAATTTCCAGATTTCTTTCGTCTAATGCACTTATCTGTCCTTTCCAATCTGGCTTTTGTGCGGGTCACAGTACTGTAACTGCACTACTGAAGGTCACTGATGACATCCACAGAGCTATAGACAATAAGTCTCTAACCGTGTTAGTCCTACTTGACTTCAGTTGTGCGTTCAACTCTGTGGATTTCGACTTTCTGCTTGGGATCTTGCAATCTATTAACTTCTCTTCTTCTGCATTCGCTTGGTTTGACTCATATCTTCGGGATCGCTCTTAGTGTGTCCGCCTTGGAGAGATCTTGTCTGATTGGTGTGTTCTCACTGCTGGTGTTCCTTAGGGTGGCGTTTTTCTCCTCTTCTTTTCTCTATCTTCATAAACACTGTTACCAAGGTTAGCTTCATAGCCAACTTCCATCTTTACGTGGATAATTTGCTTCTTTATGGACATCCCGGCTTCCAGACGCGGACTCAGTTATTAATGACATGAATCGTGACTTGGAGAGAAATAGTGAATGAGCTAAGTCTTATGGCTTACAGATTAGCCCTCTCAAGCCCCAGGCCATGATCATAGGCAGTCGGTGTTATCGCACTGCGCTTGAGAATTCTATCTTGAAGCCACTTACCCCTAACAGCTCGACCATTCCTTACACCGATACGGCAAAGAATCTCGGTTACTTAATTGACAGCAATCTTAATTGGCAAGCGCAAGTAAATGAAGTTAGTCATAAGGTGCATTTCTCCTTGCACTCTTTAAAAAACTCTCAAAGTCTCACTCTTCAAAGTCTCCTTCCATTTAATACTGAAATTCATTTAGCATAAACATTAATTTAACCGATCATAGACTACGCCGATGCCTGCTATATGGAAGGGAACATCCACTTGGTAGTGCTCAAGATTATTTAAGAGCTCCTCAGTAGTGAGGAGCTCTTAAATAAGCTTGAGCGCTTGCAAAACCGGTGTATTCATTTTGTTTTTGTTCTTAGGAAATACGATCATTTATCTCTCAGTTCCGCAAGGATCTCAAGTGGCCTATCCGTCTTCGCAAGAACACTCGCATCGTTATCTCGTCTCCTGTTTAACATCATTTTTAGCCCTGCATACCCTGGCTACCAGCGCGACCGTTTTTCGTTTACTCGCCCTGCTGATGTCCTTTGTAGATCCCGCCTCAAACTCGCATCTCAATTTCCCATTCCATAAAACTCGTTTCTATTCTCACTCCTTTTCTGTTCATGCGGTATGACTGTGGAACTCACTTCCACCTAAGATCCGTGATGCTGAAAGTATCTCTATTTTTAAAAAGCAAGTCAAAGAACACTATCTTTCGGGTCCGTGGCTTATGGCCCAGTGGTCGATGCACCTGTGGCCGACGCCTCCGATTCAGTAAATTTATTATAAAGCTGTTTTTGATCAAATGTAGTGTCAGGCACAAAAATGTTGTATACAAATAATAATGATATATTAAATCATAATTATATTTATAACAAAGAAATGCTTTTATATTGGTTGTATCTTTTGAAAAATGATAGTGTGAAATATGCTTTTAATGGGGAAAAAGGTGTGTAAGGATATGTGTAAGTGGCGTTCTATTCTCTCTGCTATTAGATAGATAACTTTTGTTTAACAAGGAAAAATACTTTATTATGGTGGTTATTTTCTCATTTACTGTATTACGTGAAAAAGCACAAAAAATTATAAATATTCAGGGGCGTCGGCCACAGGTGCATCGACCACTGGGGGCATAAGCCACGGACCCTATCTTTCTTCTATCCCGTGATCTGATATATTATAAAGGTGGCTGGCGGCAACAGTGCTGACGCAAGTTGCGTCCCAAATTAAGCACATGCCATTCTTCCAAGGCACCAGGGTCAACCCGTCCGGCCTCCTGCCGTCAGTCCTACACAGACCCGGAGACTCCAGAATACTGAGAACATCTGCCGACACCAATGCCCTCCGCACAATATCATTGAGCGCATGGTGACGTGGGAATCTTCCCGAGCAACTACGCCACTCAAAGCGTGATGGCCATCGGCCTCCACTATGGAACCGCAGGTGCATCTGTGGGGTTTACACACCTGGCAGCCCATACTAAATAAACAAAAATCTTGTGTTTTTTTTGTGAGTGTAAGAGAGACGGGTTGCGGGTATTCGCTGAATGCGAGACGATCAATGTGGCGACACTTGGGCAAGGTCTATATTCAGCAGTGGACGTCTTTCGACTGAAATGGTGATGATTATGATGAAAGAATGAAGGTGTTACAAAGTGTGTCAAAAATGTGAGTGGCAGATTGGTTTCAGCTTCATTTTACCACATTCATTAATTTTTAAGCTTCGTCATATTCAGGTATGACTCAGCAGTCAGGAAGTTAGTTTTTTTTTATTTGATTTCGCTTGAAATTTTTTATATTGCACTTATTCATCACTTTATTGTTAGGCATTTTACTAAAAAGTGTATGTTTGTCATCTACACTCTAAGGAGAAGATTAGGTATGCGTGAGAATGAAAAAGTGTCTTTTTGCACAAGAGCATTTAGTTGCATAAGCAAGAATCCTCCTTAAAATTCAGATATAGGTCTTTGTTTTTACACTCAGTACATCTTTTTTCTGAAGGGATTTTTTTGAGTTTACGATATCTGTAAGAAAATGATATGGTTTGTGTAATGGTATGGACTTTAAGGACAGGGCGTTGTGCTCTTTCGAGGATTATAAAGTGAGATTTTACAGCTCCCCCAAATTACTATGCTATATTGTATCAGCGACTGATACAAAACTATATAATTATTCAACCTTTTTACATCTACAGGTGCACAGTCGTATCATGCTTCCGAATGCGTTTAACAAGTTCCTAAGTACTAGTAGCAATTTTAATCGTGTTCGGTAATTTGACCTCCAGTTGAAGGGACACCAGTTTCTGATAGAAAATGAGTAATTAAAAGAATTTATACTGTACGTAATACAATTTATTATTTTAATATTCATACTATAGAGCACATTCTATTCGGCACATAGCAGGCAAAAACTTTAAAGAAAAAAGTACTTCTAAAGTAAAACCCTATAAAGCGAAAAATAACTTTCATACCAGAAGTCGGTGACGAAAAGCGAAAAACATTTGGTACCAAAGTTTCTTACTTAAGAAATCAATATTCTTTTTATAAAAAAGTTTTAATTTTACTTTTTTTAGTTTAGGTACCTCATATTTCTTTTCATTTTTTATTTATATTAGTGAGGTAAAATCCCGCACTACCTGGTCTTTTCCCTAAAATTCAAGGCGCCTTTTGAAGGATATCCAAGTAAGAAGATAGTATGATAATAAATTTATACTCATTCAACTGCTTCATTATAATTTTTCAAACTTTCCTCCTGGGAAACGGAAAAAAGTGAGTTGTGATTAAATATTTCGTCAGAAAAAAATGACGCCAAGTCAAATCAAGGAACACTTCGATAACAGATTAGGTGAATCTGGGCCTTCATATTCTTCGGTATAAAAGTGAGCAGCTTTGTCCAAACAAGACAGAGAGAGCATCAAAGATGACCCGAGTAGCGGAAGGGATTCGACATACCCCACGCCAGAAATCATCGAAAAACATCTTAGAGTTAGAGGACCGAAGATTGTAACTGCGTGAGATAGGTGACATTATAGGGATGTCAATTGAGTGTGGTTTTTATATTTTTAATCGACTTCAAAAAAAGGAGGAGGTTCTCAATTCGTCGGAATCTTTTTATTTTTTTTATGTATGTTCCCCGATTACTCAAAGACGCCTGGACCGATTTCAAAAAATCTTCTTTTGTTTTAAAGGGTATACTTCCTAGTTGGTCCCATAGTCGTCAGATCAGGATCTGATGATGGGATCCTTGAGCAATCGAGGGAACTCCTCAAATATTATAGGCATACATATAGTGATTTTGGTATTTTCATCAACAATGCAATCACATGCACTCAGAAAGTATAATTTGGTGAAGTGGAACTGATGAAGAAGACCATAGATGGCCACTGGAACTCCTAAATGCTAAGTATGTCACGGGTATAAAATATTTCGAATAGTTAACCGACTATGATGAAGCAAATACTTATAAATGAATGGTACTGATGAAAATGGTACCATTAAACTGTTCTGATGATGAAACCGGAAGGTAGGCACTGGAACTCTGAAATAAAACAATGTATCCTAGTCGTGCTTAGGCTTATTGGAATCGTCATGAGATGTACTTTGGCCATAAATGATTATCATGTTAATTGGAGATACCTACCAAAACTAAAAAGAGACAAATAAAAAACTTTTTAACAAAAAATTAAACCGACTTCCAGAACAAAAAACTACAAAGCAAAAAAAAACTTTCTTTTCCGAAGTCGGTGTCGAAAAACTGAAAAAAATGGGTACAAAAGACACCGACTTCGGAAAAGAAAGTTTTTTTTTGCTTTGTAGTTTTTTGTTCTGGAAGTCGGTTTAATTTTTTGTTAAAAAGTTTTTTTTTTAAATAGTTTTATACCATGATAATAAACGACGAACTAGGAATGAAAAAGGTGTCAGCAACTTGCACCTACCATTTCACACATTATACACGTTTAAAAAATATCTGTCTTGTGTGTTTAAACGTAGATCCACATCCAAACCTAACCAACTTTTGAAATGCGATTTTGTGAGTAAAACCTTGGATTTATCTGGTGACGAGTGAGACTTTTGACGGCACACAACGGTTATAATTACGAGCAAGGGCTAAACTCCCAAAAGGTTAATAGTTTCAATGAAACATGTAGGTACCTATCCATAGGTGAAGTTTTGTTAATTTTGGTGACTACGGAACTCTAAAGATAGCAAAATATAAAATTACAGTGTTTAATACACAAAATAAATAAATAAACAATAATTGGCATTCAGAAATGTATTACTCATATTCTGTATTTGTGTCACATCACATCAGAAGAATTAATTCACAAATTTGTGTCATGGCCTACCGGAACTCTGCTTCCTCATGAATATCTATCTATAGGCCTGTCTGCTGAGTTTAACCAGGCCTGCAAAATAGAGGCCGTCAGGAAAGCTTCCCGGTTTAGTCGTTTGAGTGCCCAACGTGAACCGTCCCCAGCCACGACTGGTGTCGCTTGAACTTCGATAGTCGAAATCTGGGCAGAGACGACGAGTTGGATGTATCGATGCTGCGACAGTATCTCCACCTCCTCCAAGATAAGCGAAATTTAATTGAAAAAGGTCTGACCATTTAAATAATGATTAATGTATTGGAATGTCTTATTGTAACGATTGATGTATTGTATTTTAATGTGTTATATGTGTGTTATAACATCGCCTTGGAAGCCTTTGTAAAGGTGTTATAATAATTAATATATTAATTATTATTAATTTATTTATATATACTTTATTGTACACCAGCGTATAAAAAAGAAAAGGACACTTAAAACTAAAATACATACATATTAATATTAGATAAAAATAAACTCTGGGCGCTAATATTATGTTATTGCTTATGATGATAAAAAAAACTTCAAACACGTTTTACATAAATTTACAGTGATATAAGTAATTAATTACTGCGGTAATGAACGACGTTTAGTCCATATTTTCGTAGTGTAGTGTAGTGTCGGAGTTTGGCGAAGTTTGCCCATATTTGAGAGAACTTGTACCTCAATGAGGCCCCGCTATACATGAAAGGCACCGTATATACTTGCTAGTTTTAAACTAATGATATTGTACCTACGTCTTTATGAATATTGCCTACTTTAAATTCTGGTTGACAGTCAAAATTAAAATTTTGTTCTACATTCATGATTTAGATTATATATTAAACTACGTTCATGATAATAACCGTAGTTTGCAGGTCGTTATTCGTCGGTCATCTCAAAACAATAGGTATTATGATATTGCTAAGAACCCTTTAAGGTTGTCCTAGTCGACGGCACGAAGTATTTTGTGCGCGGGGTTAAAATGCATGCTATTTCATTCGGCAACACGTGCGAAAGAGATAGATGCTGTGATAAACAGTAAGCTAGTTCGCGTACGAATTAGCACTTTTGCAAGTTTGTAGCGAAATGGATGATGAATTAGGACGAAAATAAGCGCGCGAAGTTTTATAAACAGACTTTTGGGAATATAGATATCATGAAAAAACGACTTAATGTATGTGAGAGATAAATTAGTTTATATTTTTTAAGAAATGTCACATTTTATTTTGAACTGCCTCCGGTCTATAAAAGTATTGTAACCGACTACTTTTCCCCACTTTGTGAACAAGTGTTGCTATAAAAGGGGCGCACTGTATTTCGACAGATCAGAAGTTGTTCGATTGTGGACACAGCACAACAGTGCTCTGAACTGTCAGGTGAGTTTTCTTATAATATTATTGTTGACTTTTTATTTCTTTCATGTGTTGTTGTAACCGTTATTATGTTCAAACTATAAATAATGTGTTGTTGATTGCTGTTTTATTTTGGTTCTGAATATAACGAACAATCCAATTTATGTCTATTATTCCAACGACTCCCACATCAGAAGTAGGGTGATAACAAAAACTACGCCTATGTATGTTTGATGTCAGGAAAGTTTAAGGATGAACACGGACGAATCTGAGGCTGTCGAGACCGGGTTTCTGCAGAGCGCTGCAAAATCCACTCGAGGGTCTAGTGAAAGGCCTACACCTGGACACCAATCGCCGATCTTGGGACAAAGGGCAAGCAGCTGCGACCAATGAGACGATGACATCCCCAGCCCATGACAATGCAGCTCTCGGCGGTTCAACGGCAGCCAGTAGCAGCCGTGATTCAAGGGCAGTAGAGTTTGTACCTATTAATTTTATGCAAAATATGATGCAAGAAATGATGTCACAATTGATTCAAACTACTTGTTAAATACAGTTCTTCGGATCCCAAGCCAGGAGCTAAACACTGGGGCCCATAGCAGCGTTGGGACTCCTGGACCCTGTCTGAACCTGACCCCACGAAACTGCCGTAACGCAGCAGTGGAAAGCTAGGGGGTTCGTTCCTTATTGAGAGATATACTGGTTCCTACTATGGGTGTAAGGTGTCACAAGGCTTGGCCGGTAATATTATAGGCACTTACCTGGGATTCCTGCGGTTTTTTTTTTTTGGCGCCTACCTCTCCGCGCTTTTGGCGGAGTCTGCGAGCTATTAGTTCCCCGGACATAATCCGGGACTATGGAGACTTATCTTTATTTCTAGGTACTATAAACTTTCTTATTTCACTATTACATATTTTACTTACTACTACATGATAAGTTTCTAAATTTAACGCTTTTGTATCTTATTCTACTGTTATCCTATTTTTTACATCCATTCACTTATGCTACCTGTTATACATCTAACCCAGACACTTCGTCTAGAAGGTGTCATAAATGCCACAAATTAGGACACATTCAAAGAGACTGTCCTTTAGGTATCAATCGCGGCTCTAGATTCGAATTCAACTAATTCTTCTAATAATTCAAATCCAGTTGATTCGGGTTCAAAACCCGCCCCGGTAACATCTTGTACTAACTGTTTTCAACGCTTAAATAAGAAAACTAAAGACGAAAAACCTCTCAAGTAAATAGCCTAGCTTTAACCAACAAAAAATTGCATACTTTATAAATTGACAATCGTGATTTTTCCTGTCTAATAGACAGTTGTGTGGGATGCTCTGTAATGCGCGACAGTATTGGCGATTCAATTAGGGGTAAAATGACATATCAACCGATTCTTTTGAGAGGTGTTGGTGACAATGCCTTCTGTTCATCGCTTAAAAAGCTGTGTTTGATCTGTGTTGATGGTATAAACGTTGAATTAGATTTTATTCTAGTCTCTGATAGATACATTCAGTATGATGTAATACTTGGTCAAAAGTTATTTGAAATACCTAGTATTCAGGTGACTTTCTCAGGGAATTTTGATAAAGTCTGTCGCAACTCCTACAGTGTTAAGTCTTATAAAGGTTATTGATTTTGATGGCTTAGATATTAATCCTGAATTAACTCCAGAACAAATTGTACTAATAAGTGACTTTGTCTACAACATTTTACTAACTACTTCAATACTGTTATGATTGGCAACATTGTGGTACAATTTGGCAGCACTGTTACCAACTTCCCTTTTTAAAACCTTCAATGTAATGGCGTATATTGTTCTCCATATAAAATATCTAAAATAATAAAAGAAGCTGTGAGTTTATGTTCAAACTTTTGTTTTACTCAAACAGACTTGTTAAAATAATATTCTGAAATGTTCACGTCTGGCAACGCACTTTCTCAAGTAACTACCGGTGAATTAACAATTCGACTGAAAAAATCGGATAAAATAGTTCAACGACGACCCATTAAAGATTTGAAGGACAATAAATATAATTCGTGATAGCAATTCCCCATTTGCAAGTCCAATATTACTGGTTCGAAAAAAAGATGGTAGTGACAGAATGTGTGTTGACAATAGGGAATTGAATAGCAATACCGTTTGTGATCACTTTCCACTTCCAATTATTGATGAGCACATTATTAAATTGTCACGTGCTAAATATTTTACAATTTTAGATATGGCAGTTGGTTTTCACCAAATCCCGATTGAAAATAATTATATTGAAAAACTGCCTTCGTCACGCCTGATAGGCAATATGAGTACCTAAGGATGCCATTTGGGCTCTGTAATGCACCTTCTGTGTTTCAAAGGGCCATCAACACAGGTCTTAAACAGTTCGTTGGCAATTTTGTTTTAATTTACATAGATGACATTATCTATACCAATATCTATACCAATATTATAAAGAGGAAAGATTTTTTTGTTTGTTTGTTTTTTTGTACCGAATAGGCTCCCAAACTACTGGACCGATTTCAAAAATTCTTTCACCGTTGGGAAGCTACTCTATCCCCGGGTGACATAGGCTACTTTTTATTCTGTATTCCCACGGGAACGGGAACTACGCGGGTGAAACCGCGAGGCGTCCTCTAGTAATCTATACAGAAACCGCTGATCAAGGTATCGAACGTTTAAAGTTAGTTCTTGAAGCTTTGCAGAAAACTGGGTTTTCTCTCAATATAAAAAAATAATTAAATTCTTAAAAACTGAAATCGAATACCTTGGAAGAATTGTTTCAAACGGTCAAATTAAACCAAGTCAAGGTAAAGTTTCCGCACTTTTAAATGCTCCTATCCCAAAGACTGTAACACAAGTAAGACAATTTTGTGGACTAGCAAGTTACTTCCGAAAGTTTGTTCCTAATTTTTCTCTCATCATGATACCCTTGTATAATCTAACTCGTAACAATGTCAGATGGCACTGGACAACTGAGCAAGAATCTGCTAGAAATAAGATCTCTAGCATGCGCACCACTGAGACGAAAAGCCGTTACCACTCTAATGAGTTGGAAACTCTGGCAGTTGTTAGATCTATAAAGCATTTCCGTCATTATTTGCTTGGCAAACCATTTAAAGTCATTACTGATTGTAACTCGCTTAAAGCTTCGCGTAACATAAAGAAATCTGGGTGCATTGTCCTCACACATATGAATTTATTAATGTATGTACTTATGTACCTAAATATTGTAAAATACTTTTTTTTTTTTAAAGAGTAAGTATGGAGTTTCTTGTGCGTTCTTCTCCATAACAAGCTACTTTCCGAATGCACGGTAGAACCAATTTTTATTCCTTTTAATTTTTTATGTATTAACGTTCAAAAGTGCCGCTTGGTGGCCTAGTTGAAATAAAATATCTTTGTCTTTGTCTTTGAAATTGCTCCCTAGGGTTCATAGGCTTACCTACAGTCTTTTGATTTTAGTATAGAGTATCGAAAAGGAGAACGTATTCCCCATGTTGATTACTTAAGCCATAATCCGTCAACTGTCAACTTAAATAACATTCAAAATTATAGTGAATGGCTGGAAGTAGAACAAAATAATGATTCAGAGACCAAACATATAATTGAATCAATCAAAGACAAAACTATTGACAAAGATATTGCTTCCAGTTATGAGGTTCGAAACGGAATGTTTTACCGTATTATTTCCATTAATAATAAAGTTAAGAAACGTCTCTATGTTCCATAAAGTTATAGGTGGCATATCATACAAATTTATCACGATGCTATTAAACACTTCGATTTGGAAAAACCCTTGACAAAAAAGAGAACAATTTTGGTTCCCGAATATATCGAAGTGTACACGTAAATATGTTGACACTTGTCTGACTTGTAAGATAAATTAAAGCCAATCTAGTTCACGACAGATTATATTGCACCCTATTGATAAGCCCCCTACTCCATTTCATACTGTTCATATGGATACGACAGGTAAATTGAGTGGCAGTAAACCTACTAAACAATACGCAGTTTAGCATTGACAAAATTTGGCTACATGAAACCCGTTACTAATTTGACTGCAGTGGCTAGAGTAAATGCCTTGAAGGAATTAATTTACACGTTTTATACACCTAAACGTATTATTTGTGATCAGGCTCCTTCTTATACTGGAAAAGAATTTAGAAGTTTTTGTAAAAAATGGTCTATAGAATTGCATTTCATAGCTAGTGGTGTGAGTCGAGCAAATGGTCAAGTTGAGCGAATTATGAAGGTTCTGACAAATTGTTTTACGATTGTTGAAAATACAACCAAAAGAAGTTGGAGAGATGCTGTTGATGAAGTTCAGTTGGCAATTAACAGTACCTTTAGTAAAAGTACTGGTTATACTCCTTTCCAACTTTTGATGGGCTGCGATCAGTCACCTCCTGAGCTTTGATAAATGATTTTGAACGTATGGACCTCGATATGTGCCGACAAGAGTCTAAACTCAGGATGTACGAGCTTGCTGAATCTCGAAAAGCCGATTTTGATAAAACTAAGGCTAGAATTGTACCTTTCAAAGTCGGTGATATTGTATTAGTCAAACAAAATCCGCGAGTGATTAATACACTTGACAGTAAATTTAAAGGACCATGCGTTGTTACTGAAGTGAACAATAATAACAGATATACAGTTAGAGTTAATAAAACTGGCAATGAGTTATATGTCCCACATGATAATTTATGAATCGTCACTCCCGATATGGGATGTGAATTAACTGATTCTCTAAATATCTGATGACTGTAACGAAGATAATGTATGCCCTTCCTACTTAAACCTGTATGTTGATTAATTAATTTGTAAGATTGTCCTGCATATCTCAGAACGTCTGGCCAACGATCATGGTTATGCCTGACAATCGCACCCGTGTCATGTAAATTGACAGTGGCCATGTGATTTGGCTGATATAAAATCATGATGCCATGTGATTCGGCTGATATAAAATCATGATGCCATGTGATTTGGCTGACATAAAATCATGATGCCATGTGATATGGCGTGTGTGGTCATGCGATTTGACCATGTGGTTTTAGAAATCATTAGATGATAAGGTCATATGATTTGACCATAAGTAGCAATTGATTATTTTTTGAGTCATGTGATTTGACATGCTATGATATACATGATGTATAATATTTTGAATGTGTTTAGTTCGCGAGCCATATTGGCTGCTCGTCAGTATGGCCGTGTGAGAGATAAATAATTTTATATTTTTTAAGAAATGTCCCATTTTATTTTGAACTACCTCAGGTCTATAATAGTATTGTTACCAACTACTTTGCCCCCACTTTGTGAGCAAGTGTTGCTATAAAAGTGGCGCACTGTCTTTCAACAGATCAGAAGTTGTTTGATTGTGGACACGGCACAACAGTGCTCTGAACTGTCAGGTGAGTTTTCTTATAATATTATTATTGACTTTTTATTTCTTTCATGTGTTGTTTTAACCGTTATTATGTTCAAACTATAAATAATATGTTGTTGATTGCTGTGTTATTTTGGTTCTAAATATAATGAAAAATCCTATTTATGTCTTTTATTCCATCGCCTCCCACATGTATATTTTCAAAATAAAATTATTTGCATTGTTGAACTATTAATCTATCCCTGTATGGTGGCCGTTTTGCAATTTTCCTTCTTCTTATGGCCGCATCTTATATATTCATATTTATTTCCGCCCAAAGATGCGTTAAAATTTGTGTTGAAATATGGAACTTTCACTCATAACATTCAAATATATATATTTTTACTTTTTTGTTTCCATTCAGGGCTAAATAATGATGAGACACATTGATATCATTTTTAACGTACATCAACAAACAGTGGAGTAATCGCCAGACTACGTTTGTATGGAAGAATGATCGACTAGTATAGTAAATACTATATGTAAATCATGCATCTAAATGCAGGTTTGGGGACAAGATTAACTATCTACATTAGATGCAAAGACATAGAAAAAATCATTAGACATCAATTAAATAAAAGTTTTTGTTTGTGGTAATCTATTACCAGAAATAAAAAGCAAATATTAAAGTTTACCCAACATTAAACTTATGGTGGCCCACTGTGGCCTACCATATTGTTCCCAACTGTCAGCTGCTGTCGAAAGTAACTGTCATGGCGCCCGAAGTGTCAACAGTCGGACTTTTACCCTTGTCACACTGGTGCTTAATCAACTTATATGTGTACCTTACAAAATGGAAATCTATGCATTACCTATGCTAAAAATATCGAATATAATTATGTCCGTCCGCCGAAGTGACAAGTAAATGTAATTCTCAGTACCCATAACAAAAATGCTGTAAGCGTGAATCTATTGGTAAATTTATAAAATACTTTTTAGTTTATCTTTTTTTTCATTGCAAATTGAGTCAGTAAACGTACATAGTGCACTTCAATGATATTCTAGTAAACAGATATGTAATGAGCGTGCGCATTGTGAAGACTCAAATACGTCCTAATTGGGACGTATAATCTTTAGCCTATGTCACGCATGGCGAAGAGCGATACGCTTTGTTGAAACAAAAACAAAATTAAAAAATACCATCGTGTCTATTTAGAAAGTCTACCAATTATGATACCAAAGTATATAAAACAGAAGGGATCTCAAACTATGTGTAAGTACGCAAAACACCTCAACTTACTACTTTTTTTATTTATTTTTTCCTAATAATCTGTTATTTGGAGGTTAGATACAGAAAGAGACGGTAAATACATTGGTGGCCAAAATAATGTTTTACAGAAACATTCAGTCAACACAATTATAATGAATTCGCCGCTAAATTGTTTCCAATTCTATTTTTATATATTACAATTTCCACAAGTGAAGTCGCCGAACATAAACTACTGCAGAAATTATTATTGCGTTTTATTGATACACCTAACCCGACTTCGATTGACACCTTATTCATCAAAATCGGATGAACAGTTTAGGCGCCACTGAGGAACAAACGTAAATACAAACATACATACATATAAATACTGCTAAAATCATAACTCTTCCTTTTGGCTTTGCCGTAGTATGGTATCAAATCAAAATACATTCTGGAATATCACAGTAAAATTATAAAACATGTCTGGATATCAAAATAATGAATAAGTAGAGTCAAAACAAAATAATCATTTTAGAATGCCTTGTTTCAAGAATATTTATTTGTCGTAACATAAATATCTATACAGAACATGCAAGTTGTTCAATTACATATTTAGATCGGTCATGTTTGACCTTTGTAGCATACAAATATTTAATTGTCAATGCAATTATTATCATAACTAATAAAGTGTCTTACAATACAAAATACGAGTATAATAATTGTGCCAATGAATAAATTATCAAAATAAAACTAAGGAAAATTTAAAAAAAAATAGTATATTTTTCTAAAAATATAATAATCATGTTTATTAATAAAAATAAAAAAGTAACGGTGTTTATCAATTGTTAGAGATACAGTGCTAAATAGGGCAAAGATACATTAATAATTTTGCTAGGTAGCTACTTATATGGTATTAACTTTAAAACTTTCGCGTTTCATAATGGAAAACAATATATCACGGGAATCATCGCGTTAAATTCCCGTGATATATTGTTTTCAATTACTTATATGGTATTCAATTTTAGCTTTAAGGAATTCTAATATACTATTGTATGTTTTCCCTTCAAGATGGAACTTTCTTTTTTTATTAATATGATTAATAAAGAAATTAATAATTGATAATTTCTCTATATGACATTCTCCTCTATCCAACTTCTTGGAAGTTTGTTGTATACTCTAGGTGCCATGCAGATAACACTTTCGTGCATCAACGCGGTTTTCGATCTCTATAAACAGAGAATTGTGTCGTCAAGTATGTTACGAATGACTACTTCTGACTGTCGTGGAAATAAGTGTCGATTAGATATTACCAACATGACAATTTCTAATATATAGAGACATGGCAGAGTCAATATTTTATATTTTTTAAAGTAAGACTTCAACTTTCAGTTGAGTCCAAATCCAAATGCAGCGTTTTTGGGCTTTGAAAGGTACATCTTTGTCTGTTAAATTACCCCAAAAGATGACCCCATATCTTAAATGTGAAGCAACTAAACCATGGTGAGCTGTGAGCAGTGAGTCAATGTCACTGGAATAATAAGATTAGAGCATATAAGTAGAATTACAATATTTTTTGCTTAGTTGTTCAATGTGTTTTCTTTCCAGTTTAGTCTTTTGTCAATCGGTGATGATGGCCAAGGAATTTAATAGTGTCAACTTCTGTAACAATTTTATTAATATAATATTGGACTACAATGAACGTTGACTAAAATGCATTATGTTAGTTTTACTGAAATTATATTTTAAATTATTATAATTAAGCCAATTTATTATTAAAAATGTGATGGTGCTGTCATCAGTTAAGAGTGTTACTGGATGTTCTACATACTCAGGTAGGTCGTTTATATATACTAAGAATAAGGGAGGGCCCAATACACTACCCTGGGGGACTCCCAACTCTATTACTCGTTTATTTGAGTGAAACACTTCTTCACGCCTAGTCTTTACATTTATTGACGTTATTTCCGTTACCTGTTTTCTATTATCAATATACGATTTTATTACAGAATATTGTGCAGTTACGAAAAATAGATAGTAGCGTTAGAAATTGAGATAGTAGGTGTTTGGGGGCTAATTAATATTGACAACTATTTCTCGTATAGGGGTGAATGATCGTGAAACATTTATGCATAAATTTATAAATGGATGGATCCAGTATTATGATGTTGATGTTGGCAGCAAGTGTATATATACTATAATTATCTCAAAACAGCCATAAGTTTATCAATGTCGGCTCTGGAGACTTTATACTAAGAGCACGATATAAAAAAAATCTACAGTGTGTATTTTTTAATTTAAAACTGCTCATTTTTGCATCCTTGTGCGGATTGAAATACAATTCACTAGAAGAAAATTCTGGAAACCTACAGTATTGCTACTACTACAAACTTCATTTTTCTAAGAATGTTGTGGCCACAATGAGGGCTCTTTCATAGTTAATATGAAACTTATATCGGAGATTATCCCAAGTGTACGTAAGATATTATATTTTTGGCAATATCCATGAGTATTTCTAGCTGAAGTAAATATTTTGTTAAGGGTTCGCCACACTGCCTTGGAATTGTAGGGGAAAGTCCGGCTATAAAAAATTCTTTTGATATCTGGATTTTAATTCAATATGTGTATATATACTTACATAAACTCACGCCTTTTTCCAATGCGGGTAGGCAGAATGCCCAATATCCTAAATCCTTACATACTTCTTTTGCTTCACTCAGTTATGAACGTGAGTAATAAGTTCAAATAACTATAGTTGGTAGGTAGTAATTCTAACAAAACTGTGCAACTGTATTTCTGTTCAATTTGTTTGTTTACCTTAAATACCTATAACGTTGGGTGTAATTAAACGTAGTACGCCAATGACACAGTATCATCATCATCATTTCAGCCGAAAGACGTCCACTGCTGGATACATAGGCCTCCACCAGGTTTCAACACATTGATCAGTCCCGTGCGTCTCGCATCCAGCGGACTCCCGCCACCCCCACCAGGTCATCTGTCCAAATCGTGGTAGGCCTTCCAAGTTCCAATGCAGCGTCTTACGGTTTGCGGTCGCCATTCCAGAATTTTCGGCCCCATCGACCTCTCCCACCATCGAATCTAGTGACGGCATCCCGTCACGAAATTAATCAGAAAAGATATGCGTGTATAAGAGTGTTGAATCGTTTCTCCGGGACACGTTGAGCATCATTGCCTCAGCGTTTTTTCCGTGGTCACCACAGTTAATTCAGCCAAGCCAGCTGCCAGTTACCAGTTGTTTTTGTAAAAAAATTGCTAAGCTTTAGCATTAATATTTGGTAATCTCGATTGTCCATTAATAATTACCATTTTGTGCTTGTAATACTTTATACCTATATAATGCACGGTTGAATCAATTTTTATTACTTGATAATTGTTAACGTTTAAAATTGCCGCTTAATGGCCCAGTTGAAATAAATACATTTGACTTTGACGCCAATTACCTCATATCTTTCGAACCGCTAGAAGGATTTATATACTACTCAAAACAAAATAAGAGCCACTCGTTACTTTCACTTTTCAATATTATTGAATAAAGATTAACTTATTATTAAGTTGTTTTGTAAAAAAATATTGATTTTACAAACTCTTCGATATTTAACGTCTTTGATTTTGTTCTTGCGACCAAAATGCTGGGCAAAATTAAAAAAAATCTTGTTACATTGTTTCGATTTTTCTTTAAGTTTCGGTTTCGATTATCTTAATAAATTAGGTAAACTCATAACGAAGCCAGAAAGGTATAATAATATACCATGATTCATGGCTATAAATTGCCGATTTCACAGTTTTTCTGAAGGCTAACCCAAAAATAAACGCAGCTGGTGCTCGCATATAGGCGACTTGCCGACTTGCCGCGCGCGGGCCTTCCTGTACAAGAGGTTAAGTGGCAGTGGGCAGGGCACATTGCTCACAGAACAGATGGTCGATGGTGCCGAAAATTCTGGAATGGCGACCGCAAACCGTAAGACGCTGCATTGGAACTTGGAAGGCCTCCCACGCACAAGAAACTCCATACTTATACTTTTTTTTTTTACAATATTTACATAAGTACAAACATTAATAAATTCATATACGTGAGAAAGATGCACCCATAACTACTGTACTTACTACGTATAGGCATAAAGTATTACAAGCACTAAATGGTAATTATTAATGGACAATCGAGATTACCAAATATTAATGCTAAAGCTTAGCAATTGTTTTACGAAAACAACTGGTAACTGGCAGCTGGCTTGGCTGAATTAACTGTGGTGACCACGGCAAAAAAACGCTGAGGCAATGATGCTCAACGTGTCCCGGAGAAACGATTCAACACTCTTATACACGCACATCTTTTCTGATTAATTTCGTGACGGGATGCCGTCACGAAATTAATCAGAAAAGATATGCAATGTTTTAATGCTGGTTACTGTAGAGAGTGTCGCGTAGGCAGATAGATTAGTGGAAACACCGCCCACAGCTTCGTTTAATCAACAGGCCATGTTAGAGACGTTAGAAGTGTTAGCTGGCTCGCCCACGATGCAGACTGTATGGTAATGACTTATACTTAATTGGGATTCAGAGAAGAAAGGCTAAGATTAAATCTATCGGTGAAGTAGGAATAAAAGGCGTAACAATGTGTATGTAGCAAAATATATATGGTAGTCGTCATTTTAAGACTGTATATTAGAATTACCCTAACTAAACAAAGGTTTTCCGAAACTTTCTAGAGTGGAGACCACGTACCTAAAAAAGCAGCGTTGGAAGGCCTCCCACCAGGTAGTAGGATGAGCTGGTTAAGGCTGCGGGATTTCTCTGGGTATATCATCACCTAGGATGTGCCCTGGCAGCACAAGCAAAGTAATAACTTGGATGGAAAAGAATAACCTTAAACCTAACATAGATAAAACCAAATTTGTACAATTTCGTGACAAAAACTGGAATACAATCGATTTAAAATAACTTATAAAGATAAACAAATACAGCAATCAGATACTATGACTTTTCTTAGGATAGATCTAGACGAGAGGTGTTCTTTTTGTTTTTTTTTTTTTGTTGGTAAATCATCCAATGACTTCTCCCGCTCTGGGTGAGGCGGGAGGGCGTGTCAGACTTTTACTGACTAAAACCCACCCGTGTTCCTTCAGTTGCTTGAGTCAGGGCCGCGGTAACTCTTTTTCAAATTTATCCGCGACCCAGACAGGGATATAATAAGTAGACAAGTCACATTACAGGCTTATCATGCATATGTTGGTTCAATACTGCGTTATGGTATACTGGTATGGGGAAACTCAGTGCATTTTGAAAGAGCTTTCATCGTGCAGAAGAGACCCACATACATCCTGTAAACCGCTGTTTAGGAAACTTAGAATACATATTTTGACAGGTACTTATATTGAGGAAATATATAAATTACCAGATCTCACCCTGAGATGTTTGAAAAACTAGGACATTAATGTAAATTCAGAGCTAGATATCCTAATCACATCACATCACATCATCAGCCTATTAATGTTCCCACTGCTGGGACACAGGCCTCCTCTCTGCTGTGAGAGGGTATGGGCCATAATCCACCACGCGGGCCCAGTGCGGGTTGGTGGATGTCACATGTCTTCGAATTTTTGGTTCTAGGACATGCCGGTTTCCTCACGATGTTTTCCTTCACCGTTTTTTAGAGCATATATCCTATGCTATTATATCCTAATAGATTCATTATTCCTAGAATGAAAACGGAGCTATATAGACGAAGTTGCTATCCTATGTGTATTCAGATTTATAACAAGATTCCTAACGAAATAAAAGAACTTCCAATGGTCCGTGGTCCGCTTCAGAAGGTAGGTGGCGTAGGTGGTTGATAGAGAATTCCTTCTATAGTTTAAATGAATTCCCTCAGTTTAAATTTAAATGACCTAATTGTATAACTACCAAACATTTACATGTCATTATGCTATGATTAAATATGTTAAGCTACTATTATACTACCACTGTAAGAAATTTTGTAACCATATTTATCTGCAAATAAATCTTTGACTTGACTTTCAGTTGAGAGTATCTTATGCTCACTCAAATGTATCTCTGATGTTGGCGCATGTGTTGGATCATTTGGGTCCCTTCATGATGGTTGAACTGAGAGGTGCGAATCCGTGCGTCATATTCGTGAACGGGCACAGTCAGTTGGGACTGGTCATAAATGAGCTGCCTCGCCTGTTTTAATTATTATGTTTTTGATTTGTTTTATTTAATCTAAACTTGTTTAACTTGCACGATTTTTTACATTATTCTCACTGTAATGTAATTTTCCAACAAGAATTATGTAAACAAATACTTTGTAATAATTATTTACTGATTAAAAAGTGTCCGTGGATTTTTTTGCCATTTCGTCTTAATAGAGATCTACGTACGCTTGCGTATAAGCTCATAGTTTCTTTAAAAGGCTTAGTTTCAATACATGGTTTGAGTTTTGAAAAACATGATAATGATGAAAATTTGCTATATATTATTGGTCTCACCTTAATCTTTTATTATTTTGTCTATGTTGCCCACTGCTGGGCCTCATTTTAATCTTATCTTTCTAGTATTTGAAATATATGAAGTTATTATTATTTGTTTGTGATCTCTTGAAACTTACAGATGATGAAAATGCTTAGCATTATAGAAATCTTTTACTGAGTGATACTCAACTATACTCGTATTTTATATAGGCATTGTGAGCGAAACTGCGAGAAAACGCTAGTGTTCTATAAAGCTACATTATACATATATAAAGTGGGAGACACTCTCTTTATTTTTATATAAACACATTCAGTCGAATTGAACCTCCTTTTTTGAAATGGATTTAATAATTACTTCAAAACTAAATCAAACTAACAGCTATTCTTTACAATAACACAACAACCAAAAACAGAGCCAATAAACTGACTATGTACATACTAAGTAATATAGCTAGTAAATCTCCCATATCATTCATAAATCTTACTTAAGCACAAGCAACCACGCCTGCTAATCTATTAAGACTCGGAGTTTGCCGCCCTTGAGACAAAACCCTTGCATATTCCGCTCACAATGGATTAGCAGAAAAACGTTTACGATTCAGAGCTTTGTGGGTAAACTTTTTACCCTGAAAGACTCATTTTTACTCTGGACTGAGCCATTTGTGGTCTAGCTTTTGACATTGAAGACTGAATTTGAATTTGGAATTGGGTCTAAATTATTAATTTGTAGATTCGTGGGGGACTATTTGAATATTGACATAATAAAAAATATACTACAATCTCGCGAATTGTGGTGAATAGTAACAGTTAGGCGGCTTGTACACCCTAAATAATTTAACCATGTCTGCTGCAGACAAGACCAATTCATCAAGTACACGACAAGAATGTTGGCGGACCTAGGCATGAAAACTTGTATTCTGAAGAAAAGAATCATGTTAACTACGAAGTAACTCAGAGGGCGTCGTGTCTAGCACATACTAGATTTTCTTGTTCAGCATCGTGACAGTGTACACAATTCGTGAAACGACACGAATACTTGCGTAGGCCCGGTGAAATTTCTTAGCATGTACAAACGGCCTTAGTATTTTTAATATTAACCAGAAGATTTTATAAAATGCTCTTATACTAGAGTTACCTAGGTCTAACTAAGTTTACGTTTCAACGTAAATTAGAGAGCTTAATATAATTGCAATTTGAAATATTCCGAAATGTGTTGCTCAAAATTTCAGACGGTGATGTTAAGTATAATATGTTACTGTTAAAGCCCGAACAACTGTAAAACCTAGGCTTTACTGTCAAAACCTAAGATTTACCAAGTCTTACTGGTAAAAGTCCGAAATGATCTATTCTAATGATTAATTTCGGGCTTTTACCAGAAATCACACAGGTAAATCTTAGGATTTACGTCGAATACTTATAATGTTAGAAAATGTGATGTCTATAACCCACTATGATGCGAAATGATGACATGTAGTGATAGATTAGTTTCACCAAAGTCGGTATTATGTTTGTTAGACGATTTTTTAAAGCATATTCTCAGGAATTGTTTTACAATCATGTACAAACGATTTTTTTTTTTTAAATCATGTTGATTTGCCCCACATTGTTCTTAATATCTTCGAAAATCCTTAGGTTTAACGTGCTATATCTATACCAATATTATAAAGAGGAAATATTTTTTTGTTTGTTTGTTTGTACCGAATAGGCTCCAAAACTACTGGACCGATTTCAAAAATTCTTTTACCGTTGGGAAGCTACTCTATCCCCGGGTGACATAGGCTACTTTTTATCCTTGTATTCCCACGAGAACGGGAACTACTCGGGTGAAACCGCGAGGCGTCCTCTAGTCTGGTATAAGGCCGAAATTTGAATTATAAATTGATTATTATAGAACATATACGAATATGTCGCATCAAGGCTGGCCGATAGATGTAAACCATCGGGAAGTCAGGATGTATTCCTTTAGGTTAAACCATCGTGTGTGGGCAGGTCAGTGGGTATAATCGTGCAAATAAAATCACAGAAATTATTCGATACACTGGGTTTATTTTAAATAGTCACAGTTACAATCTTGCTTAGTAATATTATGGATCGACACTGATTCCATGACGTGTTAGCTCTACGGCGGTCAGTACTCAACTGCTATATTCAGTTGTCCCTTCCACACAAGTGGTTAGAGAAAGCGCACCAATGCGTAGTTGTTCTTGCTTTGCCGCCAGATGGCGTGCTTGCGATTTGTTTTGACTTCCGTACTATTGACTAAACCCGACATATATATATATATCGTTCCGTATGGTGTCGGACGTTAAGAATCTCACCATCCCATATCTGCCCGTGGGTGTCGTAAGAGGCGACTAAGGGACACACCAGAGAATGGGCAGCAGCGTTCTCTGTGCACTTTATAACAAACTGCGATCGCCAACCCGCCTGCCAAGCGTGGCGATTATGGCAAACCCCCCCAAACCGATGAATAGCGCAACCACAAAATGGCCCCTAGTGCCCGGCAGCCCGTCTACCCTCGACTACGGTAGCAGTCGAGGCGATAGCGTGGCAAGGGGTGCGATGAATCCCCGGAGTGGACCCGGCTACCCCAATAAAAACCGACGACTGTACCTGGCAACATACAACACGGGAACATTCCGGACCGATGAGAAGATAGCCGAAGTCGAGGAAAAGTTGAGCGGGTTACGATGGAGTATCATAGGATTATCTGAAGTCCGAAGAGAGGGGGAGGACTCGATTATCCTTAATTCTGGCAACCTGCTCTACTTCCGAGAGGACGACTGGCAGTCCCAGAGTGGTGTCGGGTTTATCATCCACAGGTCCCTTGTGGCCAACATAGTGAGGATCGTGAGTGTGTCGACCAGGGTGGCGTACCTTATACTCAGAATACCCTCAAGGTATTCGCTGAAGGTCATACAGGTCTACGCTACGACCTCGGCACACCCCGACGACGAAGTAGAGACTATGTATGAGGACATTTCCAGAGCCATGCATAGTCATAAAACTCACTTCACCGTGGTCGTGGGGCATTTCAACGCGAAACTGGGTAAACGAGACGATAATGAGCTGCGAGTGGGGCAATTTGGATTTGGACAACGGAACCACCGGGGACACCTACTGGCCAGTTTCATGGAAAATGAGGGCCTCTATATGATGAACTCCTTCTTCAGAAAGCGTGAGCACTGGAAATGGACCTGGCAGAGCCCCGATGGTGCAACGAAAAATGAGATAGACTTCATCATCTCGACGAAGAAGCAAGTGTCCAATGATGTCTCTGTGATCACGCGTTGATCACAGAGACATCATTGAGACATCAACACTTAAAACCGGAAGTGATCACCGTATGGTAAGAGGCACATTGAACTTAAATATTAAGCTGGAAAGATCTCGACTGATGAAGTCTACGCTCCGTCCAGCACAGATTCAGTTACAAAACCCCGAAGCTTTCAGCTCGAACTCCAGAATCGTTTCGAGTGCCTAGGTAGCTCCGTGGACGATTACAACGATGGGTTCGTGGAAACTGTCCATATGGTTGGGTCTAAGTTTTTCAAGACCCGTCGTGCAAATAAGAACAAGAAACTATCCGATCCAACTCACAAGCTCATGAAGGAGAGGCGTGAAATGATCCTGCAGTCTTCAGACGATGCGTGGAACTATCAGCGTCTCAATAGACAGATCTCGAAGTCATTGAAAAGCGACCTCCACCGCTTTAATACTGCGCTTATTAAAGACACGATTGAGCGGAATAAGGGCTCCAAGGTGTTTGCAAGAGATCTGGCTATTGGGCAGAGCCAGCTCGCAAAACTGAAGACCGACGATGGCAGGATCGTATTCACCAAACCGAAGCTTCTGAGGGAGATCGAGGGGTTCTATGGGCAGCTGTATCCGTCAGTCAGCAAACCTGTTGTGAATCTAGCAAACGACCCAAGAGCTAGATTGACCCGGCACTATACCGAAGACATCCCGGATGTCAGCCTCTACGAGATTAGGATGGCTCTGAAACAACTTAAGAACAACAAGGCGCCGGGTGATGACGGAATTACGGCCGAACTCCTGAAGGCGGGTGGAAAACCGGTACTTAAAGCCCTTTAGAAGCTGTTTGATTCCGTCATACTCGAAGGGAGGGAACGCCACAAGCATGGTGCAGGGGTGTGGTAGTACTCTTCTTCAAGAAGGGCAACAATGCCCGATTGAAGAATTATAGGCTATTAACTCACTTCTTAGCCATGTCTACAAGTTGTTTTCAAGAGTCATCACGAATCGTCTCGCGCGCAGTTTTGACGATTTCCAGCCCCCCGAACAAGCCGGTTTCCGAAAAGGCTTTAGCACCGTAGACCAAATACATACGCTACCGCAAGTTATACAGAAGACCGAAGAGTATAACCTACCTCTTTTTTTAGAGTTTGTGGACTACGAGAAAGCCTTCGATTCGATCGAGACTTGGGCTGTACTACAGTCTCTCCAACGGTGCCAAATCGGCTACCGGTACATCGAGGTGCTAAAGTGTTTGTACAAAAACGCCACCATGTCAGTCCGACTTCAGGATCAGACGTCGGAACTTATCCTTCTGCAGCGAGGTGTAAAGACAGGGAGACGTCATATCTCCGAAACTGTTCTCTGCTGCACTGGAGGATGTCTTCAAGATTCTGGACTGGAGAGGGCAAGGTATCAACGCCAATGGCGAGTACATCACTCACCTTTGGTTTGCCGACGATATAGTGGTCATGGCTGAGACTATAGAGGACCTCAGTACAATGCTCGATGACCTCAGTAGAGCTTCCGAAAGAGTGCGTCTAAAGATGAACATGGACAAAACCAAGGTGATATTGAATGCCCATATTGCACCCACTCCTATCAAAGTCGGAGACTCTACACTCGAAGTTGTGGACGAGTATGTCTACCTAGGACAAACGATCCAGTTGGGTAGGTCAAATTTCGAGAAAGAGGTCAACCGTCAAATTCGACTCGGCTGGGCAGCGTTCCGGAAGTTGCGCGGTATCTTCTCGTCCAACTTACCACAGTGTCTCAAGACGAAAGTCTATGGCCAGTGTGTGTTGCCAATGATTACTTACGGGACAAAGACGTGGTCACTCACAATGGGCCTCATCAGAAAGCTTTAAGTCACCCAAAGGGCAATGGAGAGGGCTATGTTCGGAGTTTCCTTGCGTGATCGAAACAGAAATGAAGACATCCGCAAGAGAACCAAGGTTACCGATATAGCCCGAAGAATTTCCAACAGATGGCCGTTGGGGCCGAAAAGTTCTAGAATGGCGACCGAGTACCGGAAGACACAGCGTTGGAAGGCGGGAGGCCTTCCCCGCTGGAGGAGTTGGAGCAACGACCTAGTCAAGGCTGCGGGCGTCCGGTGGATGCAAAACGCACAGGACCGATCAGTGTGGCGACGCTTGGGGGAGGCCCATGTCCAGCAGTGGACGTCTTTCGGCTGAAATGATGATGATGATATTATAGAACATAGTTTCTCACGCGGCTTCGCTCCCGTCAACTGGCTACCTACCTACCCATCTACCCTACCTACCCTACATACATGATTGTTGCGTAACTTAAATTGTTCACGCAGCGCACGCAACGGAAGCACTCAAAACGGTATTTTTTCCCGTTTTAGCAACATTTTCATATATGCTCTGCTCCTATTGGTCGTGGCGTGATGTTATATAGCCTATAATATTTCTCGATAAATAGACTATCCAACACAAAAATATTTTTTTAACTCCAACCATTAGTTCCTGAGATTAACGCTTTCAAACAAACAAACAAACGAACTCTTCAGCATTATAATATTAGTAAAGATTTCGGACGTTTACCGGTTTTCTTTTTAAATTTAAGGTTTAATCGGTAAATCCTAGGTTTTACCGTAGTTCAGGCTTTTACAGTAACATATACAAGTTATACCTAGAATGAAATATCGGGCGTAATATTATACTCTATAAAGGCATTATAATTATGACTCTGGCATAACAAAACATATGAAAACCTTCGTTAAAACCACTATTTCTTGGTCCATCTATCGTTTGTTAAGCCTAGCCGTCACTAACTTAAAGTTTTAATTCTAGATGATAAATAATTCTAGTTTTAGTGCTTGAACTGTTTCTAATGACCCACAGGCCACAGTATGCCTTTCAAACTGGTTTTATATAGACCTAGCTTCTGCCAGCGGCTTCGCCCGCGTGAATGTTATAAATTATCACAAGAATACGTACTCCCGAGATAAAAAGTATATTAAGGCTTAATCCAGGACATTATCTATCCGAGTGCCGCCAAGTTTTCATCCAAATTTGTTCAGCAGTTACATTGATAATGTAAAAAACAGATAGACATTATTTTTATATGGACACATTTTATATTATTATATGGATTTAAGAGTTTATTGTGAAAATTGTGCTTCTATATAACTGAATGAGTTTGGATATTTTTACTACTTTGAGGATTGGGTTTTTAGAGAGAAGCGAGTAACAGCGAATAGAAAAATATTTTTAATGTCGAAATACAAGTTTTGAGATCTTAGTGAATTAGATTGATTAGGTACATTCAAAGGACTTTTTCTGTGTTTTTACCTTAATAAAAAATAGAAAACACAGCTGATTACATGAAGTTGTAAATTTTTTGATCATATTATTTTATTAATTTATTATATTCTTATTGTACACGATAAAATACTAAAACGAAACTTAAAACTAATAAACATACAATGGGCGGTCTTATCGCATTCCACGATCTCTTCCAGGCAACCTGGTATGGACAGTAATTGCCTGAACATGAAATGAGGCTTTCATTGGGGTGGGAATAACATTGTTAAAATGCTGTATTATAATAGATACACAGATAAATACATAAGCCATGTAATGCAAATAAACAAAAATCCAAATATATGTCGGTATGCAAGTGCCAGTGGCTTCGCACCTTCGCACGCAAGTATATGTTAAAAATTCGGCCAAGTTAGAGTCGGACTCACGCACTAAGAGTTCCGTACCATCACACAAAAACCGGCAAACAAAATCACTTTTGTTGTATGGGAGCCCCATTTAAATATTTATTTGATTCTGTTTTTAGAATAGAAATACATCATCTGTGGAAATTTCAACTGTCTAGCTATCACGGTTCATGAGATGCAGCCTGGTGACAGACAGACGGACCGCGGAGTCTTAGTAATAGGGGGACCCTATTACTAAGACCTTTTACCCTTTGGGTACGGAACCCTAAAAAATACTTGAGTAGAAGGTTCCTTTCGGATAATATTAGAGTATAACGCGGGTGAAGCCGATTGAAAAAAACTAGTTTTTAATCTCAGTACAAAGGATTGCAAACGTGCTGATAAATCCGGCCATTATCGTCATTGAAGTGTTTTTCGATGTATATTGTGATTAGATTTCAGACTCGCTTAGAGCCTCCGTAAACTACAGACTTTTTATCGGCCGATAGTTTGGTCGGAGATTTAATCAGTACGGGGAAGTAAGTATGCAGGTCATTATTTTGGTTTTTTAATTAAATTAAATAGAATAGAATCGGTAGAATCAACTTTTATTACTTGTACATTTCAATTTGTGTATGACGTTCATAAGTGCCGCTTTTTGGCCAAGTTGAATAAATATATTTGACTTCGACTTTGAATAAACGTTTATTTCAGACTTTCGTCCATAGGTACGAATGACAATACAACGAAATTTTCAAAAAACAATATATCATGTAAGGTAATAAATTTTTAATTTCAATCCGACCAAACTATCGGCCGTTAAAAGGTCCACAGTTTTAGGGGCTTGTCACCGTGGCGGCTGGCACGGGTGGCAGGCGCGGTCACAACTCACGTCTATTTAACGTGTAGGAATCTTACTCTGTTCATGTACTACCTATCTTAGTTTCCTAATTACGGTAATTCCGTTTTAAAATGGCAATAGTGATCATTGCCCTATCCAAAATATTTCGTAAAGTGTAAAATATTATAGTGTAAAAATCTTGAGGGTCACGTCGATAGATCTTAATTCATGATTTTGTTTGAATAAGGAAAGTCAGTAAATGAATGTGTGCCTTTACAAGGCAATTGTTACATGTTATTGGAGGCCTTCTAAAACTGCACCTTCAATTGAATCTTCATGTTATGCTCTTTAATACAAATCTGTGTTGCTAGCAGATACAGTCAAATCATCAATCTAGTTAACCCGTAACTCTCAATTCTGGTTGAGGGGCGTCTACTATAAGTATATTAACTCAACTGGGATGTGTAATTAACTCGACGTAAATGATTGATGGTGACAAATTACAATTCTGATTACCTAAATACAAATGTAACTTGATTTTAGCTACGAATTAAAATGCTTAGATACTTCTGTAAATCCTGAAAGAGTTTGCACCCAACGGGCCTTTGCTATAAGAGAGATGAATAACGTTCTCAATAAAAATATCAATTTATCAATGCAAAGGATTTTGGAAAACTCTACTTGAATGTGCTTTGGAGAGTAATTTAATTTATAGATCAATGAACATAGCTGGCAAAATTGATCACATTTCCATGCAGTATAATGAAACAGATATAAACTATATGATAGTCAAATAAAAAAAAAAGAAATGAACTCTTCAAGAAAATGTAAATACACAGAAGACCGATCCTCCTTACGCAAACTCTATATCTCACATACAGTAACATACACCCAAATTGGATGAATAAAAAATCTGAACGTAGAAACTGGACGTGAATTGACAAAAGCAACTAACGAGGCACTTACAAAGATTTATAGAGATAGGCAGGCGCGAGCAAAAAACGCGAAGCCCCGTCTGGTGCGGGAACAAACGTATTGGAAGCTTCCCTAACACAGACCTGAAAAACATGAGAGTTTATATCACATGCACTTTATTGTAGTATTCTCTATTATTATGAGGGTGGTTCGTCATATAGGTGGGATTTTATTGCTGAGGCGGGTATAACGACGTTGCTGAATAAGTTTTTTGAATGTGAAGGTAGATATTAGTTGTACCTGCGAGTTTTGTAAATGTATATAAAAATGTATGTAAATAATATGTTTTTTTTTTATCAGATTGAACACTGTACGTCTTTTTACCGTGATGTTAGCACTTTGGTTTGGCTGTCAAAGAACAAGAATTGTAATTTGTATGTACACAGACCTTTTTACCGTGTTGTTAGCACTTTGATTTGGCTGTCGAAGAATTAGAATTGTAATTTGTATGTACACAGACAAATGTTGAGTTGATAGCCAACTTGCTTTTTTGACTCTACATAATTATGTAACGATAGGTTGTATTCAGTGAGGATTCGTGCAATATTTTATTCTTAACAAGCTTCTGCCAGCGGCTTCGCCCACTTCACTTCACTTGCTCCTGTCCTAACAGGCATATTCATTCAATGTTTGGACAGCGGCACTTTTCCTGACTTAATGAAACACAGTAAAGTAGTACCAATTTTCAAATCAGGCTGTAAGAGTGATCCTTCTAATTATAGACCTATATCCGTGCTTCCAGCATTTAATTAAAATCTATGAAAAAATCATGCTGGAACAGATGTTGTCTCACTTCAATTCAAATGGGATCCTGCATAGTCAACAGTTTGGTTTCACGAAAGGTAGGTCGACAACGGACGCGGGAGTAAAACTCATCAGTCACATCTTGGAGGCTTGGGACAGGTCCCAGGATGCCATTGGCATTTTCTGTGTTCTCTCAAAAGCTTTCGACTGCGTCGACCTCAACACACTGATCTGTAAATTACACCACTACGGAATTCGTGGAAAATCTGCTGATCTCGTGCTTTCCTATTTATCAAACAGACAGCAAAAAGTAAATGTTAATGGGGCGACGTCCTCCGGGTCTCTAGTCAAGATGGGCGTGCCCCAAGGTTCAATTCTCGGCCCTTTCCTTTTTCTTGTTTACATTAATGATCTCCCTTTTATGATGGCCAAATTATCGGATATAATTCTATTTGCTGATGATACTTCGCTAATTTTTAAAATAGATAGGCAAGATACGGATGTCTTAAATGTCAACGAAAGTCTGATTGTTCTCTCAAAATGGTTCGCAGCTAACAATCTTTTACTGAATGCGAAAAAAACTAAATGTCTAAAGTTCTCTTTACCAAATGTACCACAACATGACCTAAACCTAAATCTTGACGGCAAAAATCTTGAAGTTATAACGGAAACTGTATTCTTAGGGATTACTATCGATTCAAAATTGCAGTGGGGCGCGCACATTAGAACTCTTTCGGGTAGGTTAAGTTCGGCTGCATATGCAGTAAGGAAAATAAGGCAGCTAACCGATGTAGCTACAGCTAGGTTAGTATACTATGCTTATTTCCACGGTATTATGTCTTATGGCATTCTGCTGTGGGGATCAGCAGCAGACGTTGACTCAATTTTCATCCTACAAAAGAGGGCAATCCGCGCAATCTATAAAATGGGTCCTCGCGAGTCTCTCAGAGAAAAATTTAAAGAGATCGATATACTGACTCTACCTTCACTTTATATTTTGGAATGTATTTTGTATGTCCGTAAAAATCGGGGGCTTTTCAAAACTAGAAGCGACTTCCATAATTTAAATACACGCAGTAAGCACGAAATTGTAATACCCAAATTCAGATTAACGAAAACTAGCAAGTCTTTTCTTATAAAGAGTATACGCTTTTATAACAAGTTGCCAATGTCAGTTATAGAACTGACCGATGGAAGGTTCAAAAACTACATCAAACGTATCCTTATTAACAAAGCATATTATAAAATCAAGGACTACGTTGAAGATAAAAACATTTGGCCTTATCTCCTTCTGCGCATGCAGCTTCCCTGGTAACTTGTAAACGGCACATGTAAACGGCACAAATAAGTGGATGTCTCTAACTATTCTCAATCTCATTTCTCTTTCCTTCTTTTAATTAGACTTTTTACAATGGTTTTCAATCATCTTTATAGCCCTTTGCTAAGAATAGTTACAGCACTGATAACAACATTTGTGCCACACGTTAAATTTAGTCTTGTTATACTTTTTTTTTTTTTTTTTTTACCTTTGTATAGATTCTTTTACCGATTGTTTTGTGAATGTGTAAACATTGTAGGCCTTCTTGATACTAGTTAACATTTGTTAACTTTTTTATTTAATATATAATCTTTTTATTTTATTTTTTTTAGTTTCTTACGACTTATTGTCATAAGTCGGGCCTGCGTTGTCCCCCCATATCTAAGTACTAATGCTGTAACATGGAAATATTGTAAAACCAAACCATTTTTAAAAGAGTAACCATGGAGTTTCTTGCCGGTTCTTCTCCATAGGAAACGACCAACCCGAACCGTGCACCTTTTGTCGACGTTTTATAAGTGCCCATGTAGGCCTATGTGAAATAAAAAAATTGATTTTGATTTTGATTTCGAATGTCGAAAATTATCCCAAGGGAACATATACACACGGGATAAAAAGTATCATATGTGTTATTCCTGATCCGTCCATCCGTTTGAGCGTGAATAAGTAACAACCATACAAACACCCACACACACACACTCACTCACTCACAAACTTTCATCTTTATAATATTAGTGTGAATGTGATAAATTATAACACTTTAAAAAAATTGCTCAATTGACATTAATTACCGATCCCACACGTTTTCTTTGTTTTCGGATCTTGGAGGAATAAGTTTATTTATTTATTATACAATACTTTATTGTACACCATAAAATACATTTATAAAGGAAACTTAAAACAAAAGTTGCGTACAGCTTCGTCTTCCCTGTGTGTTATTCTAAACATGACATTCAAAATAAGTCAGCATACAAAACTCTCATCATAATTTTCGTACGCAAAAAGAAAAGTAAATAAAGTTGTTATTTGGGTTTTTTCGAATCCTATAAAAATATCTAGTATTATTACTTTGGACTTTATTCAATTCAATTCAGTTCTATATTAATCGGACCAAGATGCAAAAATATTAGTAACTCAATTTATAGACATAAATTGAGTAACATAAATCAGTCACATATAGTCAAAATCTTAAAATAAACATACGTAATCCATTAAAATTATCAATAAATAAAATCCCATACAACAGAAAATAAAATACTCAATTCCATATCTAAAAACTAGTTCATGTATGTATTAAGGCCATTTCCCGTTGCACTGGAGCCACCACTGTGCAGACGAGCCCAGTACCTACCCCCGGAAAGGGCAATCAGGCTTATCTGCAATAACCTTTAGGATTCCGTTTGCGATTCCCCGCATCCTGCGCATCAGGGATGCCTCTTCCGCATTATCACCTGAAAACTATGAATGATGATGACGATGTAATCAAATCAAATCAAAATCAAAATTTCTTTATTCAATTAGGCCATTAAGCGGCACTTTCGAACGTCAAAAATAAAAATTAAATGAAATAATAATTGATTCTACCGTCCATTCGGAAATGTAGCTTGTTATGGAGAAGAACGGACAAGAAACTCCACACTTATTCTTTTAAAAAAAAAAAATGTGTTTTATTTTTCCAAGTATTTGGTTACAATAATCTTGTAGGAAAAATACATATATGTGAGAACGATGTAAAAAAAAAACGCACGTAAAAGCGTCTAGAGTAAAACAAACAATTAAAAATACAATAAAAACAGGCGGAGGCAGCTAAGATATGACCAATCCCAACTGATGGCGCCCGTTCACGAACATGACACATGGATCGGCACCACTCAGCTCAACCATCATGAAGGGAACCGAATGATCCAACACATGTGCCACCATCAGAGAGACATTAGAGAGAGCATGACACACTCAACTGCCAGGGCACACTAAAGTCAACGAACGACACATAGTTACAGTAAATGGTAGATTTACAATTGGTACATAGTACTCACATATGTGCTGTGCATTTATATAATCCAAAAAATTTATTGAGTTTATACAACACAAATATACATTATAATTATTCGTACAGTCTTCAGCAGGTCCAACAATACTTCATAACTTTTCTGCTTATCACTTGTTTTTGTGGCCTAGTGGCTGTGGTGCTGGAATAGCGTTGGGCCAAGCATTTTTATCAGCGATGTAATCCCCCAACCTATAATATGCCTGCCTGCATAGTGTGCGTTTTATACAAGTTTTAAATTTCGTCTCATTCAATTCTAGAATGTGTGGCGGTATTTTATTGTAAAATTTTATACAGTACCCCATAAAAGATGACGCTACTTTAGCCAGCCTGAAACCTGGTTGAATTAATTGGTCCCTATTTCTAGTAACATAACTATGTCTATCGCTGTTTTTACTAAAAAGATGTAAATTCTTTCTAACGTACATGATGTTTTCGTAAATATATTGACACGGTACCGTCATGATGTTAATGTCCTTAAACAGTTCCCTTAGAGAATCGCGCCGGCGAAGATTGTATATCGCTCTGATGGCTCGCTTTTGTAGAACAAAAATTGACTGAATGTCTGCAGCCCTTCCCCATAGTAATATGCCGTAAGACATTATACTATGAAAGTAACTAAAATAGACCAGCCTCGCGGTATCTACATAAGTAAATTGACGAATTTTTCTAACAGCATAAGCCGCCGAACTTAACCGCCCCGCAAGTGATATTAAATGAGGACCCCATTGTAACCTTGAGTCCAGCGTGATTTCCAGGAAAACCGTTTTGTCGACGAATTCTAGCTTCTCGTTGTTTAATATAATGTCACAATCATAACTTTTGAGATTCGGCAAGACAAATTTTACACACTTAGTTTTTTTACCATCAAAACTAAATTATTAGCAGTGAACCAATTTAGAACTTACCGCAATGCATTATTTACGTCGGCAACGTTACTCGTACGTCTATTTATGTTAAAAATCAAAGAAGTGTCATCAGCAAATAACACCATGTTTAGTTTGTTTTTCAATACATGGGGTAAATCGTTAATGGCCCTGGGGTACCCCCATTTTCAAGTTCAACCCCGACGAATTGACACCGTTTATTTGAACTAATTGCTGTCTATCATTCAAATAGGATTTTACTAAATTTAATGCTGATTGGCCTAGCCCGTAATGCTCAAGTTTCAAAAGCAATGTTTCATGATCAACGCAATCAAACGCCTTCGACAGGTCGCAGAAGATACCTATGGCATCTTGTCCCTCCTCCCACGCATCAAAGATGTGTTTTATTAAGGTGACACCAGCGTCGGTTGTACAACGTCCTTTGGTGAAACCATATTGTTTCTCGTGTAGGATGTAATGAGGTGACATACTAATCTAATGTGTATTGTATATGCCATCAACACAATGCTAAGGGATTTTAAATTTGACACCAAAATACATTCCTATAATAATAATAATACCAGCCTGTAACAGTCCCACTGCAGAGTAAATACCTCTTTTCAAACAGAAAAGGCACGAGCAATGATGACCACGGTTGCTTAAGACAGGCTATTTCAAAGTTTCATTCCATAAGCGATGACGATGTTTGAAATCCCTTACGGATTGATCACGTGCCATTTCTATAGCGCTTGATTACCCCATACATTTTTGACGTTTTTCAATCGCTATCGTGACGTTTTGGTTAATAGAATGTCACTGTTTTGTTTTATTTTCTTCTTATTCGATGTCTTCATTGCTGAAGGTCGTGCCCGTCTTAGAAAGCTTTCACGGAATCATTGATGAGCTGCTTACAAGCCACTCTGGCTTCGGCTCTTCTCAGGGCAGTGGTCACCGTAAGTCCCGTAGTTGCCCTGATATGGTCTGACCATCGAGTGGGTGAGCGACCGCGTGGCCTTTTCCCATCCACTTTTAAAACAACAACCAGTTTTTTCAGTATATCTGGCTGTCGCCGGGTAACATGACCAAAGTAATTTAGTACTCTTTGGTAGCAGATGATGGAGAGTCTGGTTTTGATGTTTAACTGGTCGAGAATGGACTTATTTGTGCGACTCCAACCTGGCGGTGGTCACTTGTCTAGAGGCTCTGATTTCCTCTCGATGTTTTCCTTCACCATTGCCAGCGATGTCCTTGATAAACTTTGAAAGTATTAAAAGTCCGATTTCAGCTTGACATTTTTGCCTATTCACAGAGCTTCACGCATCTAAACCAAAATCATCTGACTACTAACAGTGGGTATGCAAGCCAAATACCAAAATTTATCTATCAACAATTTCGTTTGTGCGGTCAATATCAAATGATGCGTCCATATTGAATATCGATGTGCAGACTGGAATCCATTGCACATTTTGATAGGAGTGATGTACGTATTGTATGTACCAACAATGGGGCATTATTTGTGAGAGAATATATCTTGGATCTGAGGGTCATTGAATAGTGGCCGGGGCTACATAGTGATGCGTGGCTACTGGAATTTGTACCGAAGGTTTGGTTTACAAAATTATTCAGTATTTTCCTAGTAAAAAACCTAATGGTAATGAATATATGTTTTATTCGGTTATATTTCACATTTAATTAATTTTAAGTTTCCTTACAGAAATGAAAACGTACCAACCCGGTGAGGGAGGCGCCATGCCCCGGCTTTTGAATGAAGCATTTGAAGTTGAGTATTTGTCAAACTCTTCTTTAGCCTGACAACCTTTCAAATTTTGGCATTAAAGTATGGTTTGAGACGTACTTAACTCAAAATACTCAATTCAGAAATTGTCCCTTCGAGTTCACTATTGGACGGACGGTATATTAAGAGGCTTATGAGATATTACCCTGGTAATTTTAGGCAAGCGTGTTTCATTGCTTAATTGTTTTCTCAGGTGAAATAATGGTCCCTCAGAGCGGAGATTAAGCGGGCCAAGGGAATGCCCAGCGAGGAGTCGCTGGGGACTTTTGACAGGGACACGTGGGGACGCCCCTACATAATGGTGCCGGATTAAACTACGCAGATAGGCTGCCCCGCTGACAGAGAGTCTCCGGCCGCAGTTCTTGGAGGGCGTGGTGTGAACTTTGTTCCCTTTGCGAGGAGAACATACTCCCCCACCTTTGGCCCCGCCTCCTGCGGTGCCCGATATGGACCAAACCGATGACGATGAAGATACTTCGGAGGTGACCAAGTAGAACTGAGAGTTGTGGTAAGGTGGCCTGAATGCCTAAAATACCACTACAAGACCCGAAGGCTTACCTGGGCAAGCCCGGGTCCTGGTCTTAGAGGCTCTCGGGCCTCGACTAAGGGGGCTCCTTAGCAAAGCCCACTTTTTTGGAAAACGAGGAAACTGGTCTTAATTAAGAAGTCGGGGTGCCCTGCGGACTCTCCGTCTGCTAACCGACCCTTCGTGCTGCTCGACGAGGTAGGCAAGCTCTTTGAAAGAGTCATTGCAGACTGCCTCGTCGGTTCGGGTGGGCTGCAATTGGCGGAGAGCCAGTTTGGTTTCCGCAGAGGGCACTCTATGGCAGATGCCATCATACGAGTGCGAGCCCTCATGACAGGGGTTGCAGTGCCCCGACGGATGATGCCCGTGGTGGGGTCGTCTTTGCGGTGTCTCTAGACTTATTTATTCTTTTAACACCCTAGTTTTTGCGTGTATAACTGCTCATGCATACTGCACTACCACGGGGAAATAGTGCAATTATGTGGGACTCCAACCCACTTAAACTCCACGGTATCTTCCTGTGCCGCTACACGTTAGCACTCACCGCTAACCCGCCGCGGCTGTCCGTCCCCGGACCCTCTCTTCTGGAGAGTACCCCTCATCACCGGCGCACCAGAACACACTGTACGCCGTAACCACCCAGGGACCACACCAGCACATGGGCGCCAGACAACTCCGTGTATGGTACCCTTGTGACGGGTCAAGGTCAATGGCCCCGCCACCTACCATTTTTCGGTGCCGTGGCTGCATTCTGGTCAAAACTTATATAATTGTGAAGTCATTGATACGACGAAGAAGAAGAAAACCCACAATTTGTTATGTGCTGGTTTGTGCTAATTTTTTTTCATTATTTTCTGCCCACACGATCTTCAACCTTAATACCTTAAGCAGCCGACCTCAACATGGTTGGGAAAAAGCTAGGCAAGAATATCATAACTTCAACATCAGTAAATACAAGCATTGCACCTTCTATATTTTCTACTCTGCGACGTAATTGTTAGGAAGTCCGTGTGATGTGGCGGTAGTAAGTTGATTTATGTCTGTGTGTGGGTGTGTGTGTAAGTGTGTGTGAGTGTGCTGATTGTTTGTTATTTCCATATTGATGTGTTTGCCTGCTGTTCAATATTTATCGCTGTGCAGTGTTTCGATTGGGATAACAATTAGATGGGGTTTGCACATCCGACATATAAAATACGCTATAGTCCACAAAATAGGCAATTTTCAGTAGAAGTCGCGCTTTCATCGTTCGCATTTAGATTAATTACTACACGAGAATTATTTTATGGTCCACCCAACTAAATGTGCAAACTCAGTAAATCTTATAATGAAGTCAGATGATATTTTAAAATACATCTTGATCACAAAGTAGGTAAATATTCGAGAAAAATTGTGTAGTTCATATCATAATCACCAGTATAAACTGCCGCGATATTTTATCCAAATTAAGTTTTAATACCCCTAGGAAGTCAAAAGGTTTAATCCACCTTAGCAGGTTCCATCAGCCTCCACAAATTATAGGCAGAATTCGTATATTGTGCGGAGAAGTAGACATCTTAATGAGTTGTGTAAGCAGCACGATATTAATCCATTTCTAACTAGTGTTCCATAAGTCAGGAAGTGCTTAAGTCAAAACTTTTTCCAAAGAAAATGTTGTTATGTAGTGTGAGCAACATTTTATTGACTATTATATAAGTTATTTAGTAGTCTTATTTGGCGATCTATTTTTATATATTACTTACTTCTTCTAAAGTGTCCCCAATATTTTATAAGCGGAGACGGCTAATTGGCTGACTGTCAAATTTACTGCTCTTGTTCTGTTTGTTTTCATGTTATCTAAATAAATAATAAAGTACCTAGGTTACCGAGGTCTGGGGAAAATAGATAAAACAAATATTATGTTCTTTTTTTTTCGAATCTGCCTTGATATGTGTCCTAGCCAGATCGATAGATCGCCCCCGAAATCCCCTATATTGCATATTTTATATTTTTACTTTAATTTGAAGTCAACGAACAACATCGTAATATTTAATTTTTTTGAATAGACAATTTTATTAATAGCTCTTCCACGCAGTTAAGACTTCTTTCAAACGATTTTTCTTTAGCAAGGACAATATTTCCTTATAAATTGTTCCCAAAGTATGGCGATGATAAGTAACGTATTCAGATTGTTGTTTGTGCAAACTTTTATTTGGAAATGAGCCTTATGTATTCCCACGCTAATGTAAATAAATTGTCTTTATATATAAAAAAAAACATTTTGTTTGTTCAATGATCTCGGAATCACGAATTGTACTGTTGCTACGCCGTAGGCGACTACGACATAATTTGCTACAGCGTAGGCTGTAGGCCATGGCATGATATAATTTATTAGGGTTTGCATGGCTGGCACACCGTGGTTTCATGTATGAATGGTTTTTGTGATCCACCCTGTTTATAAAATAATAATTAAATAGATACTGTCATCCCTTCACTTGTTTCTTTTAAACACAAAAAACGAAACACAAATAGAGACGAATGACAACACAGCGAGTATACGGTACTCGAGATTCGCATCAAATAAAACTATATATCTGAAAACAGACGGGTTCTGCTAAGTTGGGTACAGTTGGCGCTATGGGTACAGTTGGCGTAACTCGTTCCATCAACATAAATATCATGTTTTTCAAGACAAAAAGTTGGCGAACGAAAAAATTGCAGCGACGGATTTTTTTGCTTTCCCCGCGGTCGCTGGCGAGGATTTCCTCAATGATACCGCGTTCTAGTCTGCCTATATTTTTGGACTAGCTGCCGTACGAATGCTCTCTTCCACTGGTAATAGTTCTATATTGTAGAATTTTTCAAGCGTTTTTATGTTGTGTTGAAAATTGTTTTGGTCATCATTTCAGCCGAAAGACGTTCACTGCTGGACATAGACCTCACCCAAGCGTTGCCACAATATCAGTCTAGTGTGGGTAGTTCATATGCGTTCGGAGTTCAAGGACCATGTTCCAGATAGGCACTATGAATCACATTAAAATAAAAATCAAACAGACTCTAAATTAAATTAGTATAAATCGTCCCAGCGCAGGGCAGAGGTCTCTTCTGTTATAGAGAAGGCTTAAGTATTAGTCTGCTAGCTGGGAACGTCTGACCATTGTCTGGTGAAATCCGTGTCGACTTGCTCTCCTCCAGAAGAGAGTCCTAGAGGCACGAGGCGAGTATGGCGATACGAGTCAGCAGACTGGGACGAGATGCGGCACTTTTTTGCGTCTTATCCTTGGTGGCATGTGTGCTTCTCCTCGGGTGACCCCTCGAGCTGTGCGGACGCGGTTGCGGATGTGATTCAGTAGGGAATGGAGTATTTCATTCCATTCTCCGACATTCCGCTCGGTCACAAATCCCGACCTTGGTATAATGCAGAATGTGCCCACGCTGAGGCCCGAAAAGAGTCTGCCTACCAAGCCTGGGTCGGGGCCTGCGACCGCAAAGTTAGAGCGCGTAGGTTTCGCGCGAGGAAAAGAGCTTTTAATTCTGCCACCAAGTTCTGCAAGCGGGTTTTGCGTCGGGCACGTTTTGACCATATTGGACGTATTGGGGCCCAGCTGGCATCGCACCCTCTGGGTAGTAAACAGTTTTGGTCCCTGTCTAAAGCGGTTGAATCGAATTTCTGTAGTTTCTTGAATTTCTGTAGTTTCTTGGAGTTTCTTGTCCGTTCTTCTCCATAACAAGCTACATTTCCGAATGGACGGTAGAATCAATTATTATTACATTTAATTTTTATTTTTGACGTTCGAAAGTGCCGCTTAATGGCCTAATTGAATAAAGAAATTTTGATTTTGATTTTGATTTTGATTTTGTCGTCCCACTTTACCTCCAATGCTGAAACCTGAGCTTTCTCACTCTGCAAGTGAGAAAGCAAATTTATTTGCATCTCTCTTTGCTAGCAATTCACGTCTGGACGCTGGATCCAAGCAACCACCTACTGTACCTCATTGTGACTCTTCGATGCCAGTGATCGCTGTGCACACCAAAGAGGTCCGAAGTGTATTGTGCAGTTTAGACGTGAACAAGGCCAGCGGGCCTGACGGCATTCCAGCGAGAGTGTTGAGACTGTGTGCGCCCGAACTATCTCCTGTGTTGACACGCTTGTTCCACCTCTCTCTTGTAAAAAGAACGGTGCCAAAGTCCTGGAAGCTTGCAAATCTGCAACCAGTTCTCAAAAAAGGCAACCGTGCAGACCCTGTCCATTACCGTCCAATCGCCATTACCTCCATTCTGTGCAAAGTTATGGAAAGGGTACTGAACAGTAAGTTGCTGACCTACCTTGAAGACAATAATCTCGTCAGTGACCGTCAATATGGCTTTCGCCGGGGACGGTCTACTGGCGACCTTGTGTATGTCACGCACTGCTGGGGCGAAGCCATCGAGAGACACGGCGAAGCACTTGCTGTATCGCTGGATAACTCGAAGGCCTTTGACAGGGTCTGGCACGCAAGTCTACTCAGTAAGCTTCTTGCGTATGGCATCCCCGCTGGGTTTTGTAGCTGGATATCAGACTTCCTTTGCGAACGGTCGATCCGAGTAGTAATAGACGGCTGCACCTCTGACCTTATGGCTATTGATTCCGGAGTTCCTTAGGGGTCTGTTCTCTCTGCAACTCTTTTCCTGCTGCACATCAATGACCTACTTCAGCTTGGTATTGTTTGGTACGCAGATGACAGTACTGTTTCAGACAGATACCTGCCCAGCGCAAGAACCAGCGTGGATGAAGTTCGTTCCTTGAGAGAGGCTATGGTAGAGCGGACAGATTTAACATTAAGCCTTATCTCCTAGTAGGGTGATGACAATCTGGTCTCCTTTAACGCCACCAAAACACAGGCAATTCTTTTTACCGCTGAAAGGAGTCTTTTCGATCAGGCGCCTACTTTTCGGGGTGCCACTGTTCCAGTGACTGATCGGCTCGAGCTCCTCGGCATGGAGTTGACATCCAGTCTCAACTTCGGCGCCTCCATTGATTACAAAGCCCATATTGCGGCCAAAAAACTGAGCATCCTAAATAAGGTGAAGCGATACTTTACGCCTGGACAGCTTTTAACCCTGTACAAAGCGCATGTCTGATCCTTCATGGAGTATTGCAGCCACCTTTGGGATGGCTCAGCTAAGTATCAGCTTGCCGCGCTTGACTCGGTGGAACGCAGAGTCAAGAGGCTCATTGGCGACATTGAACTGGTGGATAACAAGCTTCACAGCTTGGCTCATCGCCGCAAGGTTGCCTGCTTGTCGGTCTTCTACAGACTGTATTTCGGTGAGTGTGCAGCTCAAGAACTCCACGACCTCATCCCACCAGCCCACTTCTACCATCGGACATCTAGACGCACTGCAAGTTACCATCCCCACCTTGTTGCCATTCCACCAATTCGCACCAAGCGCTTCCAAACATACATCCTTCATAATGCGCACAGTGAATGAATGGAACTCACTACGAGTACCTGCGTCTGTGTTTCCGAATGCATTCAACCCGAATCTCTTCAAAGTTAGAGTGAACAGGCTTCTTTTGGGTAAGCTCACTCCATTGTTGGCTCTGTCTCTGTCACCTATGACTGAGACTAGAGTCAAGAGCAAACCCATCACAAAAAAAAAAACACTCTTGTGTGGGCGATACATTAAAAAGATCGACCTTCTTACAAATGTTTATTCTTCTTTAACAATATGTAAAATGTACAGAAAATATCGGCACCGTGTCGTGACAAAAATATGGCGGTGCGTTGGAAAGCTATCTTGCGGGCAGTGAAGTCAGCCGTGAAGTTGCAGCAAATCTCGCCGACGTAGGGTGCGTTCATGAATAAAGTGAAAGAGCTGCGTTCCGGTGTAGACACTTGCTTACCATATAATTCCAGATTTCCTCAAGATATTTTTCTTCACCAACGTAAGCGATAACTAAGATACACTTAGAAAGTAGGGTTTTATATTTAGAAAAGGGGTTACTCCTGAGAAAGTTACACTTATTACAGAAGTATGGTCTCCCAGAAGAGATGCTGTGCCTCTCCAAAATAAATTAAGATGATATTGATGAGATCCCACTGCACAAATCTGTATGTATTATGTTTTTGATAAAACTTGGTTTTTATTAATGATTCTTGATAGTAATAACTTACTACGGAATTGCCTGGGCGTTTTTTTTTATTTTTTCCTACACTAGGTATTTTCTGTATCATGGGTGCATATGCAACATCATCTAGCTCTCAGTAAGTCGCCATTTGCGGGTTACCAGTTTTATCAGGTGCACTGGCAACCGACTGATTACGAACTAAGAGCTTGGTATATAACGATAGTTTGGCGAGATAGTAACTATTAATATTTATTTGTTTTATATTTAAACACATATGTTAATTTAATTCACACCTATCTATGTTTATATATTTTTTTCCGTCCTTGGTATCAAAAGCGTTCTTATTTTTTAATATCGCTGCATATGCTAAGATAGGCCTTTAGGTCTCGTTATTCTTTTATTTTTTGTTTTATATATTAAAAAAAAATGTGAACCGCACAATTTTATTTTTTTCTTTCTTTCACAAGCTTAATGTGACATAGAATTCCAGAAAATTTTACAGTTTTTGTGGGATAGATCACGGGGAGGAGACCATGGAAAAAGCGTACTTAAGTATATTTAGCTTTGCTTCGCCTTTACAAGACCGTCTTTCTGTATTCCTTGGCTTGGCAATAAACAAGACTCTTTTTTACGTAAAACAAATAAGTTAACAAAAACTATTTAAAGAAAACAATATGCCATTAAAAGAAAGGTTTTCTTTGCTACACGTTTTTGTTAACAGTTACAGTTTTATTCACATAGTTATAACTATGTGGATAAATGTTGGAAAAGGAAAGTTTATGTTAATTATTTAAGACTTTATAAAAAAGGAGGTATAATCAATTCTTTACGTACCAATGTATGTAACATTGTTGGAATTGTACAATATTCACAAAATTATGTTATTCTATCTGGGGATCTAAACATGTGTGTCAAATTTCATCAGTATGTTTGTTTGTGAATCTGTTTGTACGTTTGTTTGAATGTGTGTATGTTTGTCCACGCATTTCTCTGACAGTACTTGTCAGAACTATGGGAAAAATGCATTTTTCATCAAAATATATTCAGCAGTTTGCATAATATAGAACATACAACTGAACTCCTTAACGACAAACAGGACGAATAAGTAAATTAAGTTATTATGGGTATGTATTTTGTCAATCATTTAGGCATTTTACTATAGCACTTGGCCACTTTTTCGTGATAGGGCATTAAAACTAAAAAGACGAAAATTAAAGTTATTTTTGCACTTTTTGGTGTTTTGCTTTAGAAGTCAGTTTTCTATCTCGTGCAACGGATTAAAAATATTGTTTGCATTATAGGACAGCTTAAAATACGTAGTTTTTGCCAAATGCTTTTGAAAAGCACATATTTTTTACGTCTTATAACATAGCCTCTCGTGCTTGAAGTCAAATCCAGGCAAGTAACAATGTTATTTTTCAATTCATTTGTACTTACTTTAAAATTAATCTTGGATCTGTTTCACAATTTGTCACATTCATTGCGATCATTTTCTAACCAGAGGCCCTAGACAAGTGACATTCTATCATCGAAAATGTGACAATACCAATTGTAAAAATGACATTAATTTATTTATTTAAACTTCATGCATCATACAAGTAGATAGGCGGATTAATGCTTGAAGAATTTACTACCAATCAACCAAGGGTGGTGGAGAGATAACATGGTAAGTGCATAAAAAGAATATAGAAATAATGATTAGAGTAAAATTAAAGAATATATAGTTAAAATAAATATACATATAAAATGCCCATAATAAATATCTATATCTAATAATATAATCTATCTAATATAATATATCTAATACCTTTAAACGAGCAATTCTTATATCATCATCATCTGCCTAGCCTTTTTCCCAATTATGTTGGGGTTGGCTTCCGAGCAATTCTCGTATAAACGAGTATGTTGTAGTATTCTGCTGTACAGATCCACATCTTTTAGTCTATTAACGTTTTATAATACTATACAAACCACAACATTATATCTTTTAAATTGTATCAACTCATGTGACTCACTTTTATGTATTCTTTGATACTGTTAGCACCTGAAAAGCATACTTTTAGTTATCTCCGATTGTTTTAACATCCACAACTTATTTTAACTGCGAATTTATAGAATATTAGATTATTTTATACTATGATATTTTTATCTGATCTGTCTGTCCAATTTATTTTCTTAAGCCATAGATATAACATACCATGGACACTTTTTCTTCTACTAAGCTGGTTGTCACTCATTGAAAAACGCCAGAAGATGAAAGCAGCGGGAGCTCATATCAAAGATCTTAATGAAATTTCGGCAAAAATACAACTAAAATGCAGACAAGACCATAATAACTACCTACGCAACATTTGTACAGAAATCGAGGCGCATGCAAACAGGTATGAGTCAAGAGACTTGTATCACAAGATCCGTCTCATTACAAAAACGCTGCCGTCTAAAACCTGGGCTATTGAAGATCATAATGGCCGAATAGTCACTGAACTGGACCAAATTTCAGAAGTCTGGAGGAACTACTGTCAGTCCTTGTTTGAAGATCCTCAGTCGCAAAGTTTTGCATCCACGGAACCTACGAGTGATATGCTGGAGCCAGGTATCCTTAAATCAGAAGTAAGAGCCGCTATTCAACATCTTAAGAATGGGAAAGCCACAGGGAAAGATGAAATTCCAATAGAAACTGTTCGAGCAATGGGAGATCATGGCGTTCATATCTTCTACACCATCTGCAACAAGATATGGCTCACTGGCAAGTGGCCTTCGGAATGGGCTCACTCAGTTTTCACTCCTCTTCATAAAAAAGGTACAAATAAGAAATGTTTTTTCTTTTTCTTTCGACTCATTGCCCTAATAACACACTCTAGTAAAATAATGCTGCACATTATAAACGAACGACTGAAATCGTTTTTGTCTAGATAAATTGCGCCAGAACAAGCCGGTTTCGTAAAAGGCAAGGGAACCCGTGAGCAAATTCTCATTGTTCGTCAAATTATTGAAAAAGCTCGAGAATTCAACAAGCCGACATACATATGCTTTGTTGATTTCTCCAAAGCGTTTGATTCGGTGAAATGGCCAACACTGTGGTAAACACTACTAGACACGGGCACACCTCAACACCTCGTACACCTGCTCAGTGGACTCTATGAAGGAGGAACAGCATCAGTGCAGACAGATGACGTCTTCTCAGACAATTTACACCCAAGTGCGGGTGTATGACAAGGATGCATAATTTCACCTTTGCTGTTTAACATCTACACGGAGCTTATAATGCGAATCACTCTCGAAGATTGGAACGATGGTGTTATAATTGGTGGATACAGGATTTCTAACTTGCGATACGCAGACGAAACCACCTTATTTGCGAGTAACGCGGACCTCATGCAGGAATTACTTCACATAATGGAGCGCGTAAGTCTAACGTTTGGACTGAAGATTAACCGATCTAAGACCAAGATTATGATCGTGGACCGCGTCAATGACAACTCGCCAGAAGTAACACAGATTGCGAACTGCGACGTGGTTCAAGCCTACGTATACCTCGGGGCCTTAATCACAAACAGCGGTGGTTGCGTAGATGAAATAAAGCGTCGTATGGCCATAACCAGAACCGCGGTGGAGAAATTAAAGAAAGTGTGGAGGAATCGCAATATCACCAAAGCCACCAAAGTCAGACTCATGCGAACATTGGTGTTCCCAATCTTCCTTTGCGCGGCAGAGACATGGACAGTGCGTGAGTTGGAAAAGGGGAAGATAGATGCTCTAGAGATGTGATGCTGGAGGAAGATGCTCGGCATATCGTGGACAGACTTCCGCACCAACGTGTCCATACTCCAGGAACTCGGCATCACAAAGCGTCTATCGTCCATAGTACAAACGCGCATACTGCAGTACTTTGGCCATGTCTCTAGGCTTTATAATAACTCTATAGAACGGCTGGTCGTGCAAGGAAAAGTAGAGGGAATCAGATCACGCGGCAGATCACCTATGCGCTGGACTGATCAAGTTAAATCTGCAGTGGGAAGCCGCGTATCAGGACTGCACCAGGCACTCTACAAACAGAGAGAGATGGCGGGAGATCGTGAAAAGAGCTGTGTCCGCCTCTAACAGCAAAGTGGATGACTCAACGTGACCACGACCGCTCTGCCAAGAGCGAAACGACAGAGGAGAGAGAAGCTGGTTGTACATTATAAATTTCATAATAATGACTGCGGCAGACTGCCCCCTCTGTAAACCGTTTATTCGTTCCGGTCATGATTACTTATAATTGAGAATTGAATTTAAAATTCAGAAGACAGAACGAGAGAAAAGGTCGTCAGTTTTAAGTTTGGTTTTGGTTGCGGAATTTGAAAGACACTTATTTTAGGCTTTAATTACAAAGTATATTCTTATCCACAAAGTACTAATAAAATTGTAATGAATTCAGTTTATGAAAGAGTGATATAAATTCCTGAAAAGTATCAATAAATAACAATTATACTCTCAAGCGAACTTTTTACTGTTATAATAACATGCATGCCACACATCATACATCATGTGCCAGTCTGGCACGTGGTCTGCGGCAGACAGGTCCTCAGCGGTGCGGCGGTATGCGCGCTGAGGCCACGCGCGCCCTCCAGCTAAACACGAGGGCCCACATCTCGCGGTAGCGCTCCACCAGCCGTCCCATCGCACCGTACCACGCCGCCCTGGACTGTGGTTGCCCGTTCGCCAACTTGGAAGAGGCGGGCGGCAACGGCCGTAGCTGATCCCTCAGGCAGTCGTTTTGCGCGGGTGGCAAGTCGTACGAAGCCGGCCCTTATGTTTATCTTTTTTATTAATGTGGCTTACGTTAAGCTCAGAAGCTAAACGTAACGTTACAATGTATCTAAATATACATAACTCCAACGATTTTCATGAAATTTAGTATGCAGGGGGTTTCGGGGGCGATAAATCGATCTAGCTAGGTTTCAGTTTTAGAAAACGTCGTCTTCTCTATGTTAACCCGAGCAGAGCTCTGTCGCCCAGGTACTATATATAAAGTAATAGAAAGTTGATTGAGATGAATCTGCTATTGGTGTATTCATGTATGGGACTGTCAAGCGCTATCGAAATGTCACGTGATCAAACCCCAAAGTTCCAGAATGTAACTTCGACCATTGTTTTGACACTTTTCGAGAGCCTCAGGACCTGACTGGGTTAAGCTATGTATTGTTATAGCAGTTGTTGTTTTTATAAACTTTTTATTGACTTACAATGTTTGTATACATATAATCAGAATCGTCACGCAGTGGAAGCCAGAAGATGGGCCTCGTCACCGTGAGAAGCCTAGGAAACGCTGGCGTGACGAATTAGAGGCGTTTACGGGAGATAGGCAGGAGATGGCACAAAATCGGAAAGAGTGAAAAGCTATTGGGGAGACTTTTGCCCAGCATTGGGACAATATAGGTTGAAAAAAAAAGGTTGTGTGTGTGTTCGGTTACAATTTTAAGTTTTATAATCCAGTTTTTAAGCACTTCTTGCCATTCGATTAAGCTTAAACTTGGGATACTCATACAACTTTTGAGACAATGCAAAAATATGACACTATCGAGCCTATGACTAAATGTAGTTGGAGGACCCTAGGAACTACTTAACCAAACAAGAAAGTACCATCGTTCACTCACTGGATTTGTGGGTACAAGTGACCACACTTAGTAGTTTTAAATCTTCAAAAGCTTTTTTTCAAAGATTTTATTATTATTTACTTGTAAATTTATATCAAAAACTGGATACAAAATAAACTGGGTGTTCACCAATCACACGTTGGGATACCAGGACTTTATGACAGTTTGGTAGTGCAACGCTAGTTAGTTTAGAGTTACGTAGATTTAATTGGAAGCTCATAGAAACGCGACCTAACGAAATGTTTCAGTGATCCCCGTATAACGAGTTCCGGGAAATTTTCCTGAAATTGGAAATTATATTAAGTTCGCTGCAACCGGATTAATTGTATGAAAATGTTTTTTTATTGTTAAAATGTTTATTGCCTGAATTATTTTATATTTTACAAGCAAATATGTTTAATTAAAATATACTTGTATGTAGTATATTTAGTTTTCAAGACAACTATATGTTTGCGATTACATATAACATTAATTCAGTTTTTATTATTTATGATTTCGCCTTACCTTCCAGGTAATGAGTTTTCCCACTGCATAGTGACGGCAGATATCTCCGAAATAAACAATTGCAAGAACATCGAATCTGGCGGGGAGCCGCGCCGTCCACTGGCGCTACGCCCGCAGCGGCCGCCGCAGCACCCACGGCTGAGGCCAAAGAGGAGAAGAAGGAGGAAGAACCTGAGGAGTCCGACGACGACATGGGCTTCCGTCTCTTTGACTAAAAAGCTTTATATCGAAGCTCGACATTCCATTGTAAGCTTTATGAAGCTTAGTTTAGTTGTAATGATTAAATGACTTTATAATAAAGAAAAACAACATGATGTGGTATAATTATATAATTAACTTATCAAACCCAATTCTGGACACTATTATGACAAATTATATCAAATTACCAACAACCAATCATATCATTAAAACTTTAATTTCGTAGACTAAACTGACATTTGGTGTAACCTACCACCACACTCTATCGTTACATAAAAATAGTGTCGTATCCTGAGTGATCAAAAGTTGATCGAAAATGAAGCCATTTCACGGCAAAAAAAATACATTTTTTAATCATCAGTACGTTAAGAAACTAGCGGTCCTTATACAATTTCTACTCATTTATTTCAAACTGAAAGGTTGTTGATAGCAACTGTCAGCAACACATTTTTTCACGCTGACCGAAATTAATTAATATTTGAAATAATATTTAAGCGGATTCGGAGTTTATCCGAATATACATTCATTGTCTGCAGAACTGTCTGCAGCCATTTCGGCCATCTCGGCCACGGCGGCCAACGGTGACCAGATATCGACGCGGGTGTTATTATAGTGCACAAGTGTGTGCGCAACTATTCGTCGATCGGTTTGAATTATCGGAACAGGCAGTCCCATTGCAAGCAACAAGTTATATAAGATTATTATTAAAGATATGCCGTGTCAAAACCAAAGACCTTATACGTATTTCTTACTACTAGACTGTGTACCAAAATTTTTTGTTTATCTAAAATGAAATCTATCATCATACACCTAGGTTAGCTATTTCCTTATAAGCGGTAGCTAACCAAAAGCGGTCCTGGCGAGAGGCTTTCCGCTGGTAGTGTGTCCTTGTCTGACCTATTGCTAGCACAACTAATCATTGGTTTTGGTAGAAATGGTAGAAAATTTTATATGTTTCTTTTTATGTTATATCAAAAGCAAAGCGAACAATTCAAAGACTTTGACACTTATTTAAATATTTCTAGAAAAGTATATAAATATTTCTACAGTTCCTATATTTAATCAATTCGTTTTATTTTTTCAAAATTATCATTAATACTGAGCGCACTGTGATTTTTATTCGCGCGAATTATTTTCCGCGCGAATTTTTTAGTACTATTTGAGCGCGATTTTTTTCCCGCAGTGCGTGCAGCTTCATACAATTCCCATAGGCCACACCAATTGTATTCCTAGTGGAATACAATTGGTGTAGTTTTATTTCTCAACTGTCTACGCAACTGGAATATATGTAAAATCATAAAGATCCTTTGAGGTATATTTAGCTGCCGGTATTTCAAAGCACCGTCAGAAGACTGCAGGTTTATCTAACGCCTCTCCTGCATGAGCAGTAGGATCAGAGAGCTTTTTGTTCCAATCTATATGATGGTCTTGAAGAATGAAACTTGATGAGACTTGGGATTTGAGGATTATTGAGTCGGGGAGGACTCTCTTCGAACTTCAGATAACCCTTTAATACTCCATCGTAAACTGCTCAATTCCTCTTCGAGTTCGGTGATATTTTCGTCGGTCCGGAGTGTGCACGTGTTGTATGTTGCCAGGTCCAGTCGTCGGTATTTGTTGGGGTAGCCGGATCTCGTCCGGTATTCTTAGCACCCCTTGCCAAACCGTAACCTCGACCCTACCGTAATCGAAGGTACAGGCTGCCGGGCAATAGGGGCTATGTTTTATTTGTGCTATTCATGGGGAGTGCTTTGCAGGCGGGTTGGCGATCGCAGTATGATTGTTACAAATGCACAGAGAACGCTGCTGCCCATTCTCTGGTTTTTCCCTTAGTCGCCTCTTACGACACCCACGGGCAAACATGGGATGGTGAAATTCTTTACGCCCGACACCATACAGTTAGTGGTATCTACATAACTTTGGTATCTACCAAAAAATATAAACACTTTTTTTATTAACTATAAATTAGGTAGGTTTAGGTAGCGCTGTTAGGTAGCATCAACATATCGGAATACTTAAAATGTCGTTTTCACAATCAATTTGTCCCGTGTTCTGTTTGCTCAAGGTCACCTCATTAGAAAGAGACACACTACCAAAGGGAGCCCTCTCGCTCGGACCGGTCTTTGCGCCATAGTGCACAGTCTAGTAGTAAGAAGTATAAGGTCTTTGGTCAAAACATACGACGCGACGCTACGTTTCACCTAGGCAACGGTAGTGAAGGATGCGCCCCCTACACCCTCCCTGCACGGCGGGCGCCCTAAGCCCGTACCGCGACTGCGCCGCTGCTGTCAGTGCCAAGTTCCGTCACTCAATTTTGACTTTGTTTATTTGTGTTATTTAGTTTTTTTAATTATTTTATTAGTGATAGTGTGTAAATATTGTATAAATAATATTGGTAAGTAAAATTTAAATTTTATGTTAAGCGCCGGCTGTAGCGATACCGGAAACTGTAGCAGTCAACCTGCTACATCACTTGATATTCAGCAGGTGAGATGTCCCCATTGCTCTCAGGCACGTTTTTTTAAGGGCGAACGGGGGCTACGGATCCACTATGGTAAAGTACACAAACCCCATAGTGTACCTTCGTGCCCCCCAGAGAATTCCCCGGGGCGCGAGACGGTCTGTCGCGCTAAGTCTGGCGCGATGCGTCCGTCTTGCAACCCAGGAGAACTCCCAAAGGGCCTGGGAGGAATTGCTCACCTTCCCTTATAGGATTCTGCATGTCCAGAAAAATTTGGCTATAAAAAAAACACTAACAACCCAAATTAAAGACAATTGTAACGATTCGACCCTTATTTTAAATTCAAAATTACCAACATTCAATCACTTTTCCCAGAAAGGTGTGTGTTCGCATGTGGAATCCAAATTAAGTGAAGGTGACATTAGGGGAGCGGCCAGGCTATTGTTTAGCAGTGATGCGGTGGCGCCTTACTCTCCAGAAACAATTTCAGCCTTGGAGAGTAAACATCCAGCGCTTGCGGATGATCTTGCCTTTCCCGACCCACCCGACACCCCCGATCTCAAATCATCCTTTCTACAAATTTCAGACCCCCAGTTGATTGCAGCCGTGACCTCCTTCCGAAGCGGTACCGCTGGCGGCCTCGACGGCCTGACTCCTCAACATTTAAAAGATCTTTTAAGTTCAGGCGCCGGGGACGCTGGTGAGTCTCTTTTGAAGGAGCTTGCGGCTCTAGTCAACCTAATGCTCTCCGGAGGTGTGAATGATGCCGTCGTCGATGTCTTATACGGGGCCAACTTATGTGCCCTGCGCAAGAGAGACGGCGGTATTCGTCCAATTGCCGTCGGGTGCACCTACAGGCGTATGGCAGGCAAAATATGCTGTAAACTGTATGGTAAAACTCTTACTACTAAATTCCAGCCCCTTCAACTTGGCTTTGGATCCCGAGGGGGTTGTGAGGCTGCCGTACATGCCCTTTCCACTTTTTTGAATGCCGGTAAGGGTGAGGTCATCCTCAAGGTTGACGTTAAAAACGCCTTTAATTCCGTCAACAGGGACACTTTGTTGGCTGAAGCAAAAAAAGAGTTACCAGAAATTTTCTGCTTTTTGTGGCAATTCTATAGGCACCCATCAAAATTATTATACAAAGACAATCTTTTGGAATGTTGGTTGGTTGCCAACAAGGTAACCCTCTCGGGCCAGTCATTTTCAGTCTGGCTATTCATCCGATCATTCGAAATTTAACGTATGGTATTTGGATGATAGAACACTAGGAGGTGACGTAGACACCGTTTTAGCAGATTTCAAATTCCTGAACGAGCAGTTCAAATCCAAGAGAACTAGACCTCAACCACTCCAAATGTGAAATATTTCTTTGTGACAGTACCGACAGACAACCGACCCTACAGAAATTTTATGCAATAGCCCCAGAGATCAAAAATTTTGATAAAAGTTCAATGCACCTCCTAGGTTCCCCAATTTTGGAAGACAGTTTTTCTTCATTCATTGATGGCAAAATTAACCATTTTAATTATATTTCGGATAGACTCTCCAAAATTAACCTACATTCGGCTTTTACTCTTATTAGGTATTGTTGTTTTGGACCAAATTTTATGTATTTTCTCCGCTCTTCCCCTTTATGGAAGCGTGGCTGCTTCTCCTGGAAAACAAAAGGACGAAATTATTCGATGCACTCTGACATCTATCTTAAATATGGCCTTGGATGACCGAGCCTGGACGCAAGCCACGCTACCCATTCGCTTCGGTGGGCTCGGCATCCGCAAGATTTCTAGTATAAGCCTACCGGCTTATACTACGTTCCTGTCTTCGGTCCACAGCACTGAAACGTTAACCACTAAAATTTTACCCCTGTCACTGGTTGACTATGAAGTGCCGTGCTCGACCGACGCAGTGTGCGCCTGGAAAGTGGCTTGCCCGAATACGGCGTTGCCCGAAAACCCATCTTCCCAAAGACAGTGGGATGAGCCGCTCTGCAGATTGGTACGGAATAAACTCATAAATACGTCCACCAATACTGCTGAGCGTGCTCGCCTACTGGCTGTGGGTGAATGGGAGTCGGGCCTCTGGCTACAGGCATTACCGTCACCCAACGTAGGAACAATGTTGAGTGACAGTACCTTCCGGAAACCATGGCCTATCTTGCAGTAGGAGCGCTGGTCGGTTAGCACGGCACGCCAGCATTAATGACATCATACGTCGAGCTCTTGTCACCGCCGGGGTGCCAGCTGTTTTAGGACCCAATGGCTTGGCACGCGACGATGGGAAGAGACCGGACGGGATGACCATAATGCCATGGAAGTTGGGTAGGCCTTTGGTGTGGGATGCAACATGTGTCGATACCCTTGCGCCATCCCATCTTCTTAGCACGGCGGGCTGTGCTGGGGCGGCTGCTGCTGGTGCAGAAAACCTCAAATGGCGCAAATATAACAACCTTATTGGCAGTTATATGTTTGAGCCGTTTGGGGTTGAGACATTAGGTCCATGGGGTCCGAGTGCTCACCGAGTGTTTCGAGACATAAGTAAACGGTTAGTCGACTGTTCGCGTGACCAGAGGGCTGGCCTTTTCTTTAGCCAGAGAATCAGCATTGCCATTCAACGTCCCACGTCGAACACGTCACGAGAATCGTCGTTGCGTTCTGGGCACGTATCCCATTGACATCGATGTGAACGAATTTTTTAATGCGCAGTAAGCTTTTTTTTTTTTGTTTTGTTATTAGTCATAATATTAGACATATTCAATTGTATATATTATTAATGTACGTAATGAATAACATAGTGATATTTATCTTTCAAACTACATTATATCGATCGCATTTATTTGATTATTGATTAGTTATTTATAACAATAATAACTAGCTTCTGCCAGCGGCTTCATCCACGTGAAAGTCTAATATTATCCCGAGGGAACATATTCCTCTGATAAAAAGTATCCTATGTGCTATTCCTGACTATAATCTATCTCTGTGCTAAATTTCATCCAGATCAGCCCAGGCAATTGAGTCTGAACAGGAACCAAACATACTAACATACACACACTCACAAACTTTCGCCTTTATAATATTAATGTGATAGTGTGATAGTTTATGTACTTTGTGTGTTAATACTGTTATATTAAAATATCTTACGTTTATATTCGTAGAACATTTATTTACACCATTTAAAAAAAAAATGAAGAGTCATGTCACATCTATTCGTTGAATCACTTACGATTGAGCTTTACCTTCAACACTATGCTCCGCGCATGAACATAAAAAATAAGGGCAATGGCAGCTGTCAATTTGGTCTACGAAATTAAAAATCTGAGTTGGCCGTTGGTAATTTTGTTACAGAAACATTGCCCTTTGTGTGTACCTAAGAATATAACACAAGGCGCAATAGGAGCACTCGCTAAGTAACATTTTTGTCACTCGATTTAACTTAACTGAACCATTTAAACACCGAGCAAAGATGCCAAGTTATAGGTGTGTTCTTAAATTTTATTAACATGAATTTTACAATGACAGTTTATGTACAGCAGTGGCGTAACCATCTGACGGGCCTCAGATGGTTACGCCACTGCTGTACATAAACTGTCGAATTCATCGGATGGGGCCCTCCCTTAAAAAGTTTGATGAAGTTTCATTGTCCGTTTTTCAAAATATTGTAATAAATGTTACGCCTCCTTCTGTGAATATGGGCTCATGGGCTGTGGCCCCCCTTGGACCGTGGGTCTGTGGCATTTTACCAGCTTGGACACCCTATTGCAACTCCACTGATTTACAGTGTCAACCATAATGTAAGACGCAATAAAGAAAATCTGGCGTTACAATTAACAGAAAAATATAAAAATCTGTAAAACATCTAGGTCCTTGCGAGTACATTGGCAATAGGAACAAAAATATTGTCATTCAAAACTATGATAAAAGTATTATAGTAGTATAAAAAAACAACTCTAACCAAATTAAATAAAACTAATTTCACTAACACTTACCTTCGTATAAAATCTGACAAAATGGTCTCCAGAAAGCTAACGTGTGATAAATATTCTATAAAATTATGGTAAAGTCAAATACGCTGGACTGGAACATTACTATTCGCGCCAAATTTAAGCTAACGACGACAGAGCTTCTGTCCAATCCCTAACGTTATCTATTTATATAAAAAATTTTTTTCGTACGAAAAAATGTTCGTGAATGCCAGTCGATCGTTAAATCAGTCGGTCGCTGGATTTGGGAATAGCGAATATTCCGCACGTCCAAACATTCCATCGCTCGTCCCAATGAAACTTCGACCTTCTCCCGGGAACCGGATCCAACTATATGGTCCTATACGTCCCAACTTTTATTATTATTATCAAAGCTGACGTGCTGTGTTTATAAGAAAACTAGCCAAATTGGGTCAGCTTGCATCGCAAAAAATCTCTTACCACTGGTGTCCCAAGGTATAAGAAAAAAAACATATATCAGCCAATTCAGGTATGTGAGCCAAGCTTTTGCTTCGATTTCCAGCTTCTACCACTTTTATAGAACACCCAAATAAAATAAAACTAATGGAAATAGATTCACCAGTCTCACACTTTCCTATTCCAGATTTCAGCTTTGGAATTGTTTCAATATTCTAAACACTGAAGTGGGGATAAAAATTACGATACTGAAATCGTAGGTTCGGATTCCAATATGGAATCGCCGTTGAACCCATATCAGACCCGACCCAATCTACCTTAGCGTGGTTAATGGAAAAACTAGAAGACGCAGACTCTATAATTAAATGAGAAAAATATTTTTCCACCACCAATATTGATATACGAGTTCTCTTTGATTACATTGCCACTCGAGAAAAAATTCCGAACGTATCTGCAGTAACTAGACAGACGCCGAGTGAATGAGCCGGTTATTAAATCGAGTAGTACAAGGTGCTTCGATCACTGTGGCCTAGATTTATGAGCGTTGTTATTTAACAAGTAAAGTTGAGACGCAGCGGTATGACACTCAACTGGGGCAATCTTCGCCCTGACTTCGCTAATAGCATTTTAGTGTGAACAAACAAGCCTACGCAACAATATATTTACGCGTCCAATTTACGTTATTTACCGAACAATCCTGAGAACTCGCTCGGTAAATAATTAATGAAGATCCAATTGAAAATTCACCCCTATTCCCGACATATTTGTCTGCGAAGTATCCGCGGTACGTGAGACGCGAAAGGAATCTATGATGGAATACCCCCACCGCAGGGAATGACTAATGAAATTCCCCACAAATGGTGCCATTCTCTTAATGCGTTCACTTGAGCTATGAACACACTACTGCGAAAGCGGACGCCTCAAGAAAAAACAAATTGTGTAGCATTCCGCGCTCGCCTCCCTTGTAACGTCGTAAAACTGTTGTGGTCTCTTTGAAGCTGAAGTAATATCTTTTCCCGTCTGACGTTTCCGTCGTGGCATAAGCAGATTCGGCCGTTATTTGCCCGCTGTTTAAATTTTATCCTGACACGGAAAAATGTACAATCAGTAAAGTTCACGAGCGAAGAATTACAATAAAAGGTCTTGTCTTGACTCTTCAGTCGGCTTTTGAATAAAGAAAATCGATCTGCCGTTCTCAAATATATAATGTTGCCACATTTTTCAACGGAGAGTTTATTTTATTTTGATTACTTTTTACATTTCAGATAAAGTCACGAAACAGGAATGTAGGTTAGAATGAAGAATGTGGCTTAAATATTCCGCCGTCATTGTGGATGCAGGCTGTTCAAAATGGCGAGATGTTTCGTGGATCGTTGATTATGAAGATGTGAATTAATTAGAAAGGGGACTTATTTTAAAGTAGTGGTTTCTCGGAGGGCACACAAAGAACGGGTTTAATGTACCGAGGATACAAGATGCGGATAATTAGGCGTGTGCAAAATAATTAATGACACTCTTGTACTTGTGCCCCGATGGGTTCGAGGCCTAACAATGTTCACGCTCTAGAGATTATTACAGTAGTGATGTTACTGTGGTTAACATAACCTAGATCGAGACAAGCGTTGATTCTGTACCGCTGGATGCATTATTAATCGCCGGTTCACTGGACCACGATCCAAATTATACCAAGAAACTATGCTTTGTAGTTTCTTAGACGTTTAATAGTGACAGCTATTCAATGTATAATGTCAGACAAAAATCATTTCATTTCTCTCTAACGTTTTTCTATTTCGATTTAATTTCTCCCATCATTATTCAACCCTTTTTCAAATTTTACCATCGATTAATTTGTGTAACAAGGAATATTATGTATGTATATATATCAGCTTATGTGTAGTATGTAATATAATTTTATATATATGTATTTATATTTTAATATAGCAGTACACCACAGACTTATTCTAATTTTTTTAAGTCCATCCAAAGGTTGTCTGGTAGATATTGCTATCAGCGATAAGACCGCTTTTGTACTCGTAGAAAAAAGTTTTCTTTTAAAAGAGACACATCTCTTTTAAAAGAAAACTTTTTTTGGTGCACAATAAAGTATATTCTATTTTATTCTAATGCACTAGATGAAATATATAGATAGCTGTCTAGCATCACCTCCAAAAACAAAAAAATCTTATTAAAAAAACTACAAACCAAAAAATAACTTTCTTTTCCGAAGTCGGTGTCTTTTGTACCCATTTTTTTTCAGTTTTTCGACACCGACTTCGGAAAAGAAAGTTATTTTTTGGTTTGTAGTTTTTTGTTCTGGAAGTCGGTTTGATTTTTTGTTAAAAAGTTTTTTATTTTTCTCTTTTTAGTTTTGGTAGGTATCTCCAATTAACATGATAATCATTTATGGCCAAAGTACATCTCATGACGATTCCAATAAGCCCAAGCACGACTAGGATACATTGTTTTATTTCAGAGTTCCAGTGCCTACCTTCCGGCTTCATCATCAGAACAGTTCAATGGTACCATTTTCATCAGTACCATTCATTTATAAGTATTTGCTTAATCATAGTCGGTTAACTATACGAGATATTTTATACCCGTGACATACTTAGCATTAAGGAGTTTCAGTGGCCATCTGTGGTTTTCTTCATCAGTTCCACTTCACCAAATTATACTTTCTGAGTGCAAGTGATTGCATTGTTGGTAAAAATACCAAAATCACGATATAAATGCCTATAATATTTGAGGAGTTCCCTCGATTTCTCTAGGATCCCATCATCAGATCCTGACCTGATGACTATGGGACCAACTAGGAAGTATACCCTTCAAAACTAAAGAAGATTTTTTGAAATCGGTCCAGGCGTCTTTGAGTAATCGGGGAAAATACATAAAAAAAAAAAAAAAAATAGATTCCGACGAATAGAGAACCTCCTCCTTTTTTTGAAGTCGGTTAAAAATAGAAAACTAAGTACTAAATAATTAGGTATTGCCGCTTTCATTGGTGAAGATACTCTTTTCAAAAGAGTATGACAAATACTCTTTAAATATTCAGTCCATTAAAACTAACGTTTAAAGCTCCGCTATAATTTTTAAGTGTTTTTTTTTAATAAACGTACTTTAATTAATCTAAATATAGTGTAAACGACACATATTTGTCTGATTACGAAGTCAAAAAAAATCAAAATCAATTTTTTTATTTCACATAGGCCTACATGGGCACTTATAAAACGTCGACAAAATGAGCACGGTTCGGGTTGGTCGTTTCCTATGGAGAAGAACCGGCAAGAAACTCCATGGTTACTCTTTTAAAAATGGTTTGGTTTTACAATATTTACATGTTACAGCATTAGTACTTAGATATGGGGGGACAACGTAGGCCCGAATTATGACAATAAGTCGTAAGAAACTAAAAAAAAAGAAAAAGATTATATAAAAAAGTTAACAAATGTTAACTAGCATCTAGAAGGCCTACAATGTTCACACATTCACAAAAGAAAGTGTGCGTGTTATCTTTAAAAGAAAACAAAAATCCAGTGAAAAACATAAACTGAAGTGTCAACTGTTAACAGTGAACGAATAACAACAATATCGAAGATATTGTGTTATAGTGCATAAATTCTTAAACTTCCAGGAACCAAGTGACTTAAAATAAAATTGACAAAATACAAATTAGTGCAAAAACAGTACAACAAAATTTCGTATGAATCACTTTCTAACGACTTCTTTAAATTTAAATAGTACAGGCAGAAACCACGGCCTAATTTCGAAACTGTACGTAACACCTCTAATGGTCGAGTGGCGAACGAGTGTATCACTGTAGCGTGAGGTCGCGAGTTCGCATCTGGCATCGGGCAACAGTTTTTGGATTTTCTAAATTTCTTAAGAATTCGTTCAACTTCGACTTTGACTTGTTTCGAAAAGATTATTATTACGATGGAGAATGAGCAATGTTATAATATCACATTCCGAAAACCGCAACGCTCAAGTTCGCTTTGTGAATTGTCATCGAATCAATCGTCCCTGTTTGACAACAAAGACAAAACAACAATTGTAAGTTTACCAAACACGTTGTGACTGTTCCTAAATGACCCCAGGCTGATAAAAAAAAATGTTTTTCCTAAATTGCCCTAGTCTTAGAATTAAAGGTCGGCTACTTCTGAAGAAGTAGAATCTGTGCCCCAACCAGCCGCACAAATGTGTGAGGTTCGTCTTCCTGACTTGGTCGCCTCTCCACCGTGTAAACGAATTCCAAATTATAGTTTTGTTTTGTTTTGGAATTCACAGTTATAAGATTATAACTTGGAAGTGGTTTAGAAGAATTAAATATAACTTAAGGGATATAAACTAAATTCTTTCAATTAACTAAAGGTTGTGTGAGAAACCCTTTACACTAATGTATAGAGTATATAAATCAAAGACCGAATAGTGGTCGCGGATAATGAATTTACATTCATGAGTTATTACAAATAGAAGTAACTAATATGGCAGAGAGTTTTAACTCAGAAAGCCATTCAAGCCATCATTTCCTAGGTGTTTTCGCTGGTAAGAAGAAATGATGAAACAAACTTAACAGCACACGTTTCAGTCTGTTAGCCATAAGGACTGTATTAGTAAAACAATAGTGATGTTTGAAGTTAATTAGACAAAGGGATTGCAAAGTATATTATTTACCTAACGGAAGGGAATTGGTAGGAACGCTACGCTTGCTTTGATAAATACATTTACTTCAATTACGTTAAAGAGTTCATTGACAATAGTCTAGATATCCCACCCAAGTGACGTGAGACCACCTGTATAGCAGGTACGTCGTACTTGTAATGCTGGTCCTAGAACACAAATCCTTTGAGAAGGCTTTGTAACGGTCCTTGCAATACATGTTTCCCTAAACTTAAACATGTCTTACACAATCCTAAGACAAGGACGGTTTTGTGCCTAAGTATCTTTGCCATTGAGCGAGACATGCTCCCAGAATTACTGGACGCGCACTAATAAATAGCTCACCCTCGACCTAAGCACCCTTTACTAATACAATACAAAACTAGCAAGCGTACCGTAGACTCAGTCTGATGCAGGTTCACCACAATTGCTTGCTATATGTCGAAATGGATTAAGTCGTCACTTCACACTTCTTTAAACTGTCCCATTTCGAGAGTGCTCTAGAGATATTGACAGCTGTGCGACGTCAACAACGGCGTTTTTCCACTAGGCACCCATCGTGTCTCATTAAATATTATTTTTTTATTCAGATATTGGCCCGAAAGCCTGGTGCGTTTTAACGAGACACGACTCTAACATTCATTAAAATGATCATATCCCAGTGTGTGATGTTCGGCGATGACTACCCCCTTTAGTTTAGTTAAGTGTACATACTCGTACATCAAGTGCAATGCAGTGAGACCCGCAGTCAGACCTTATAAAGGAAACAGTATATTTTAACAACTAACATTTGGTTGTCCTACGTGCCCAATTAAGAGCGGCCATATTTAGCCTATTTTCTACAGAAGTGAATATTAGCGGTTCCACCTTCCATATATGTAATGTCAGTTAAAACCCAATAAAGGTCCATAGTCAAATGAGTAATTGTTTAGTGTATAAATGATGGATTAGGGTATGAAAGTGTAAAAGAAGACTTCACCACTTCCCTAAACCAAATGTTATTGAAATATTCTGTCAGGTGTGGACTAGGATATAAATACAGGGTCTCGCCACGCTGGAACCAAAAGGTACATTAATGATTTGTCCCTACCTATGTAATATAATGATTAAAACTTACCCACAATCATTCTTCACTCACTCACATGTAATTAGTACGAGATTAGACTAAATTATAATTAGGAAGTCAAACGAGCTTACCTGTAAGTAAGGTTCGACTTCAATTATGTGAAATTGTGGTCTCCTCCGAAGATGATGAGAGATGATAGTGTAGTCCCGTCCGTTTAGTCGATATGCGCCACATATTCAAAGCGAAAAGCGAACATCACTAGTACGCGTGCTCCTCACTAGCCTGTAACTCTATGATTCATTAAGTTCACAGTATCTCCATTTATTGGTTTTACAACACAGGGTTTTTACGAAGTGTTAACTTGGTATTTCCTTGGGGTAGGGAGGGACTCATCATCTTCGGAGGAGACCACAATTTCACATAATTGAAGTCGAACCTTACTTACAGGTAAGCTCGTTTGACTTCCTAATTATGCTACATTGTGGTCTCCTCCTCGTATGATGAGAGATGATAGTGTAGATGTTTAAAGTCAAGTTGTAAAATCAATAAACATTTATTTTTGAACATTAGAAATCCTTGACATATTAATAACAAAAAATAAATCGTCTAATTCATTAATTAATTAGTTTCATTAATTAACCTTAGGTAAAATTAACCAGTCTTTTTACCTAGACATGTAGTTTAATGATTATTAAATATTGCTTCTGAAAAGCTTCTATTATCTATAATAGGTCTATTATAGAATCTAGCAAAGGTTGTTGACTCACCCGTCCAACCAGCCGCTCTTCTAATATCGTCTATGTTTACTCCCTTACTATAGGCAGCCGACGTCGAAGCGTGGCGAATGCTATGTGCTGAGAATATACTTATATCTATACCACTCTCTCCCATAACTTTCTTAACCCAGCGGCTGATAGTACTGGGTGTCACAGATTTATAAGGTTTCCTTGTTGAAATAAACAATAGATTAGAAATTCTTATTGATTTGGTTAACTCTAAATAACTAATAACAGCTTTGGCTGGGCAAATATTATCCTTATTAAAGAAGGGAAGAGTCAAAAAGGGTTGCATCCTATTTGGCCCTGATGTCTTAATCAACTTATCAATCTTAATTATAACACAGTCTTCATTAATCACAATATTGTTAATACTAATCAATGATATAGTCTGGGCCCTTTGGCCCGTAGCTAACATTAATAAGGTCACAGTCTTTTTGGTAATGATTTGTAAATCATTTTTCTGACTATAATTGTTTTCAATATAATTTAAAACAGTAGACACATCCCATGTAATATTGTACTTCGGTTTAGGAGATCTGAGCCTGAAAAAACCCTTGAAAAGTCTTTTTATTTTATCGTCTGTACCTAAATGTGGCCCTATTATCAAGGCCAGTGCAGATCTAATTGAATTTAAACTTCCATAAGACAATCCTTCATGGAACCTCTGAGTTAAATGTCTGATGACATCTGTTATGGTAGGATTATTAATATTAATGTTATGTAGTTTACAGTACCTTGCCCATGTTGTTATAGCAGGAGAGTATTGATCTAGTGTACTCTTGGATATTGAATTTATCATAATTTCAACTGCTTCATTGTTGATACCCAATCTTAAGAATGTTGACCTGATAATAGTCCTGCCATTAGTTTCATTTTCTGGTGTAGGGGATGACTCGTTCTGCAATTGTTCAAGGAGAGTAGATATTCAGAAGGCTGAAAAATTATAGGTTCCTGTATTAGAAGATTATTGTAAATTGGGAACCATGGCTGAGTTGTCCAGTATGGTACTACTACAATGCCTGTTGCTCTGTCTGAAATAATTTTTTCTAGAGTCTTGAGTACCATAGAAAATGGAGGAAAAGCATAGAATAAATAGTAATGTGACCAACAAATAGTGAAAGTATCCACTGCTATTGCCCCAGGATCTGGGTGCCATGACACATAGTCTTGGCACTTGGAGTTAGTACGTGAAGCAAATAAGTCAATTGACGGTACACCAAATATAGAAACAATTTTTTGAAAATGTGTGTAATTTAGCTCCCATTCTGTATTACCTAATTCTTTTCTAGATTCAAAATCTGCTATTATATTGTCTTTGGTATTTATGTACGTAGCATAAATCCACAAGTTTCTAGATTCACACCATTGCCAAATTTCCTTAGCAATAAGATGTAAGTGAGTATACCTAACCCCCCCTTGTCTATTGATATATGATATGGCAGTAATATTATCTATTCTCAATAATATTTCCCTATTTTTTAAATCTTTTGCAAAACATTTTAATCCAAAGAATGCAGCAATTAATTCTAGGGAATTAATGTGAAATTGAGTTTCTTCTTGACTCCAATGACCACTGGCAGTCTCAGAACCACAGGATGCACCCCAACCTGTGTTGGAGGCATCGGTGAATATTTCTAATTTGTAAGAACTTCTTCTTATAGGATTAGTAGATGATACAATGTTATGAGACCACCATTCAAGATCGTGCTTACAACTTGAATTTAACTTAGTTGAAAATTCATAGTTATTATTATTATTTTTTAATGTAAGATATTTAAGTCGTTCTAGTTCTTTGGTGTAAAGCATACCATATTTAATAGCTGGGCAAACTGATACTAAAGTTCCAATACCTTGAGCCAAAGTTCTTATTTTAATTTGTTTTTTATTTAATAGTTCCTTTATTATTTTTAAGCAATTGTTTCTTTTTTCTGTTGTTATATCTAATGTCATATTTACTGTATCAAAAATAAAACCTAAGAACTTGCAGTACTGATTAGGTGTAAGGTTACATTTTTCTCTATTAGTAATAAATCCCAATCTTTCTAAAATATCTATTGTTGCAGTCATATTTTCTAAGCATTGTTGGTAATCTTTACCTATACAGAGATAGTCATCTAAATAAACCACTGAAATAAAGCCTTTTTCTCTTAAATATGCAACAATTGGCTTCATAATTTTTGTAAAAGTAAATGGAGCTGTGCATAAACCAAATGGTAAGACATTAAATTGATAAAGTTTTCCCTGAAAAAGGAATCTTAGGTACTTTTTGCTTTCTTTATGTATGGTCAGGTATACTTATTACATGGTCAGCACCATGTAATAAGCATCTTTTAAATCAATGGAAATTAAAAAATCATTTTTCTGCAAGATTTTACACACTGTTCTGTAGTCTTCTAACTTAAAGTGTTCTGTAGGTATGTAAGTATTTAGCTCTTTTAAATTCAAAATAAATCTGAAGGATCCATTTGATTTTTTAATGACAAATATTGGTGAACAAAACTGATCCTTATGAAATTGACAAAATTCTATAGCTTTTAGATTTATAAGCTTTTTGATTTCTGATGATATTTGAATAACCTCTTGTGCAGAAAATTTGTCATTTAATGGAATGTTGCTTTGGTATGGTTTTGTTTCAAAAGGAATCTTGTAACCTAAAACCCAATCTAGAATAGTTGGATCATTGGTTATCTGCTTCCACCTACTAAAATGTAGGTGAAGCCTGCCCACCTGATGGTTCACTTCCTGCGCTGATCCTTCTTCTCTGGTGGTCTCCTGTCTGCCTGTCGTGGTGCCCACTGTCCTCGGTGATGGCCCCCCCCACCCCTCTTCTTCGCCTCGCCTCGAGGAGGGCCCCGCCAGTTTAAAGATCTATTTTGTGCACCACTGGATTTTGGTCCTGATGGTTGGATGTTGGTTGGTCGAGGAGTGAATTTTTTCACCTGAGGTATTTTCAACTCTTCTCCTGACTTTTGCACTGATTTGGCAGTCTTAATTTGGTTTGCAAGGTTATCACCAAAAAGAAAACTTCCTGGTTCTGATTGAATAAGGAAATCTTTCATGTCTTTATTTGTGACCGATAGCAAGAGAGATCTCCGTCCCCTGGTATCCATGAAAAGCGAGTCACATAACAGCCGTGATGCATCGTTTAACTTCTTAATGGACTCGAGCTTTTGATCTTTCATGCTCAATTGAAGCGCAAAGCCCAGACACGACAGGGCTGTTGAAATCTGTTGCTGTCTTTTATAAATGATCTGGTCTCTCTTCCTTGCAACATCATTTACCGCTGCATTAACCTCTGGATTCAATTTCGGTGGTTTCATTACCTCAAAGTTTGTGAATGGTGGGTTGTCAGCTTGTAATTTATCCTTCGCCTCCTTATCTAGGCCTTTTTTAATTATAACTGTCCATCGTTCTACAATTTGTTTATGAAGGTTCTCCCCTTTCGCCTCTGTTTGAGGTGCCATGCCGAGTATCTCTAATACATTGTCCTCTAACTGTTCTTCCTCCTCAAGAATAGGTTCTTCTTCACAGTCAATGATTTCATTGAATGTTTCAGGTTCTATGTCCTCTGGAGCCGGGGGATCACTCTCCTTATTTTGAGGTGATTGAATAATTAGGCTTGCCACAATGTCTGAAAAACAGGTGAAAGCATAAGGCATGCTGAAAGTGAAGGAATGTAGGTACACACAATCCACTCTGAAGCACTGTCCTATCAGTTGGATTAGGCACTTGTACAAGTAGAACACGAGTCTAGCACATTCATAACCATGTAGGAACCCTCGGAACCTCCCTTGAAGGTTACGTGCTTTATAGGCAGGCATTGAACATTAATATAACCACGTAAGTCCCCGCAGGACTTCCCTTGAAGGTTATAACTAAACACAACCGTGTATGCCCCCGCGAGGCATCCCAGAGGTTGTTTATATGTTCATAATAAGGCGATCGTAGACCAAATGCGTCCCCCGTAGGACGCCCCCGTAGGTCCGCCATTTTGTTGCACTCGTAAATTTTACTTAGGAACATTACAAATGTATGTAATTCAGATATATTTACAAGGATGTTATGTACAGTTAAATGTAGCATAAAAAAGAATATCCATCTCTTGTAAAATAAAAGATACGAGTTATTCAAAACATGATTACCTTAGTCACTCGAATCAGAGTCCGAGCTTATTTTTCTAATTTTATTCTCCAACTTCTTGATTTTCTTCAATAAACGTTCACGAGATTTATCTGCATGCTTTCTTTTCCCCATTTTTAAGTAAATCACTCTTAAAACAAAAAATAAAAGGAAAATATTTTTTTCTGTGTGACGCGTAGTTGACATAAAGAACGAATGAATCATAGAGTTACAGGCTAGTGAGGAGCACGCGTACTAGTGATGTTCGCTCTTCGCTTTGAATATGTGGCGCATATCGACTAAACGGACGGGACTACACTATCATCTCTCATCATACGAGGAGGAGACCACAATGTAGCATAATTAACTTAATAATAAAACTTGTTACCACGACACGACTTTAGATTATTCGTTCCAAAGCTACACCTTAAGTATCTCTAACACTCTAGTATCATGACTCGTGCGTCTTCTTTCGCTCCTCACCAACCGTCCGACCTATCTTTCCGCCTAAGATCAAGTGTCTCCCTCAACCACGTTGACTCGCTCCCTGCCTGGACTCAGCAACCACGCTACCTGCGTTACGTTACGAGCCCCTTTTTCCTTCATCACCTCGCCTAAGTGCCGGCCGGGGCTCGGGCTCGTCTCTCTATTTTTATTGTAACCATGTGCTGATTTCTTAGTTTTTTGTAGAGAATCTTGGTTCTTGAGTCCCTTTTCCCTATACTTTCGACCAGATTGTTTTTGTTAAAGGTCCATTATTGCATCACTATTTTAAAGTGAATAGATTGTTTCGTAATTTATTGGCGTGTCTGTCAGACCGTACTTTTACCAAAATGCTTTTGTCTCAATGTGTCTTGCACATGGGCTATCCATGCGCAGTTTTAATATTAAAATATAGAGAAAAATGACGTGTTGTCACAACGTCTTTCAACAATTTACAAAACAATAAAGAACTATGCGATAAAATAAGTCTACTACAAGATGAATTACAGATTGCAAACCAGGAAGTTACTAACTTAAACATGGAAAACACTACTTTAAAACAAGAAGTCGAAAAATGCAAACTAATAATAAATAATTATAAAAAATTCTGCACAGCGAATAAAACTATTCGTACAGCAAAACCAAAATCTGCAACGAAGAAACATGTTTCAAGGACTCGGTAATTATGTGATACACCTGCAATATTACTACCGCGTACCAGTGAACATCCATTAGAGGAACCAGAATGTTCAAGAGCCCAAAAACTCGCAAAATTCATGGAGAACTCAACCCAGTCATAAGCGATGACCACCAAAAAACGAAACCAAAACGTAAAATATGTTTACTTAGTTCAGATAATAAATACGACGTAATATCAACAGCTGAAAGCACTTTCCAAAATAACTTCGGTTTATGTCATTATTTAAAATCGCATGGAAATACAACATCTTCTAAGCGGTCCGAAGACAAAGTTAATAAACTATACGATGAACGACTTCTGCATTATTTTGCTTTGGGAAGAAGACTTCAAGAGGACTAACGATTATTATGCCATTATTTTCATATACGAGAAGTACTGCAAGCAGTGCAACATACGAACATAATATGTATACCAAATTATATAAGTATCCATTTGACACTAATTTATTCAACTGTAGAGTGGAGACATTTAATAATCTTTTATACTTTTACTACGCATGGACACGCATACCTTGTGGACAGTAACCTTAATCTGGAATATGACTACAGCATGTTTAATAAATACTCTGGCAAAATTAATAAACTTTGATTGCATACTATTTTTAAGGATTTACTTGACTTAGTTACTTTATTCTTATTGAAACATATATATACAATTGAATATTCTAAAAAAATAAAATACCTATATACAAATACAAAGGGGAGACGAAAAAAAGCTCATTGTGCATCAAAAAATTCGTCCACATCGATGTCAATGGGAAACGTGTCCAGAACGCTGTCAGCATTGCCACGTTGAATGGCAATGCTAATTCTCTGGCCGAAGAAAAGGCCAGCCTTCTGGTCACGTGAAGAGTCGAAGAGCTTTGTGCTAATTTCTCGAAAAACTCGATGCGCACTCGGACCCCATGGACCTAATGTTTCAACCCCAAACGGCTCAAACATATAACTTCCAATAAGGTTGTTATATTTGCGCCGTTTGAGGTTTTCTGCACCAGCAGCAGCCGCCCCAGCATACCCTGCCGTGCTTAGAAAATGGGATGGCGCAAGGGTGTCGACACATTTTGCATCCCACAACAAAGGTCTATCTGGTCTAGGTCTAAGGTCACCTTAGTTACTGATATTATGAAAAACTTTGACATTAATTACAATTTAAATGACATTAATAATACTGGAGATCATTTTTTCTTGACCAAACATCTATACATCGTGCACCAAAACATTGCAGGCTTGATATCTAAATGTGATACACTTGCAGTTTGTCTCAATGAATTAATTGATGAAAACGTAAGCTTTGACGTCTTATGCATTACGGAGCACTTCATGATAGAAAATTATGAAAAACATCTGAATTTAAATAATTACTCCTTAGCGGCTTGATTCAGTCGCAAAGAGATCAAAAGAGGTGGGGCATGTATACTAGTGAGGTCCGGTCATCAATGGAGAGAACTGCCAAAAATAGCAAAAATATCTACAAGTGGTGTCTTTGAATGTTCCGCCATTGAACTGATTACCCACAAAATCGTATGTGTCTGTGTTTGTAGAGTACCAAAACCAAATAATTTTAATGAATGTATTAGTAAATTAGAACAAATATTACATATTTCAAATAAAAAGGATTGTAAAATACTGTTTTAGCGGAAGATTTTAACATAGATGTACTGAAAAAAACTCGAAAAAGAAAATAAATAAATAATAATCTTGAAAATATGTTATAAGGCTTTAACTTGAAACTGGTTATTTATCAACCGACTCGTCTTAAGAGTGTTGAGGTAGGAGTGCTTAGCTGTGTCTGGAGTGAAACTTTATTGCAAAGGAGACTTTGCAATAAAGATTCATTCGCATTTCAACCGGAAATGCGAATGAATCTTTATTGCAAAGTTTACCCTATTATATACAAAAATACTTATAAGATTATTAGCGGCTACCTACATTCATAACACAATAAAATAAGTCAAGTAATATGTCGGTAAGACGAAAACATTTGCGTTACGTGCTTGTCATATAAAAGCTTGCGCCACGGCTCAGCTGATAGTAGTCCACTAGCCGCCGGCGCGCGGCGCGCGCGCATGATATAATTATGTAGGTATGTGTTGCAGCTACAGGACTCCCCCTCAAGCGAAGCGTACAGGCATCTTCACGAGTCTTCCGGATTTGGTTCTTCGCTCGTTGTTCACTGATGTGCTAGTGTCTGTTGTTGCAGATGTTGTTAATGAGCTTGAAGTTATGTATGCGCTGCGATGTTCGATGTCTGTGTTGATTGTGTACGCCGGTTTAAGGCGGTCAATGGAGATGTTTACAGTTCTACCGGGCATCTGTATCTTGAAGTACTTGTCGCTTCTTTCCAAGACAAGGTAAGGCCCTTCGTACGGTCGTTGAAGTGACTTGCGGACGGTGTCTACTCGTAGAAACACAGAATTGCAAGTTTGCAGATCTTTATGCACAAACATACTGCGCTTGTTGCTATGCGGCGCGTACTTCGGCGTAAGTTGAGTGATAATGCGATGTAATTGTTCAACGTAGCCGTGACTCATTCTTGTGTTGCTCGCAGATGGTGATATGAAGTCGCCGGGTAAACGTAGTGGTCGCCCGTAAGTTAATTGAGCTGGGCTAGTTTCGGTATCGGTCCGAGCAACAGAACGAAGTCCCATGAGCACGGTAGGTAATTCGTTCAGCCACTTGTTGTTGTCAGTGAGTCTTGACATGAGCGCGGCTTTTAATGATCGATGCCAACGTTCGACAATTCCATTACTCTGCGGGTGGTAGGCAGTAGTACGGGTTTTCACAGTGCCTAATAATTTTGTGAGTTCGTGAAACAGCTGACTCTCGAACTGTCGACCTTGATCAGTCGTGATGGTGATTGGACAACCGAAACGACATATCCATGTTTCATACACGTTATTTGCTACTGTTTCTGACGTCATCTCTTGCATAGGGATAGCTTCGGGCCAGCGTGTCGTGCGGTCGATGATTGTTAGCAGGTACCGGTGTCCGTGTGCTGATGTAGGTAGCGGACCAACGATATCCACATGTATATGTTGGAATCGGTCGCAGGTCGGAAATGTTTCGATTTCGCTGCGCGTGTGACGTTGTACTTTAGACTGTTGACACGCTGTACATTGTTTTGCCCAGTTGCCAATGTCGAGGTTCATTGATGGCCAAAAGTATCGACCTTGTATCATTTTCCGTGTCGTTCTGATGCCAGGATGGCTCATGTTGTGCACGGCCTTGAAAGCGATGCGACGATAGTCAGTAGGCAAATACGGTCGTAAGTTTGCTGTTGATGTTTCGCAGTATATAGGTTTGATTATTCCGGGAAGCATGATTTTCTTAAGTTGAATGTTGTTTTGTTTGTTTAGTGTTTGTATCGTGTTGTCTCGCTCTTGCGCTGCTGCTAGCTGTACGTAGTCGATAGGAGTTGGTACGTCGATTGTCTCGACACGCGAAAGGGCATCCGCTACTATGTTGTCCATTCCGCTGATATGACGAATATCTGTAGTGAACTCGCTGATAAACAGTAGTTGCCGTGTTCGCCGCTGCGTGTCGCTAGCCGACGGTGGTTTGTGAATGGCGTATGTGAGTGGCTTGTGATCGGTGTAGATTATGAGTTCACGTCCTTCGAATATGTTGCGGAAATATTTCACAGCCATGAAGATTGCCAACAACTCTCTGTCGAATGTGCTGTATCGCTGTTGCGTATCAGAAAACTTCTTTGAGAAGTAGCCGAGAGGTATCCATTGTTTGTTGACTCGTTGTTGTAAAACAGCGCCAGCGCAGGTGTTCGACGCGTCGCACATTAGTGATAGTGCATTATTTGTAGACGGTGATGGATGAGCAAGCATAGTGGCGTTCTGTATGCATTCAGAGGTGCGTGAATTCTTGCAGCGTTGGGTAAACTATCAAGATAGAAGTTCAATATGCCAAGGAAACGTCGTAGTTCTTGAATGTCTTTTGGTTTTGGATAATCGCTGATAGCCCTGACTTTCTCTAGTGGTTGTTTGATTCCTTCTTCTGACACATCATAGCCGAGGAACTTGACAGACTGCTTGCCAAAGACGCACTTCGACGGGTTTATTGTAATCCCGTAATCGTCTAATCTTTGTAGGACAGCACGTAGGTCATCATAGTGTCTCTCCTTGTCTTCAGAAGCAACGATGACGTCATCGATGAATTGAAATGTGTTGTCGCATCCGCTGAGCACTTGATGGATGAATCGCTGAAATGTTTGTCCAGCGTTCATCAGTCCGGGACACATGCGAGGGAATTCATATAACCCGAACGGTGTTGTGATTGCAGTCTTCTCAATATCGGGTCCATACACGGGCAATTGTTGGTATGCAAGGCAGAGATCTAACGTGGTAAAGATCTTTTTGCCGTGGAGAAGATATGTAAAATCTTTAAGACGTGGAACTGGGTAGCGGTCGGGCTTCGTAACAGCGTTTAGTCTCCTGTAATCTCCACAGACACGTATGTCACCATTTTTCTTGGGAACTACATGTAGTGGGCTTGACCACGGGCTCTTGCTTGGACGGCACAGGCCCTGTTGCATCATGGTTTCGAATTCTTTCTTCACAGCCGGGTAAAGGTGCGGTGCTAATGGTCGAGTCTTGCAATACAATGGCGGACCGGTGGTTTCAATGTGGTGTTCCACGCGATGTTTTGATCACGTTGGGGTCACCACTGTTGAGGTAGGAGTGCTTAGCTGTGTCTGGAGTGAAAGACGGTTGAAATGCGAATGAATCTTTATTGCAAAGTTTACCCTATTATATACAAAAATACTTATAAGATTATTAGCGGCTACCTACATTCATAACACAATAAAATAAGTCAAGTAATATGTCGGTAAGACGAAAACATTTGCGTTACGTGCTTGTCATATAAAAGCTTGCGCCACGGCTCAGCTGATAGTAGTCCAGTAGCCGCCGGCACGCGGCGCGCGCGCATGATATAATTATGTAGGTATGTGTTGCAGCTACAAGAGCAAAACATGTCGCACGCTTAATAATAAACCGGAATATGTCAAAAATTAAGGATGCCCACTTTTGTTAATAAAACGAACTAACACCAATTGAAGAATCTATAGGTACGATCCTGCCATGCGATACAATCCAAAATGGCCGATTGTTAGTTCACCCCTCTCTTTTCTATAAAAGCGCGCGAAAATGCATTTCGTGCAATAAAGAATCATTAAGTGATGCGGCGACCGTGTTGAGAGATAGGTGTTGTTGTTTTGCGACTACGGTGGAGTAAGTTGAAACAATTCGGTTTATTATCAAACGCAGTTGAGACTATTTTATTTTAATTTTTTCTAAACTAGCATGTTTCGATTAACTTCATTTTAGTTTAAAACGGTGTTATAATAGAGCATGTACTATTTATACTTGTTGCAGTTTATCATTAAATTATAATTGTATATATAAGAAAGATTGTATATTAGTGCGTTTTAGTATAAAATTATTACTTTGATTCGAGAAGCAATTCATTTTATATCACTTTATTACCAAAACTATCGGTAGATCTAAATAATACTTGTGTTTATTTCAGTTTACGTTTTAAATGATCCTAAAGTCTAAAATTGCTCTAGCAATTGCTGCAGTTTATTACAAAATGTCTTTTTAATTTATTTGAAATACTCACTAATAAAAAGTATTAAATTTCTAGTTCCATAGTTTTAATCCTGACGATGACGTCTGCAAATAGGAAGCAGCGGTGCCTAAAACTTCTTATGATGAGTAATAATGCTGGATGTACTGATACGGATAATTGTAAGCCAGTCGAAATAAAAGTAAGTAAATAACGTTGTGTTTATGTAGTTACAAGTGCAGTACCCCGACTGTAAATTTGCAAGTGAATAAACGTAACTATTACGTTTGCGTTAAGAGTATTTTTATTCTCACCTTTATATTCTTAACATTATGATCGAACTCTCAAATTTTAACGCAAACGAAATATAGTAACGTTTACTCTCTTGCAAACTTGCACTTACAGTATCGAAAATACATTTTACGTAATATTCTCTGAATTAATTTACCCTTTTATTTAATGTTGTGTATTATTTATTTTAGAGTTTGTTCAATGAAACAGACGATAAAGTCCAGTACAGCATACAGGAAGACAAGGTCTCCAGCTCACCATGTAGTAAATTAAGGTCACCATGTAGTACATCAAGATCACCACCATTCAGAAAGTCCAGGAGGATGAAAATCCTCATTCAAGTTTGAGACATATAGCCGCCGAACTTTCTGTGTCTCACAAGTCAGTCCGTACCATTTTAAATAACGTCTAGTCCCAAAAGACCCGAATTTTCTCCAAAAACTCAATTGCGTAAGAGTCGCTGAGGATATGCTAGAACTAGTCAATTCCGACCCAACATTCATGAAACGCATTATTACTGGTGATAAGATGTGGGTTTATGAGTTTGACATGCAAACTAGTCAATAAGTTTCGGAGTGGCGCCTTCCAACTGAACCGAATCCGAAAAAACCACGCCAAAGTCGATCAAAAATCAATGTCATGTTAACTGATTTCTTTGACTATCGTGGTGTTGTGCACTCAAAATTTTTGCCGGAAGGTCAAACGGTAAATAAAAAATATTACTTGAGCGTTTTGTGGCGCTTAAGAGAGAAAATTAGACGAAAAAGGCCAGATTTGTGAAAAGAAAATTCTTGGATTTTGCACCACGATAGTTGGCCTTCGCACATGGCCATCAATGTGAACGAATTTATGACCAAAAACTCAACAAATATCATCGACCGATGAAGACTCCGCCAAACCGTAGCTTCTGAGGGAGATCGAGAGATTCTATGGGCAGTTGTACACGCCAACCAGTAAACCCGTCGCGAATCTAGCGAATGGCCCTAGAGCTAGATTGACCCGACACTATGACGAAGACATTCCGTTAGCCTGTATGAGATTAGGATGGCTCTGAAACAGCTTAAGAACAACAAGGCCGGAAGTTGACGGAATCAAGACCGAACTCCTGAAGGCGGGTGGGAAACCGGTCTTTAAGGCCCTCCAACAGTAGTTTGATTCCGTCATACTCGAGGGGAGGATGCCACAGGCATGGTGCAGGGGTGTGGTGCTACTCTTCTTCGAGAAGGGTGACAATGCCTTACTGAAGAACTATAGGCCCATCTCACTTCTTAGTCATGTCTACAAGCTGTTTTAAAGAGTCATCACGAATCGTCTCGTGCGCAGGTTTGACGATTTCCAGCCTCCCGAACAAGTCGGATTCCGTAAAGGCTTCAGCACCGTAGACTATATACATACGCTGCGGCAGGTTATACAGAAGACCGAAGAGTACAACCTGCCTCTCTGTTTAGCGTTTTTGGACTACCAGAAAGCCTTCGATTTGACGTGGCACCTTTGGAGAGACCGCAGTACAGCCCAAGTATTGACTCAATTTACTTATGGGTACATCAAGGTGTTGAAATGTTTATACAAAAACGCCATCATGTCAGTTCGACTTCAGGATCAGACCTCGGAACCTGTACATTTGCAGCGAGGTGTGAGACAGGGATACGTCATATCTCCGAAGCTGTTTACCGCTGCACTGGAGGACGTCTTCTAGGTTCTGGACTGGAGAGGGCTAGGCATCAACGTCAATGGCAAGTGCATCACTCACCTTCGATTTGTCGACGATATAGTGGTTATGGCTGAGACCATGGAGGACCTCAGTACAATGCGCGATGACGAGCTTCCGAAAGAGTGGGTCTTAGGATGCACATGGATAAAACAAAGGTGATGCTGAATGCCCATGTTACACCCACTCCTATTAAGGTCTGAGGCTCTACACTCTATCTACCTGTGACAAACGAACCAGTTGGGTAGGGCCAACTTCGAAAAGAGGTCAACCGTCGAATCCGACTCGGCTGGGCAGCGTTTGGGCAGTTGCGCGGTGTCTTCTCGTCCAACTTACCAAGGTGTCTCAAGACGAAAGTCTTATGACCAGTGTGTGTTGCCAGTGATGACATATGGCTATGAGACGTGGTCGCTTACAATGGGCCTCATCAGAAAGGCTAATAGTCACTCAAAGGGCAATGGAGAGGGCTATGCTCGGAAATTTTTGCTTAGTTTTGCGTGATCGATTCAGAAATGTAGAGATCCGCAAGAGAACCAGAGTTACCGACATAGCCCGAAGAATTGCCAAACTTAAGTAGCAGTGGGCAGGGCACATCGCTCGCAGAACGGATGGCCGATGGGGCAGAAAGGAGTGGCGACCGCGAACCGGAAGACGTTGCGTTGGAAGGACTCCCACCAGGTGGACCGATGACCTGGAGAAGGTTGCAGGGATCCGCTGGTAGCGAGACGCACGGGACCGGTCAAAGTGGCGACGCTTGGGGGAGGCCTATGTCCAGCATAAGACGTCTTTTGGCTGATATGATGATGATGATTCAAAACATCACGCATAAATTCATGATCCGAGGGCATACGCAGAATGAAGCAGACAACATACACAGTTTAATAGAAAAAGAAGTTAAAAAAATCTTAAGTCCTGCCCAATCTATACCCCAGTTCAATATTTAACATCCCGATCAACGTCAATGAGCTAACATTTGACAGTATTCTGGACCTTAAACTATTTTGCAAGAGGAATGGAGGAATTTTGGTACAGATGAAAGCGGTCAAAATGCCAACTGGAATGATGTAGAGGTGTTAAAGGTCATAAACGAAAAGCCTTTTCTATTGTACTTTAACACATTTACAAGGAAGAAAATTACAGAGAAGTTAATGTGCGAAATAAGCGAAGTAAGGTGAAATCAGTCACAGAAATAACTATGAAGGCAGCATATACGCAAAAACAGGAGATAAGCGCTACTAAAAATAAATACTTGAAAGAGTTAATCCGCAAACGGGCTGATTCAATCTCATTATGCCAGATTTTACAACTCAATTCTTTAACTTTTTTATACGCATCATTTTCGTAGTATATTATTTTTAGTATATTTTTGAGTAGTCACAATTAACGAGACTAATGACTGAACCTACTTAGTTCTGTTGATTCTAATTATTGATTATAATTAATGTTGGTAGATGTACCAGGTACAAGTAAGTATATAAGAAGTTTTTATTCTTCTGTATTGTTTATTGTTCTTTAGCATAAATACGTTAAGCTAGATCACCCAAGCATTTTGTGATGACTATGAAACTTAAATTACTATTTTGTGATTGTTAAAAAATAACATTAATTACTAAGTACAAATGATTTTAAGTTCCTATTACGACTGATTATTAATACTTCCTACCGTTGTTATTATGTTAAGAAAGCAGTTACGATAAAACTGAAAATATATTCTGTTATCACATATTAACAAATATAAAGGTTTATTGCGAAATATTTCTGTATTTTTATTACCGTTTTACTTTTAAAGTGTAATAAGTATTATACATTGAAATGGATTATATTATTTATTAATACCAAACTGAATTATTAAATATTAGTTTGCAAAAGTTTTGCAAAATGATCATTTATTTTTATACTAAACTGACCTAAGTCGATACTTTTCAAAATAAACTTCATTTATTCATTTGATATAAATAATTTAATTAAACTATTATGTCAGTTGTATTCGCTTTACATCTCTCTACAATTAAAGACCAAGAAAATAAAAATTACACCATAAACACGTGAAAACCATGTTTTCAACAAGGTAGAGACTCAAAACTTTGACCGCGATTTCCCAAAAAAGTGAAGTTTTGTCTTATTCCGGTTTATTATTAAGCGTGCGATGTATTGACAATTTTGCGCATAATTTTAACAGGTCCTGTAAGTCGTTAGTATTAGAGTTAGCATTGTCGAACCATACAGCTCAAATACAAAAATTCTCAAGAAGCACAGTATGTTCTTTTAATCGGTGGACTAGGAGAAGACGTGACTATAATAATAACAACATTAATAAATTTAAGACCTATCTGCAGAGTCTGACATTTTCTGAAATATATGAAGCAAATGACCCCAATGTAGCTTTTAACTCGTTTTTAGATATATTCTCCTTAATATGTAACCAATGCTTTCCCGAAAATATCGTTTCAGTAAATGTCCATAAAAAACAAAAATAGGTATCACGTGGTATTAAGAAATGCAGCGAGAAGAAACGGCAATTACTTCTGCAAGTGCGAAAAAAACCGACATAATATAAAAGAATGCAATTTAAAAACTATAGAAAGCTGTTTAGAATGATTATTAGTTTAACCCAACGAGCTCAAAAGAACCATAAAATAAAGACATCAAACGATAAATCTAAAACAACGTGGCAAATTATAAATCAATCAAAGTTAAATATTCCTAAAAATAATATTAACAAACTAAGAATTAATAATAATGACATCTCCGATCCAAAATGCCTTTCGAATCATTTTAATGATTATTTTATTGACAAAATTCAGTCCAATACTGATCCGGGAGACAGAGTCACGAGATATATTATAAACAGGAAGGATTCTATGTTTATGGCTCCATGTTTGCCAAACTACGTATTATGAATCAATTTAGCCCTAAACAATACAAACAGTGTCGGTGTTGATGGCATCTGCACAAAAATACTTAAAGCAGTAGCCGAGGAAATTTGTTGCCCTTTAAGTCATATCATAAATTTGTGTATAAATGAAGGTATTTTTCTAGACGCTTTGAAAATATCTGTTATAAAGCCATTATTAAAAAAACTGGATAGAGAATTAATGGAATTCTACAGACCAATTGCATTGACTTCAATATTCTCAAAAATAATTGAAAAATATATTTATAATCAACTCAGTTTATATTTAGACACAAATAAAATTCCTTGCAACGAACAAAAAGGATTTAGGAAAAACAAGACAAATAACATGGCAATTTACGACTTTTTGTATACGGTTATAAAAATATGGATACAAATACTCCAGAGTGTGCGGTATTCTGTGACATGACTCAAGCTTTTGATTACGTGGGCCATACCCAAGCAACACGTAAGCCAGATCATAGAGTAAAAGTGTTCTAATAAGCAGTTTAAAGCTTTATTACAAAGTTATTAAAGCTTACGGGACAGACTTATGCTGTATTTAATGGTTTTTGGGCTATTATTACTCTTTTAGCTTAATAAAGTCTTAATAACACTGATTTCCTTTTTTGAAGCTTAATATTTGTCATGAAAAGAACTATTAAAGATACGCTATTCAGTTTAAGGCATCCGAGATCACTGAATGCTAGATTTAAGCTGATTTGATAGCATTTATCTGTACAACTTTGGTATCAATTTTCATTATACTGCTTGATGCTGAATAACCTATGTTCTGCTCTCTGCAAGCTGTATTGCACTTCAATCATAATCACTTATTCAGTAGCTGAATATTTGAGTAATATTTAGTTTTTTTAAAGCAGAAGGCTTTATAATAGATAATGAGTAAGCTCTTTTAACTAACTTAAAGCGCTTAGCGCAGTATTACCATCATATACAGCTTATAGCGTTAATAAATATGAAATAAAGATTTTTATACAGAAGATAACTGGATATTGAAGAGTCTTAAGACTGTTATAACTCTACTTAAAAATGACGCCGTGTAAAAATATTAAAAAAAAAACATGAAAAACAGGAAAACAACGGGAGGAATAAAACTGCGTTTGAAATAAAAATACGTTTTATTAATAGAGCCACGTTGTTTTTGCACACTAAAATTCACAAAAGCATTGAAAATTTTTCACTCTTCAAACCTAGCATATTATAAAAACTTTTTTAATTCTTAAAAGGTAGCATTATCTTGAGGTGCTTTAAAAATTTAATGTAAATATATATGTATATTCACAATAAAGTTACATGCGCAGTAATAATTCACTCGCTATTAAAATAAACACTCGAAAAAGTTTACTTATCAAAATTCAATAATAACATCATTTGCAGAATATGATGTGTTGGTGAAAGTCACATTATATGTTATTTGTATAATTATCTCCATAAAAGTACGAAAATAATTTAATTACTGAATAATGACTGACTAACTGAATTTGAACACTTTCAACTGGTTAAAAGAGTTGTAATAGCTGTTAAAAAGGTAGATCAACGATTTTACAGACGATATTAAACTTCTTTTACATTAATTCAGCTACTATGTGACGATTATATTGCTATTATACAAATTAAAGCACTTTATTTTGTGCCCAAATTGCTTGACTAACATCTGTGTAAGCGCTTATTCAGACATTAATCAGTCAACTATATCAGCTTGAAGTTTACAGATACAACAAAGATACAATTTGTGCTGCTTGGGTAAGATTTTACTGAAAAAGATTGATGCTTATGGTGTAAGAGGAAATGTCTTTGAGCTCTTAAAATCGTACCTAAATACCAGAAAACAAATAAACGAAATAAACAGATTAAACATACGCACAAAACGGGACGAAATATTTCAATCTGAGGAACGTAATATTGTCTATGGAGTTCCACAAGGAAGTATACTAGAGCCAACGCTTTTTACAATTTACAGTAATGACTTTCCAAGGGCAATCAAACATCCGATGACACTGTTTGCGGATGACAGTACAATAACAATACCGTTTATTCAAAGAGAATTTGATAAACAAGACATAAATGAAACAGTAATAATTTTCGCAAAATACGCGCTTGGTCGTGGAGTTGCGGCAACAGCCCGTCGAACTAAACTAAATGAAACAGTACATGAAACTATATAATGTGTTAAATACAGGTCCACGGATCCCAAGCCAGGAGCTCATCACTGGGGCCCATTATCAGCGTGCCACTCCTGGATCCAATCAGAACCGTATCCCACGAAACCGCGGTTCGCGGCAGTGGAAAGCTAGGGATTTGCTCCTTATTGGTAGATATACTGGTTCCTACTACGGGTTTAAGGTGGCACAAGGGTTGGCCGGTAATATTATTCGTACTTACCTTAGATTCCTGCAGTAGACTCCTGGGCGTCGATCAATCTCGTGCCGTGAGGTTAGGGATAGGAGAATATATATAATAAAAGACAATAAGGGATAGTCTGACGGCTGTCTGGACCGAAGAATCTGGCCGGCGTCCACCAGGCAGCACGTTTCCCGCAAAAGCACTTCGATGCGCGTGAAAATATACTCTAAACCCACTTTAGGGGCGCCCCACAACGCCGATTGCGAACGGCGGGCGCGATTAACAAATACAATCACCGAAATATCGCTCGATTAGGTTATTAGAATACAAGACACCGATTTTCTCGCGTGTTCAATTCAAATTTTCTAACTACTCTCTTAGTGTCAGCTGTCAAAATCGTTGACAACCCACCGGAACGGTGTTGCAAGTAAAATTCGGGACGAAACATAATGGTTAGACAAAAAACATTTAAAAATTAATTTAAGTAAGACCATGATAATGCATTTTAGCCAACGCGCACTGACTAATTCCAATCTTGACATTACATATAATAATATTGCAATTGACACAGTTAATACAACCAAGTTTCTAGGATTGACAATAGATAGTAATTTAAATTGGAAGGCGCACATAGAGAGCCTGACTAAAAGAACAAGCAGTAGTGCTTATGCCTTGTACATTCTGTCTCGAATGGTTAATATAGACATTCTTGTATTAATTTGATTAATTGACATTACCCTATTTTTAATTTTTTGCAATATCTGAAATGTTTTATTTAATTTGGTACTTGTTTTGACATTGCAGTTTTTATTGAAAATTAATTAATTGTCAGGAGAATAGTAACTATATTGAACTATCCAACACTAACTCTTTCTAGTTTTTATGTAATATTGTGCAATTAATGATGAAACATTTGTACGCCTAATGTCAAAGCATAGAGAACTTACAAAATTGTGACATCCCACACGCCTGTGTATCTGTAACCTATGTTTAAAAATAAATAATCTGAATCTGAATCTAGACGCGCTATTAACAGCTTACTATGGGCTAAGTGAATCTGTTCTCAGATATGGGATTATCTTTTGGGGTAACTCTACTGATAAAGAAGTTTCATTTAAAGCACAAAAGAGGTGCCTTAGAGCGATGTTTAAGTTAAAATTCACTGATAGTTGTAAACCCTATTTCATCCGCTATAAAATATTAACATTGCCGTCTCTTCATATTTTGGGAACGGTAATGTTTGTTAGAAAAAATTATACCTTATTTTCACGTATGCAAGATAAATTTCCAAGAAAAAGGCGTGATCAAAATCAGCTCTGTCCGCATAGCAGTTATAGCACGTGGCAAACATGTCGGAATCTTTTGGTTTTTAAGTTATCTTCCATGCAAATTGTATGTGTTACCCATGTTTGAGCAAATTAATATATTTTATCTTATACCTAGGTATTGTCAAAAATTATTGGACTCTCTTTTCGAAAGAGTCCAAGAATTTTTGGCAATACCTAATTATTTAAAGAGTATTTGTCATACTCTTTCATGCGGTCAAACCTTTTACCTTGCCGAATTCACTTTCGCAGTCAGGCTACAGACCATCATGATTCCAATCCCTAGAAGGAAAGCAAAAAATATAATTGTGTTACATTGTGCCGATGGCAGTGTTTGATCCTATGTGACGAAGGGATTCAATGTTATTTGTTATGCAAAAAAAGATATTTTGTATTAGTATTTAAAGAATGTTAATGGCCAGAAGATGGTGGGATTTGATAGAACTGCTAAACGGAGAATCTTGAGCTGATAAGACTTGTAACGGTACGTCAACTTCCCTTTTCTGTTAACGGAGGAAACCCTACAAAAGGTGCTTGGAATTTTAGGGAAAAGACTAGTGAGTGTGGGCTCTTTACCTCACTAAAACCTCTCTGGTGATCACCATTAGCACGTAGAAGGGCCCTGAGACATTGCAAAAGACCACCCCAGAACCACCTCTGGGCAACGCCTTTTAGGACACATTCATGGGGAGGCTGAAAAAGCGCCACTCCTGAGTCTCGCTGTGCACGGCAACAAGTGATCACTGTAAAATTGTCATTCCTGGAGTCACTTGGTGGGCGGACAGAGTCCCCAAGACTTCGGCGTCCCATCTATTTATGATGCAGGCAGGATTTCGGTATCGAAGCGGTTGTCTCCCCGACGTCTGCTCGTGATACCCCTCGGCGGCCTCCTTCTGGTCCATCACATTCTCACAGAAGGAGAGGCCACACCCGCACAGAGGCGGCAAATTTCTTCTAGCTGTTTATGCAAAGTACTCACTGCCTTTTTAACGCGGTGGACCAGGCTCTCGAAATGCTCTTTGAAGACGACTACGGCTATCTTGTAAGAATATTGTCTTCTTTCATACTTTTCAGAGCAAGATTTTTTGTAGTCGGGTTTTAGTTTATACAATTTTTTTTTAACAATAAAATTTGATTAATCTTATTGTCCACCTCCACCTCTATTAGGCTTACCTCCGTTACATATCTGGAGCTAATGCTGATCTAGAAAACAATGATTAAATAAGTGGATGGTAAGAGCGCCGATTATATCTTAACCGATTCTCTCCATATTCATTTTACAAAAGAACACCACGCTCTGCCACACCGCATCAGCCGGGTTTGTTTCTAACGAAATGTCCCATGGTTATTAGTCAATCAAAAACATAATCCTATTTTGACCATCATAATCGCTCACAGAATACCAATTTGTTTGGGGTTCTGAAGTTCGAAAGGGGTCTTTTAACCCCTCCTTAATTGGAGCCATGTAATACTTTGGTGAGACTTTAGGAAAGTTTTTCTCTTTTATTTCATTTGCTTATTTTTAACCGACCTTAAAAAAGGAGGAGGTTATCAATTTGACTGTATCTTTTTTTAGTGTGTTACCTCAGAACTGTTTACTAGGTGAACCGATTTTGATGATTCTTTTTTATTTGGAAGTTGGTGCTTGTTATGTGGTCCCATATAAATCATTAAGAATTGATGATGAATTTCGGACATATATAACATACCTTTTCAAAAAATGACAGCATAGTCTGTTTATTGATTACATCATAACATAGCATACGCGCTCTAAAGGGGTACGCAAGTGTGAACAGTTCACCCTGGTATACTCTCATTTCAGCAGTTTTTATAGAGTTTTATGTTATTGGGATAATCTATTCTGGCATCACTTTGGGCATTATGGGTACCTAACTAAAGAACTGGTCCATTATATAAAACAACTAAAAAGTGAAATATATAAAACTTTTTTTACAAAAAAAATACATCCGACTTCCAAATAAAAACACTACAAAGTGAAAAATTACTTTAATTTCGAAAGGCCGTTTTTAATTTGTTAAATGACAAGTCCGATAAAGCCAAACTAAAACCAGAATCAACAGTGGCGGTCACTAGAAAAGCGCCGGGACAATGAAGCTCGACGTGTCCTGGAGAAAAGATTCAACTGTCTTCAAATAGTTATTTCGGTCGGGTTATTTGTGTATGTGAGTTTATATTTTTGTCAATGCACAAGAGAGCAGTGGCGTCCCAGTGGTAACGGCCGCGACTAACGTATCGAAGGTCGTAGGTGAAAATTGTATATCCGTAAAAATCGGGGGCTTTTCAAAACTAGAAGCGACTTCCATAATTTAAATTCACGCAGTAAGCACGAAATTGTAATACCCAAATTCAGATTAACGAAAACTAGCAAGTCTTTTCTTATAAACAGTATACGCTTTTATAACAAGTTGCCAAAGTCAGTTATAGAACTGACCGATGGAAGGTTCAAAAACTACATCAAACGTATCCTTATTAACAAAGCATATTATAAAATCATTTGTGCCACACGTTAAATTTAGTCTTGTTATACTTATTTTTTTTTTTACCTTTGTATAGATTCTTTTACCGATTGTTTTGTGAATGTGTGAACATTGTAGGCCTTTTTGATGCTAGTTCACATTTGTTAACTTTTTTATCTAATATATAATCTTTTTATTTTAATTTTTTTAGTTTCTTACGACTTATTGTCATAAGTCGGGCCTGCGTTGTCCCCCCATATCTAAGTACTAATGCTGTAACATGGAAATATTGTAAAACCAAACTATTTTTAAAAGAGTAACCATGGAGTTTCTTGCCGGTTCTTCTCCATAGGAAACGACCAACCCGAACCGTGCACCTTTTGTCGACGTTTTATAAGTGCCCATGTAGGCCTATGTGAAATAAAAAGAAATGATTTTGATTTGATTTTAAAACCCAGGCAGGCGCTTCACTTAATGTAAACTATTTCACCACCATTTCTCTCAAAACTGTAAAGGAAATCATCGACATCGTGAGGAAGCCGACATGTACTAGAACCAAAAAATCGAAGACATGTGACATGCACTAACCCGCACTTGACCCGGGTGGTGTATTACACCACCCGGCCCAAAATCTTCTCCGCGAAAAAGAGCCAATTTCACCCGTCTCCATCTTTCCGAGTTGTTACCGTACCGATAACGGACCAAAGATGGTCCGTTATCAACGGTCGGTAATTATGGTCGTTTGGTGGTCTCAAGAGAGCTTCTTGGCGTAACGTTGACATCGACACTCAATTTTGGCCCATACATTGAGGCAAAGGCTCAACTGGCTGCCAAAAATTTGGGGATTCTTGCGAAGGTGAGACTTCACGCCAGAACTGCTGCTTAAATTGTATCAAGCACAAGTTCGATCTTGCATGGAATACTGTTTTCATCTCTGGGACGGATCTGGCAAATACCAGCTTGATGCACTAGAGTCGATTGAAAAACGGGCCAAGAGGCTCATCGGCAATGAGGCACTGGTCAAGTCAAAGCTCTAGAGTCTTGAACATCGTCGTCGAGTTGCCAGATTGTCGGTTTATTATCGGTTACATTTCGGGGAGTGTGCGATGGAATTGCATGATCTGATTCCGCCTAGCCCGTTTCATCATCGGACTACAAGACGTACGGCGAAGCACAACGAAATTAATCTTGAAGAAAGAGGTTGAGAAAATCAGAGGAGTAAAAAAAACTTTAATGTCGATGACAATAGTTAATGTCGGGTGGTTTTTAATGTATGTCTATTTATCGGTCATTACACTCACAACATTAAGGCTCTGTTGACCTTGGTTCCAAAGGCTTTTATCCACATTTGATTCTCACTCGCTAGGCACGTTTTAATTTCCGTTTTACAACATCATTTTGTTGTATTGCGTCCATATGTTCGCGCGATTATGGTCGGGGCATTTTAATTTGTTTCTTATTTATAGAATGCGAAGAGAATGTTACGATAATTAATGTTTTATGTCAATCAGACGGGCGCCGGGCGATTTGATGTTTGGATCGGAATCCATTCGTATTAAGAAGGGTTTTATAGGATCATTTAAATGTCTTTTCAGGTGTTTTGGGAAAATTGAATTCCGTTTTACTATTTATTTTGGAGGTATTAATGGAGTTTTTGTGTTTTAAAATCAAAATCATATTTATTTGCGTAAAACATGGTATAAAAAGGTCTTACAGTAGAATATAGAGCAGACATGTTTTGCCAAGATTAAACATAGCATGCAAATATTTGGAATAAAAATTTCCTTAGCACTTAAAATTAAAATTTCCTAACCTTTCCTCAGTACATACAATTGATGTAGGTACACTCCACACATACACAACACACGCACACACACTTACCATTACAGTTTATTACTAACAAACCTTTTTGTTTTTCTGTGTTTCTCTTTCCAACTTTGGTTTTAATTTCAATTTGATATTTATTGCATAAGATTGAACTGTATTTGTTACCGGGAGAGGGCACTGGCTCCTGTAACATAGGTTAATCACCTAGCACAGGAGTCAGGGACTTCACTGAATTGTATTCTTTTTTCTTATGTAAATAAAGATATTATTATTATTCCGTTTATTTAGCTTTGTACACACTTTATATTTACATTTTTAAATATTTCTTTATTATTATTAACAAAAATATTACAAAATTACAAGAACGCTATTTTCGCTTTAGATATTGATTTATAGTATAGACGTTGTTACCAATTAACCATTCATACAATTTATTCTCAAAAGAATATCTCGAGTTTAAAATTTTTAGATTACCAGGTCATTTGTTATAAATTCGTATATACATAGTTAAGCAGCTTTTATTGTACTTAGCAAGCCTGGGCAAAAATCTTTACACGTTTGTGTCTAAGTTTAAGTAAATTTTAAGAGCAGGTGTTTTCTCAATCGAAAAATTAAACCTAACCTAAATTTAACCTTCCTACCAAATTTAAAGGGCATCTGTTTATAGTAGGCAGTATTTCTTAAAAGGTTCCAGTTCATCATTTTCATACTACGAAAGATAGGGCACGAATTTACGTAGCAAATTTTTGTACAATGAAACCAGTAGGACATAGTTGCTCGAGTCAATGCCTAAACAAATATGAAATCAGCCAAGCCTCACAGAATAGTTCAACAGGATATATTCCCACTTACCAGAATTGTTTTAAAACTGCTGAATTTCGGAAGCCCAACTGTAAAATGCCAAGTATTTGAGAAGTTGTGAATACTTGCCGTTTACGAGCCCCGGTTTAATGTATTGACCTTTCGTAGGTAAATCATATTACGGCAACAGCGATACTAAAGGATTATAACTCCACGAGGTTTGGCCATGTAAATAAAAAATAACATATAAAATGTTTACGGCCTTGTTTACGGGACATTTCCCTTCAAGCGCTGACCACGGTCTATTAATGTTTCCAATATGAACACTGATGTTCGTTTCGAATTTGCATTTTTTTGGGACATTTAAAACATATGTTGTGTCTCTGTTTTCTGAAAGCATTGGAAAATGTTGTTAGAAACCGCAACACTAACAAAAAATTATATGTTAGTATTTATTTGTTTGACCTAAATAACAAAAACCAATCATTTACGTTGACATGTAATTTGACAACGGAATAAATTGAAGAAGCTTTCTACTATATAGTTATGTTTACTCTTTATTTTAGTAATTTTCTAGTCCAAAGGAAAATGGTATTCAGGATAACACTTAAAAATATTTCACGAATATTATTGTGACCTGCATATTTATTCAAGGGATTATTATTTTGCTATCTGCTTTTAATCAAGAATTCACACAATTTAACTGTGGAAACAATTTTTAATTATAATTATAAAATAATTTTGATAACAATCAGGCTCGTGGAAAATTATGAATATAAAATGAAATACCTACTGGAATATTCTATTTACGGCTTTTGTCTTTTTAATGATGTTTATAAGCCACAGGTAAATTATGTGCGTTTATTTATTTACTAACACGTACATTTCTTTTTACAGGTAAGACCCAAGCTAACAAATTTAGTTATGTAAAGGAATTTACTGGTTTTCATCATGTTTTATCGAGAGCGTGTGTCTAAAATATAACAACGATCATCAATAACATTTCGAGGTGAGAGCTAAATGTTGTGGTGGCCCAGTGACTAAAGACCTCGCCTTTCGTACTTGCCGTCATGGGTTCGATACCGAGCAAGTACCAATGTGACTTTTTGAAATGCATTATGTATTTTACAAGTTTACCTTGGACATCGCTGATAAAAGATCTACATAGGACCCATGTAGGACCCGGTAGAATCGTCCGTGAAGCTCCTTGCTCTGCCACACCTCCCTGTGGTCATTAGTATCTAATACTATAGTTTTGCGCCAGTTCTCGTTAGCCAAGAAGAGCGGGGTAAACCCTTGCCACCGCTACTACATCGCCGAAGTGACCCACTTCGGCGATGGTATGCATCTCGATGCATACCCATGCATCGAGAGGCATACTCACTTCAGCGGCCTGGAAGCATTCCCTAAGACTGCATACCTCGCGGTTGTGTAGGGTCGTAGCATTTATTAAAATTTTTATTAATTTCTTCACAAAACTTATTTATCAAGGTGGTTGTACTTTAACTTTTTTGAAATCCATGTTGACATTCACTAATATTGCTATTTTTTGAAGATAATTTTCTAGTTGATTAACAATACATTTTTCTAAAATTTTATCTACACTTGAATGTACAATATACGATCACCTTTTAAAAATAATTTGGCGCTCTATAGCTTCCTTTAGCTTGCTCGGACATGTATATATACTTACACATAAATTAATAAGACGTGAGACCACGGGTCTTACTATATTGACTAAATATTTAAGATCTGGCATGTGTATGAGATCGTTTCCGTGTGTTTTATTTGTATCCATACCTGTTATATCTTTCTTAACATCCTGACTATTTTACCGGTCGCCATCGCATACACACACTTTTCTCCTTAATATATGTGCTACTGTTAAAGCATGTCGCATCACAGTCGTGTTTTATATTTTCAATTTCGTTTGTAAATGTTGACGAGAACTTATCACAAATATATTTTTCACTGCCTGGAGAGGCAACTGCATGTTATTTAATGTTACGCCATCTAAGGATTGTTGTTTCTTCCCCATCATTACATGTATTCTATGCCATAACTTTTATATTATTGTTACAATCTATTTTTTTTTTATAAACTATAGGCTAGCGTTTGACCACCATCTCGCCTGATGTTAAGCGATGAAGTGGTCTACGGTGAAGCACGCTTGCCTATAAGAAACCTATTCACTCTTGGCTTAAAGACCCTTAGGTTGTAGCTATCAGGGAACAAAGACTCCAGAAGGAAATTCCACTACTTAGCTGTGCGCACAATGAAAGTATTAGCAAAACGCTTTGTGCGTATGGGAGGGATGTCTACCATTTACCGATGGCGCATGGCCGGACGCCTTGTAGTCCGATGATGGAAAGGGCCAGGCGTAATCAAATTGTGCAGTTCCGTCGCACACTCCCCGAAATGTAACCGATAAAAAACCGACAGACTGGCGACTCGGCGTCGATGTTCGAGGCTCTGGAGCTTTGATGCGACCAGTGCATCGTTGCCAATAAGCCTTTTGGCCCGTCTGTCAATCGACTCAAGTGCATTAAGCTGTTATTTGGCAGATCCATCCCAGAGGTGAGAGCAGTACTCCATGCATGACCGAACTTGTGCTTTATACAAGTTGAGCAGCTGTTCAGGCGTGAAGTACCGTCTCACCTTTGCAAGAATCCCCAACTTTTTTGCAGCTAACTGAGCTTTCGCCTCAATGTATGGACCGAAGACATTTAGTTAATATATTATGGCATTTGTGCCTATATTTAGTGTATTCTAAAAGTTTAACCATATTCTTTGGTTCGTTACTCCATATGGCAAAAAGTCTGTCCGTTTCTAATAACAGTTTCTTACGATCTCTCGTTATCCAGCGTTTATTATTTCGGACTCCTTTGTTAATAGTTTTATTTCTATAGCAAGAATCATAAATATCAACAAATGAAAGAAAGATTCATATAATTCAACAGGAAACTCAATCAGCAAGAGTTTATCAAAGTCTATGCACAATAATTTCTCCCGCACCGCAAGATTATCAAGGACACGCCGCCTTTTCGTTGGCTCAGTAAACGCGCGCGAGTATTACGCTTGCGCAGTCGCACTCGTAGGTATAGTGATGTTCTAACTATCAATTGGGGCGCGGTCCCATTCAACTGCTAATGCTACCGGGTAAAAATAAGAATTGGTTCGTATTATTGCTAATTGCATTTGTGCAAGTAAAAATGTGATCTAAACACGATTCCACTAAACTACCCATGACAATCTCGCTACGAGTGACTCGATCATTTTGTAAACCCATATTCAGCTAATATATCTTCATGCAAAGCTTAAATGTGCGCACCTGCTTACTTCCTCATACTGATTAAATCCCCGACCAAACTATTGGGCGAAAAAAAGTCTGCGAGTCCGAAATCTAATCACAATATACATCGGAAAACCGTTGTATGACGATAATGGCCGGATTTATCAGCACGTTTGCAATCCTTTATTGAAAACTAGTATTTGAGATCGACTTCACCTGCGTGGAACTCAAATATTATCCCAAAGGAACCTTCTACCCAGGTATTATTTAACATTCAATTGCGTGCGAAGGTGCGAAGCACTTTTTTCGTTTTCTTGCAATGACAAGAATATTTAATTTGAATTTATTTTATTATATTATTTATTTTAATTATTGTGAATCGTTTTTATTTTATTTTTCCTCAGTTAGTTTTTAATCATGGTCTGGCAGTTTGAGTAATTTATGCGAACTATCCAAATGTCCTTTCTTTGGTATTGTTCGTCAAGTCGTTGAGCTCCTTAAATGCCGAGTTGAGCTGCACGGTTATTGACAAATCCGTGCACTGACTGGACAGGACCACTCAATCTGGTTAGTTCTTTCCTCAAAATACCATTTCAGACATCAATCTATATGGTCTTTACATGATCTAACCAAGACTTTGTCTGGACTTTGACTATGAGTTTGTTTCGGCCTTTTTCTCAGAGTAGTCAGATGAAAACTATTGATCGACATGTAAAAGTGTTTGTACAAAAAAACTTACAGAAATAAAATCATTTATCCATACTAATGTTGTCTTTAACTTAAAATACTTAAATCTCGTGTGGGTATTTCAGCGGGGATGGCGATGCAAATAAAAATGCTTAAAGGGGTTTACTCACCCAGCCTAGTGTATTCTCATATCAAATATACAGAACACAATTTATAGAACACAGTTTATGGAAAATAGTTTATAGAACACAGTTTATGGAATACAGTTTATAAAGCATTTACCCTAATACTTATTAACGAAACCTCGATCAAAAATAGACTGCCTTCGATGGCATGAGCTACTCTATTTATAACCACGGAATGGGTGGTCAACGAGAACTGCAAGCTTATCGTTTACCAAGCTGACAAAAAACAGTCCATCTTTGTTGCAAGCGTAAAAATATCAAACAAATTATTGCCAACATAGAAAAATCACTTAGTGTGCTCAATTAAATATAAAGATCGCTAACAGTCGGCCATCCGTTTATTAAGTACGACCTCGTACGCGACAAATAACAACAACAAAGAAAACTTAATATAAGCATTATAATAATAATATGTAAACAACATTATTATAATCTACATACATAGATCATATTTTAAAAAGCTTTACAGAGTACACTTGAGAGGCCTGATACCTCTAAAATGGCCTCACTATTTATTTAATTTACCAATAAATTTTTTCATGGTACTGATATTTTATACACCATAACGCCGAAATTAATATATATTACAAAACAATCAACTAAATTACTATATCAACTATTTATAATTTTTATAATATTCAATTATCTCAATAAAATGTGAAGAAAGAGAAATACAAAATCAAATCTATTCAATTTGGATTTCACCGACACAAATATCAAGAGTAGTTGTTTGCTGACGATATTTCGATCCTTACTTCATGCCGAAGCAATGATGGTTTGAGCGAGGACCTAACAAATACACTTAACTAAACAATAATTTGGATGAATGACCATAACCTCGAAATAAATTTCTCTAAAACTAAATTAATACCCTTCCACCCCCGTCAAAAAACCCCATTAAATATAAATTTCACTTATAACGGCAAAATAATAGAAGTCGTTCATGAATACACTCTACTTGGCCTGTCTATAGATACAAACATTAATTGGAAATCACATATTGAAAAGATAAGATCAAAACTATCCAAATTTGCATACGCCAATTTCCTTCGTGAAGTTAAAAAAACCACTGACCTTAAAACTGCACTTGTTACCTACTATATATGGCTATGCATATGCGTGGCTCAGTTACGGCGTGATACTGTGGGGAAATAGCACAGATGCACCAACACTTTTAACATTGCAAAAAAGACTAATACGAATCCTGGTAAATATAGAGGATACCGATAGCTGCAAACCTCATTTTCAAGAACATAAATTACTTACCCTCCCCTGCCTATACATTCTAGAAATTTGCAAATTCGTTCGAAATAACCAACACTTTTTCACGACAACAGAAAATATACAGTCAAGATATACATTGCGCCATAAAGATAGGTTAAACCTACCAAGCTCTAAGCTAAAAATGCACTCAACAAGTACATGAGTAATGTCAATGAAAATATACAATAAATTACCAGAAATAATTAAAGAAAAACAAAGGTTTAATTCGTTCATTAATAAATTGAAACAATTTCTGTTAACTAAATGCTATTATAATGTTAATGAATATATAAATGACAAATTTTAACTTTAACAAATTCCAATTTTTTTATAAATATGAATGCTATTTTAATGTTATTGAATATTTAAATGATACATTTTCAATTTAACAAATTAGAATCTACTAAATAAATGAATACTTAGTCAAATAAAAGCCCTCTTCCTCTCTCCTACTTTTGCAGTGCCCGACAGGGTCCACAATGGTCTAAATTTGTAACCTACCATCTAAGTTCACATGTGGAAGCAATAAATGTATTGAATATTGAGTAAACATATAATGTCAATCAAACGTCAAGAGTAAAATATAATTCAATTCAATTCAGATTCTACCAACACAAAATGTCAAGCGTAAGTATCCAGTTTCGAAACTAACAAACAATATATTCACTAGAAGAAGCTATGTCCTCATTGTGAGGATTTTTCAAGGTTTCATTTTGAATTTGCCACAACTGTGGTGAACGGTATCCCATTCTAAAATTTACTGAAGACCTTAGATCACAGCACAGCAGTGACTCAAGACTACTTCTGTCACTTTTATTAATATTATTTTTTTATAAAATGTAGCATCCAATTATAATCAGGTATATTACAATGCTACTTGCAAGTCATCACCTTACAATTTCAGTCACATTCATCAACTGCTGGTGAGATATTGGACACCAAATAAAAATCTAGCTGCGCTTGCTGATGGCATACTTCATTGCACTAAGATAAAAGGAATCAACAGCAAGTTACAGAATAATCTTTTTTATATAATTCGATAGGCATCTTTACAACTGCTATAGAGATAATATATTAAAATTATCTATGGCAATAAACAAAATACCAACGATTCATTGTGACTTTCATTCATAACTAGATTCAGTCTTGTAAATTAGATTTGGAACATCGTAATTAAAAATTATTAAATTTGAAGTATAGTTTTATAGACAATTCTTAGCCTCAAACTCAGAATCAATTGAATTTTAAATATCAGCGTTTTCAACTATTACATTGTAATGACAAGCCTCATTCTGAGTGCTGGAATTTTTTACAAAATTAACTTCTCACTAAAATACTCTTCACTTACTAGATATAAAACTGCAATATTATAAAAGAGTACTTACAGTTAGGTCACATGATTCCTGTTCCAGAGAATGATGATAAACAGTCTGACTCTATTTATCTTCCCCATCATGCGGTCATACGAGAGGACAAGTCCACCACAAAGGTGAGAGTCGCCTTTGATGCGTCATGTAAGGGTGTAAATAGCGTGTCCTTAAATGACACATTACTAATTGGTCCACAATTACAACCTGAGTTATGAAATCTAATTATACGATGGAGAGTCCTTCCTATTTGCTTAGTCACTGATATTATAAAAATGTATCGCCAAGTGCGAGTCCATGATGTTGATGCGGTGTTTCAGCGAATATTGTGGAGAGATAATCCTGAAGATACGGTACAGGAATACCAGCTGGTCGCTGTAACATATGGAACGACTTCAGCCCCATATTTAGCAGTCAAAGCTCTTCAGCACTTGATGAAGGAAATCAATTTCCGGAAGCTGCAAAAAAGGTTCTTGAAGATTTTTATATGGATGACTTTATAAAATTATCCGAGTAGTCATTGAAGGCTGCTCCTCTGACCTTATGGCTATTGATACCGGAGTTCTTCAGGGCTCTGTTCTCTCTGCAACTCTTTTCCTGCTGCACATAAATGACCTATTTCAGCCTGGTAGTGTTGGGTACGCAGATGACAGTACTGTTTCAGAAAGATACTCGTCTAGCACAAAAACCAGCGTGGATGAAGTTCGTTCCTTGAGAGAGTATATGGTGGTGCGGTAAGATTTGACCTTAAGGCTTTTTCTCCCAATGACAATCTGGTCTCCTTTAACGCCACCAAAACACAGGCGTGTCTTTGTACCGCTAAAAGGAGTATTTTTGATCAAACTCCTACTTTTCGGGGTACGTCTGTTCCTTTAACTGATCGGCTCGAGCTCTTAGGCATGGAGATGACATCCAGTCTCAACTTCGGCGCCTCTATTAGTACAAAGCTCAAATTGCGGCAAAAAACTGGGCATCCTAAATAGAGTGAAGCGATATTTTACGCCTGGACTGCTTTTAACTTTAAACAAAGCGCAAGTCCGATCCTGCATGGAGTATTGCAGCCACATTTAGGATGACTCAGCTAAGTATCACCTTGCCACGCTTAACTCGGAGGAACGCAGAGCCAAGAGGCTCAGGACTGTACTTGGGTGAGTGTGCTCAAGAACTCCACGAACTGATTCCACCAGCCCCCTTCTACCATCGGACATCTAGACGAACTGCAAGTTACCATCCTTACCTTGTTGCCATTCCACCAACTGGCACCAAGCGCTTCCAAACATCCTTCTCATTATGCACAGCAAATTAATGGAACTCACTACCTGCGTCTGTGTTACCGAATGCATTTAACCCGAATCTCTTAAAAGTTAGAATGAACAGGCTTCTTGTGGGTAAGCTCACTCCATCGTCGACTCTGTCTCTGTCAGCTCTGACCTAGACTAGAGTCAAGAGCAAACCTATATCAAATAAAAATAAATAAAAAAAGCCTTATGAGCGGCTGCGAAACGGTAGAAGAAGGCATTAACCACTCTGCTCGACAAGAATTTGACACGTGACATACCAGCTGAGTCGACAGGTTGTTGCTCTCCTCAGCGCTTGATCGGACGTGTTTTTACGTGTTTTCTGTGATTTTAGTAATGTCTTTTAAACTTATTTTTAAATTATTATTTTAAATTATAACCAAACTCGGACCCTCCTCTTTCTTCTTGTGGAAGTGTTCGTAAGAGGTGGCGGGCATATTGGTTGGTGTCGGAAGTCTCGCTTTGTCCCATGTGAGCTCAGAGGCGGAGGGGATTTCATCGCTGTCGGCTTTTGGTGAGTCAACTAAGACAACATCAAGATTATGTAAATCTCGAAAAGTCGTCCTCACCCACCCTGAGGTTCGAACCACGGACGCCGTGCGCTGCGACAACGTATTGGTAACTGCGCCAAGTCAACGTTGACGTCACCGTGCGAAATTCGTAACCTGTTGCTACGTTGCTACAGAGTGCGCAATACAACTGTGCCGCGCATCGGCTACACGCTTGGCTGCTATGATCGCTACGAATGTTTTAACTGCTACGCGTTTTGATTGCGCCGGCCTGACTATATTTGAACAGGCTTTAGGATGGATTTATATATAGCTATTTAACGTATTTATTAACTTATAAACATTATTTCACTACCATTTCACCTAAACGTATCGAAAAACACCTAGTAAAATCTCAACTTAGGTTCGTATTTTCATACCTATTTTTCACACACAGAACAAAATGGAGGAAGGCAAACTTAAACTTCTTCAATCTCAACGCGAATATGTTTACCGTGATATCCAAATCCTTTATGACTTATCAAAAACTATGATTCATAATCGTTCAAAGCGAGATATACTCGAATACATTCAATTCGCGAAGAATTTGTTTTGATATGTGGTAAAATACAGACTTTGGAGTTAGCCATGAAACCCGATGTCCGGGTGTGCCAAGAGTCTTTGAGTTCGTTTGATGATTTGTACTATGCCGTAATCAGTGCAGCGACTGAGTTGCAGATTACTTATAAGAGCGGGCAGTAGACTTACACGGCTTTTCCGATGCCTCCAAGGTGGCATACTCGGCAGCAGTCTATATTCGTAGAATTGATTTCACTGGCAACGTTCAAGTTTCAATAGTTGCGGGTAAAACACGAGTCGCACCTAAAAAACAAATAAGCATACCGCGTCTAGAGTTGTGTGGCGCACTATTATCGACACATTTGCTAGTTGAGATGGCAGAAGTTTTAAATATGCCCAAAACTAACTTGCGGGCATGGACAGATTCGACGGTCGTACTCGCGTGTAATACATACTGTAGTGAGCTGTCACAACTACGGAGTTCAAAATTCCTAAATGGCTAGGAACAAGGGCGAGTGATATCACAGTAGACTTACACGGCTTTTCCGATGCTTCCAAGGTGGCATACTCGGCAGCAGTCTATATACGTAGAATTGATTTCACTGGCAACGTTCACTTTTCACTAGTTGCGGCTAAAATACAAGTCGCACCTTTAAAACAAATAAGCATACCGCGTCTAGAGTTCTGTGGCGCAGTATAAGTGACACGTTTGCTAGTTGCGATGGCAGAAGTTTTCAATATGCTCAAAACTAACTTGCGGGCATGGACAGATTCGACGGTCGCACTCGCGTGGTTGAATAAATATCCAGGTCATTGGAAAACCTTCGTAGCGAATAGGGTTTCTGAATTTTCTTACAACGTTAGATGCATCTCAATGGGCACACATACCTTCGAATCAGAAACCTGCCGATTGCGCGTCCAGAGGAATACGACTTGTAGAACTTATAGATAATATTCTGTGGCTACGTGGTCCAGATATATTACAAGACACAGATATAAATTACCGGAGGCCAAAGGAACTAGAAGTCGATTTAAAAAGGTCAATTTTAACACATTGTTCTTCTGTCTACAATTTAATATGGGACAGATATTCTTCACTCTCTACGTTGTTATGTATTGTGGCATATTGTAGACGATTTTTAAATTATAAAACAGATACTGATCGGACGAAACACCTACGTAAATGGAAGATCGATGAGGCCTTGAATTGTTGTATTCGGCTATGTCAAAGGCAAGAGTTTGAAGTAAAGCTAACAGAATTAAGACAGAAAGGTGAAATTAAGACAAAAGGAAGTAAAATAAGATCCATTAACCCGTATATAGACGAGAAATATATAATTAGAGTTGGGGGAAGCCTTCACAAGGCTCAGAAAAAACGAAACATCCAATTGTATTACCCCATCAATCCCATGTCACACAATTAATCATCAGAGATGCTCATATTAAAACTTTACATGGGGGACCACAACTCATGCTAATTTACATACGGTCAGCATACTGGATCATTGGTGTTAAAAATTTAGTGAAACATCATGTAGGTCCATGCGTTCCTTGCGTAAAAAATAGTGCGACTGTGAAGACTCAAATGATGGGTTCTCTACCATCAGTACGCGGAACTCCGTCCAGAGCGTTTTTACGCAGTGGCGTGGATTCGATTGCGAAAGGGACGAGAACATCGGTCTTATAAAGGTTACATATGTTTATTTATATGTATGGAAACACGAGTTATACATTTGTAGATGGCCAGCGATTTAACTTCCCAAGGCTTTTTAGCATCAAGGTCATCAAGTTCTCATCACTGGGATGGATCTGCCAAATACCAGCTAGATGCACTAGAGTCGATCGAAAAGCGGGCCAAAAGACTCATTGGCAATGAGGCACTGGTCAAATCGAAGGTCCAGAGCCTTGAACATCGTCGCCGAGTTGCCAGCTTGTCGGTTTTTTATGGGTTACATTTCGGGGAGTGTGCGATGGAATTCCACCCAGCCCGTTCCATCATCGGACTACCAGACGTACGGCGATGCGTCATCGGTACATGGTGGACATCCCACCCATACGCACTAAACGTTTTGATACGTTTTGATTTCTTGACACATTTCCTCCATAGATATCTATTAGCCCACCTACGCCAAAAAAATTGGGCTAGTAAGGTACCTGAACCCCAAGTAGAAGATGTTGTTTTGATAAAGGAAAATGACTAACCTCCTGTGAAGTAGTTTCTTGGTAGAGTTGTAGAAAAACACCCAGGCAGTGATAATTTTACCCGAATGGTTAAATTAAAATGTAAAAATTCGTATTTAAAAAGACCCACTTCTAAATTGTGTGTTTTGCCTGTCACAGCTTAGAAAATGTATCCATGTATTTAAATTATTAAGTAGTTTTGTTAGATTTAGAACATTTTTTTTATGTTATTTTTTATGTACAGCGCCAGTGCCTGTAATTGTTAAAGATAATTACTTACTTATTATGTGCCTAGAGATTTCCCATCAAGGCTAATTTTGTATTCATCATCATCATCATTTCAGCCGAAAGACGCCCACTTCTGGTCATAGGGCTCCCCCAAGCGTCGCCACACTGATCGGTCCTGTGCGTTTTGCATCCACCGGACGCCCGCAGCCTTGACTAGGTCATCGGTCCACCTAGAGGGAGGCCTTCCAACGCTTCGTCATCCGGTACGCGGTCGACATTCTAGAACTTTTCAGCCCCAACGGCCATCTGTTCTGCGAGCAATCAATCAAAAATCAAAATCAAAATTTCTTTATTCAATTAGGCCATTAAACGGCACTATCAAAGGTCAAAAAAAATAATGATTCTACCGTCCATTCGGAAATGTAGCTTGTTATGGAGAAGAACGGACAAGAAACTCCACAATTACTCTTTGAAAAAAAATATGTTTTACAAATATTTGGTTATAATAATCTAGTTGGAAAAATACATATATGTGAGAACGATGAAAAAAATAAAATAAAAAAAGTGTCCAGAGTAAAACAAACAATTAAAATACAATAAATAGGTAATTAAAAACAGGCGGAGGCAGCTAAGATATGACCAATCCTAAAGCCGGGTACACATTGGTGCAATGTAACATGTAATGCAACATGCAATGCAAGAATTTGACGTCCACATTGCTGCAATGTATCATGTAAAGTAACAGAATTCCCATAGTGTAGACGCCTTGCGCGCACGAACCGCGTCTACTACGCGCACGAACAGATTGTTGCAACTCTTGCGCGTAGCGACCCGAAATTTGTCGGTTTTTTCCCCGAACACAAAGAGGCGCGCAGTATGCGCGGAGCGTCAGTGTGGACAGGTTTTGTGGTGTGTACGGCTAGACGCGCGCGAACATGGAACAAGACGTGTTCTTTTGCAGACTGAGCGATCCGTTCGCGCGCATCTCGGAAACAGATGTGAGTAGGTACATGCGCGGTTCGTGCGCACGTTGTGCGCGCCCCGCGTCTACACTGATGCAATGCTCGTTTCGTGTTGCATTGCATGTTGCGTTGCAGCAGTCTGTACCCGCCTTAACTGATGGCACCCGTTCACGAACATGGCACATGGATCGGCACCACTCGGCTCAACCATAATGAAGGGAACCGAATGAATCAACACATTATTATTTATTATTTATTTATTTAAACTTCATGTACAATAGTGGTACATAGGCGGACTTAATGCCACAAGGCATTCTCTACCAGTCAACCATTGGGTTAATAAGGACAACGTTGTGAGCGGGTACAAAATAATATTAAAAAAGAAAACTTGTATACGAAAAAGTATATACTTACATATATATATATTAATATAATACACATATACAAATAAAATAGACTAATAAATAACAATAATAAAAAAAACGAGAAACCTGTTAATAATTATTATGTCTCTAGATGAGAGCTATTTAGTTTGATTCAAATAGTAATCACGAACCATGCCACATGTGCCACCATCAGAGAGACATTAGAGAGAGCATGACACACACAACTGCCAGGGCACACTGAAGTCAACGAACAACACGTAGGTACAGTAAATGGTAGATTTACAGTTGGTACATAGTACTCACATATGTGCTGTGCAGTTATATAATCCAAAAATAAATTGAGTTTATACAACACAAATATATTCATACAGTCTTCAGCAGGTCCAACAATACTTCAGAACTTTTCTGCTTATCACTTGTTTTTGTGCCCTAGTGGCTGTGGAGCTGGACTAGCGTTGGGCCACGCATTTTTATCAGCGATGTAATCCCCCAACCTATAATATGCCTGCCTGCATAGTGTGCGTTTTATACAAGTTTTGAATTTCACCTCATTCAGTTCTAGAATGTGTGGCGATATTTTATTGTAACATTTTATACAGTACCCCATAAAAGACGACGCTAGTTTAGCCAGTCTGAAACCTGGTTGAATTAATTGGTCCCTATTTCAAGTAACATGACTATGTCTATCGCAGTTTTTACTAAAAAGATGTAAATTCTTTCTAATGTACATAATGTTTTCGTCAATATATTGACAAGGTACCGTCATGAAGTTAATGTCCTTAAACAGTTCCCTTAGAGAATCGCGCCGGCGAAGATTGTATATCGCTCTGATGGCTCGATTTTGCAGAACAAAAAATGACTGAATGTCTGCAGCCGTTCCCCATAGTAATATACCGTAAGACATTATACTATGAAAGTAACCAAAATAGACCAGCCTCGCGGTATCTACATCAGTAAATTGACGAATTTTTCTAACAGCATAAGCTGCCGAACTTAACCGCCCTGCAAGTGATATTGATGAGGACCTCATTGTAACCTTGAGTCTAGCGTGATCCCCAGGAAAACCGTTTTGTCGACGAATTCTAGCTTCTCGTTGTTTAATATAATGTCACAATCTTAACTTTTGACATTCGGCAAGGCAAATTTTACACACTTAGTTTTTTTAGCATTCAAAACTAAGTTATAATTAGCAGTGAACCAATTTAGATCTTGCTGAAATGCATTTTTTACGTCGGAAACGTTACTCGTACGTGTATTTATCTTAAACATCAAAAAAGTGTCATCAACAAATAACACCATGTTCAGTTTGTTTTTCAATAGATGGGGTAAATCGTTAATGTATACTAAAAATAAAAAAGTACCCAAAATTGAGCCCTGGGGTACCCCCATTTTCACGTTAGACCTCGACAAATTGACACCGTTTATTTGAACTTTTTGCTGTCTATCATTCAAATAGAATTTTACTTAACTTAATGCTGATTGGCCTAGCCCGTAATGCTCAAGTTTCAAAAGCAATGTTTCATGATCAACGCAATCAAACGTCTTCGACAGGTCTCAGAAGATACCTACGGCATCTTATCCCTTCACCCACGCATCAAAGATGTGTTTTATTAAGGTGAAACCAGCGTCGGTTGTACAACGTCCTTTGGTGAAACCATACTTTTTCTCGTGTAGGATGTTTTTCGTATTTAAATAAATGAGCATTTGATTTAGCACATGGATACTGGTCTATAATTATTTGTGTCTTTACTGTCCCCGGATTTAAAAAGAGGTATAACCTTACTATGTTTCATTAGATCCGGAAAGACTCCTTGATCTATACACAAATTAAAAATTAAAGCTAAGTACGGCGCTATAGTCTGAATAATGGAGGTATAAATTTGATGGACATTCCCCATAGATCTTAGGTCAGTTTTATCTTTATTTGCTCAAAAGTTTTTATTACTGTTATTGGGTTTATATGTGAAAATCTATATTCAGTCGGGCAGGCTGAAACATTAGCGTGTAATAAACCATAAGCGAGCGACGGCGAAGAACTTAAGGGTTCATTAGTTTTAATTGGGATGCTGGTAAAGAAATTTACAAATTATTTATCTATATTAAGTCCATGTGTAGTCTCAAGCGTGTAATCAGTATTATTTCTTTTGTTCCTGTTTGTTTCATTGTTTATAATTTTCCAAACCTTCTGAATTTTATTTTCTGCGAATTTAACCTTATCGCTAATGTATAAAGCCTTAGCTAGATTACACGTATTTAAAAAACATCTTGAGTAAGTAGCAACATACTTATTAAAAGTTTCAGTGTTAATATAAAACCATACAGCTCGTAAAGTCTTTCCTTACTTTTCCTGATTCCTTTAGTCGCCCAGTCACTGAATAAAAACTTAGAGCATATAGTTTTAGTTTTCTTCTTAAAAGTATTATTGAGTTCTGTTTGAACAACTGAGAAAACTTTTTTGTATAAAATATTACCATCGTTCACTGTGAGGTCCTGATAACTTAACTTACCAATTAAAGTGCTGTTAAATTTATTTAATTTACCGGATGTTATTGGTCTGGATTGAATCTGCACTTGTTGTATTGGTATGTTGGACTTGAATTTTACCAGTAGCCCACTATGATCTGATGGCAGACAATTCATAATGGCTTTGTTTAAGTAGTCGCAGCAACAAAAAACATTATCAATAAATGTAGCAGTAGTCACAGTTGTTCGGGTTGGTTCCTCAAACACATGCGACAAATTAAATGATTATAAGAGATTTAATAGTCTACTGCTATCTGAATAATTTTCTATAATATTTATATTAAAGTCACCACAGATTATGACTAGTTTATTACCAGTTACAAGTTTTGCCAAACCATCTTCCATCACTGACTCAAATATACCTTACTTTTTAAAATTGGGGGGTCTGTAAACGCACACTATAATATGCTTATCCAGCTCAACACAGGACAGTTCAACACTATGTTCAACTGATAGATCTACAATGTCTTTACGAGGTTTTGATTTAATACCATTTTTAATTAAAATAAGTGAACCTCCAAGCAACATAACATATCTGTTAAAACAGCTGCCCACAGTATAATTTTCATAATTAATAAGCTTTAAATAATCTTTCAGCCAACGGTCAGTAAAACAAATAATTTCAGACATTGTCTTTTCTAAAAACAGTTCTATTTCCAATTGCTTTGCAGAAAAACCTTGAATGTTTTGATGGAATAATTTTAAAGAATTCTGCTTAGCCCCTTTTTTAAATTAATTATGTGAGAAGGTACCTTCTTGTTGGTGGATGTACTTCTAACTATTTGGTTATTGGTACCCTCCTACAAACTAGTTTAAATTATAAATATTAATAGCAGACTTGCTAACGTTATTAATGTTATTGAAGACCTGTAAATTAGTATTACTACTAATATCAACTACAGTACATGACTTCGACGTACTATTTATTTATTTATTAGATGGAAAACCAACAGCTATACATAAAATGAAGACACAAGTTGAGTATGTTACATTAAGCCAATTACAGGTTCTCACGGCTAGAGATATATTAATTTTAAAGAGATCTTAGGGATCACTAGCAGCAGGCACAACAATCAGAAAAATTTAATCACTAACGCTAAAGGACAATATTGCACACTATCCACCTTTGAAAAAGTCAAGGTTAAGCTGCTTACGCACTGACAAGCTTTTAGTGGTAAACACATCAAACGAGAACTCCTTACACAATAAGTTAAGATCCTTACTCGCTCGCACTAAGTATGAATTACGCCTGTAGTTAGATGAAGAGGAGGGAATGGAGATAGGTGGATTAAATCTTACTGATCTTTGTGAAACATTGAAATACAGTTTATGGAGGAGATCAGGGCAGTCGATTTCATTTGACAATATTTTTAAAAGATATGTGCAATCCGCTATCCTGCGACGATTCCTAAGTGGTTGCAGATGGAATTTCTTACAAAGGTCTAAGTAATTTACAGATCGATATTGAATACGGAGGCGAAAACACATAAAGCGAAGGAATCTTTTTTGGATACTTTCAATACGGTCTATGTATTTATTGTAACAAGGGTTCCAAATTTGAGACGCATACTCGAGATGACTCCGCACAAATGAGCAATACAAAATCATTAGGGTTTTCGCTTTCTTAAAGCATCCTGCAAGTCTCATGACAAAGCCGAGGGACTTCGAGGCTTTAGCCACTATATGTTCCACGTGTGTGTTAAATAAAAGCTTAGAATCGTGATCTCTCGTGAACTCCTAAGTCACGCACTCCATCGCATCGCTGCAGTAGCTGCCCTTTAACTATGTAAGTAGTAGGGAGTGGCACACGTCTTCTGGTAAATGATATTACGGACCATTTAGAAGGGTTCAAGTCCAATTTATTGATGCGGCAGTAATCATCTAAACGTGCTAAGTCTGATTGGAGAGCACCCATATCATCCAATGATGAAATTGAAGAAAATATCTTCATATCATCAGCAAAGCAGAGCAAGTTAGAATGGTGAAAACACGAGCCAATGTCGCTCACGTAGATGATAAAAAGTAAAGGACCCATTAGAGAACCCTGAGGAACACCACTGGGAGCCGACACCCAGCTTGAGATATAGTTACTAACAACGACTGCTTGAGACCTGTTATCCAAATATGAGGAAAACCAGCGAAGTAAGTCACCTCTAATACCGTTGTTAGAAAGCTTCGTTTTGAGGATGTTATGATCGATTCTATCAAAAGCTTTGCTATAGTCCGTGTAAACGACATCCACCTGTGCCCCATCATCCATCCTTTCCGTTAGGAAGTCATTAAGCAGAGTCAAGTTAGAAACAGTTGAACGGCTTTTGAGGAACCCATGCTGTGAGGGACTAAAAGACTTACTGAGCGCAGCATACACTTGGTCATAGACCACCCTCTCAAAAATCTTTGCTAATATGCACAGTTTAGAAATTTATGTCTGAGTTTAAAGTAAAAGATAATAGCCTCACTATATGACGTCTTACCCTAATAGGTAGATACACTGTATTGCCTGTCGACTTTTATTTGTCAACAAAAATGTTGATGTCAAAGAAAACTAATTTTTCACTGTAATGGCTGACAAGGAAATTTTCTATTGACCTGACTGAAGATTCATTATTAAATGAGACAAATATATGTATAAAGTTAGTCATAAAAAAATTAAAAAGTATGCAAAATTTCATAGAATAATTAAAAAAAAAATATCCCCAGCACAGGAAACAACACAAACTTTTCTTCTTTCTTTTCCTAACAATTTCGACAAAGAACTGTATGTGTCCGAATCAATCGATAGAACTCGATATCGATAGAATCCGAAGACAATCCAAATTGTATGCAGGTTGCGTTTCAACAATTCCAATACGCAAAACTGGCAAAACCTCTGGAGAGGAGAACCTATTCTGGGGCCAGGACGACTTGCGATGCGTCAACCAGTCTGGTCCCCACCAAAGAGAATGGTCAACAAGGGCTGGAGCCTCGCAACCATGTCACGCGCAGTCTGCGGGGTTCAATTCTCCTGGGACATGTCTCCAGATCAGTTTAGTCTCAGAGTTCTGCCTCTGTGATACTCTATTCGCCCCAAAAACCTCCTACGCATGAGCTGAGGTGCGAAACCAACAAAGGACTATCCCATTATCAGTCCTTGGTCCTCAATCCGCGGGGCGGAGCCCTTCAACACGGGACTCGTATGTCCAAAACCAAAAACCGTCAGTACAACTACTAACCTATTCGTCTGCAAAACCCCGCACCGCACCCATATACGGGTCCGGGTACCAACCACTTCAGGTCGGCAGGAGTTAGGTCCGACGTCAATTTCACCACTGCAGGGCCAATGGTTACCTGCTGCTTTCCACTAAACAAAAGGATACAAGACAGCCTTGAGCACACGAATCCAAAAGGGCACGAACTAACAAAGATTTACGCTTCGGGCCCCAGATCCTTACAGAGACAGTTGGCAGAAGGGCTGTCTCTGGCTGGGCGGCTGTAGTGGAGGAGAGGGAGGCAACTTCCTATTGTTAATTACCCCTCTGGGGTTGGTAGACGTCCTGAATAGCGGACGCTTCCTCCAATTGAGGAGGAGGTGGAAGGGCTCCCCCGCCCTTGCGAGGTATACCCCGTCGAGGATCCACCCGGGGTTGGTTAAGGAAGAGGTATCGACTGATGCGGTGGAGTCCCTGGTAGCGAATGTCCGCCGAGCCGCGCCGCGTCGCCGCCGCGCTGCGCACGCACACCGATGCCGTGTGAGTCACGTAGATGTGTGTGCAGCGTAGACGGCGCGCTCCGGCCGCCCGAAGTGTTGGGTAGAATTCCCAACATGCTGCCCGGGTTGAAGCGATGGCTTCAAGAAATCTGGAAGGGGGCAGATATGAGAATATGCTTCTCAAAATGATGCTCCTCTTTAGTCACCTCACTGGAGAGCTCTTCAAAAGAAGGCTACTCGTCGCTATCAGAGACCTGTGGATGAGAGTAGAATTAAGTGGCCGTCCAATGGAAACAGAAGGAATAGGAGTAGAAGGGTTGTGGGAACCAGAGGAACAAGAAATAGGATGGGAGTTCAAACTCACTTTACTAGAGTGAGGCAGCTAGCCATTTCCCATAAAAACAGGTTTTTTGATTGCAGTTTCAGCCCCCCACTAGGACGAAAGACTGACGGAATCAGCCTTCAGCCCGCGGGAAACAAAATCCGCCATATTGTCTGTCGACAGTTATAGGTAGCCTATGCATGAAAGTATAAATAGTTTTTTTCGATAATAATATATATTGTAAGTAAATGAGGATATATAGAAAATAAAGTTGTGTATTAAAATATAAAAAAATACCAATTTAACGAAGACAGCTAACTAAAGGCTCCCTGTCTTTGTACTTGTATTTGAAGACAGAAAGTTTAGGACAATACGCTCACAAGACATGAACTGACAACTTGCATTGAGTGTACCGTCTGTGACTGAAGGTATCTTTGGCATTCCTTCAGCGGCTTGGTAACCCCAAGTGTCAGTCGTCCTGAATGCAGCATCTCCCAAATTTCTGCTTCTCAAGAGACAGAGCGCGCTTGGCTGCGTCCAACGACGGTATCTGAAACCGGGAAAAAGGAGCGGATTGGTATTTACCTATGTTCTAAAAAAATACAAGCATGAGAGTTTGAATTATTTTTATGGTTATTGATAGAAAATTTGTTTCATTATTGTCATATTATATAATAATATTTTAATTTGATACCGTTATGTAGGTAGATTTGAATAATTAAATGTCTGGTTTTTGTGTATAATTAACGTATTATGTTCTTGTAAGTTCCTAGTAAGTCAGTTCTGTAACTAAAGAAATTTATAAAAATGTCGCGGGTAGTTGTTGAAATTTTTGAGTTTTGATCTCAAGCGGCTGCGTTTTATAATGAGTCTACGAACTTTTTCATCAGCCATTGGAATCGAAATAAATGAGCAAACTCGCAAATAAATTGGAAACCAGTTTTAGTGAAACATTGAATATAACTAACTTGATAATGTGGTATGAATGCTCCGACGGCGCAAAAAAAGGTCAGCTTCACACAGGTAGGTAAGTTGTTTGTCGCCTAGCGATCAGCTGTTATAGATAAGAAGTAAACAAATATACCGTGTTATAAAAATGACTGGTTATAGCTTTTTAAGCATGAAATATGGTTTTGGAGAAATATAAGGCTATAAAATAAGATAATTGTCACTGTGAGACTTAAATGAAGTTATTATGATAGCACTCACTTAAATATAGCTATTTAAACAGGAAATAAGATGAAGAAAGGAATAAATAAGGGAAAAATTGGAATGAACTCACTGAATGTCTAAACCATTCACTGGATTGACGATGATCGCCAAGTTCTTTGTCCGTGACTCGAACGTTCATGGCATCATCATCAGTTGACAAAAAAGATCGTGGACTCAGCAAAAATAGTTCAGTATATTATTCAGTTCACCCATAATTTTGCCTAAAACTAGCTGTAGGTAAGTGGTTAATCCTATACATTCAACGTCGCAGGTATAAACAAACATAATATCCTCAAACTCAGCACATGACATTGACAAACTTCATAATATATCTCACCCCGCTAACCTCCAAGGTCGCATTACAAGTAAGTGTCCACCCAACCCCAAACCGGTGCAAAACAAAACAAGAACAACAAAGTTTTACGGTCCAGGAGATGCGTCTGTTTGCATGTGCCCGTTCTATGTGTAATGTGGCCCTTATGTGGCAGTCGTAAACTCTTCATAAATGTGGCCTGTTTTTGTAGCCAAAATCTGCTTAGGATGTAGATATTTTTTTGTATACTAGGACATATACAAGTGTTTTTGCCCATGAAGGTAGTAGACATACACAATGCTACCTGCTATAATCCTTAGGTCCTCGTACATACTCCTTTTGCTTCATTTCTGTTTATACATCTGGTCATTAAGCACGGGATTATCAGTACGAAGTACCTGATCTAAATTTTGAAGTTCATTTTTAATGACTTGATATGAAAGTCTGTGGCTGCCATCAATGATGACCTTGATAATATCAACAAGTGGACTCAGTCCTTTGGACTCCTTCTGAACCCAACTAAATCTCAAGCGCTCATTATCGGTGGCAGATACATGTTCAATCTGTTAAATCCCCAGTCTCTTCCGTCAGTAATCTAAAACTCAGTTCCCATATATTACTCCAAAAGCGCGAAAAACTTGGGCGTCCATATAGACACTAACCTCTCTTGGGAGGTTCATATTGCTGATCTGAGTAAGAAGGTCTTCTACTCTTTTCAGTCTCTTAAATGTTTCCAAAAATTCTTACCATTTCACACTAATGTCACTCTTGCTCAATCTCTTCTTCTAGCGCTCATAGACTATGCGGATGTCTGTTTTCTAGATGCAACGGAGGTACTCCTAAAAAACTCGAGTGATTGCAAAACTTTTGCATCCGCTTTACTTTCGGCCTCCGCAAGTACGACCATGTGTCGGAATTTCGGACCAGATTGAAGTGGCTGCTGATTTGTCCTCGACGAGATACCCATATCCTATCCCTTGTCTATCCTGCACAATCCTAATTCTCCCCAATACCTTCGCGAACGGTTTGAGTACCTCGTCCCGAGAGGCAAACTTTGTCGCATGCCCGCTTCGCTTCTCCTTTGTACTCCGCGTCACATTTCCAGCCGTTATGATGGCTCCTTCTCTGAAACTACAGTGCACCTCTGGAATTCTCTCCCACACTCCCTACGCGATAGCCCTTCTCTCGATGTCTTCAAGAGGAAAATTAAAGAGCATTTCCTTATAACACAATGTTAGTAGATATATTTATTTATGTACATATGTGTATAATTATGATTAATTTTTTATGATTTTTATTTTAAAATTGTAAACTGGATCCTACCCTCTATTGTCATCATTCTCGGTCACTCTAGGATTTGCTGTAAGAGAACTCACAGTACTTTATTATCACATTGTATTGACTATTGCTTTTGGTATACAATAAAGAATTAAAGAAAATTTTAAGGAATATTTTATTATTTTCACCACGTCTGTCAGTAACTGTGGTACCTGTAATACTCTTAAACAGGTTTCACGAGTGGCGATATTTACATTTTAATGTAGATTACATGCCATAGTCTGTCAGCCTTGCGCCACATTGCAGAGTGAGTAACATTATTACAATTGGCAATGCATGAACTATTCAAACAATCCGGCATGAGAAGAGCAGGACGCTTCTGATCATTCTCTTGAATTAGTCCCCTGGTCAAATATCTTTAAAAGGTGTAACTAGAAAGACTAACTGTGGCGTATATGTTTTTATGTCCCTGTGTTTTGCGGATGTTATTTTTATTTATTTATTTAACCATTTATACACACACATAATATACAGACAAGAAGAAGGAACAGAAATATAGGTACATGGTAATGCTTATTTCTATAGCAATCTCTTACAGCATATCTGCCAAAGGAAAGATGAAAAAAACTTACTTTTATGATTTGTCAAGATTTACATTTGTTTTAAAGTCACATCGTGAAGTATTTTATCATATCTTATTGTATTTATTTAATATTTTTGGATTTATTTTTGCGTACTCAGTAGTAGTCCGTACGTACGACATGTCCTAAAAGATGGAGGTCCAGAACGAGCTGGAGTGAAGGCATTTCAGCATAGCACAACATCATGCTGAAATGCCTTACTTTCTTGATACGTTTTGTCTGTTTCTTTGTCTTTACATAATACAAACATAATTATAATAAATAAAGTAAACTAATACTATTGATAAGGGTTTAGTTTAAGCATTTCCTATGTATTGTCATGTCAGATTAGTTCTTTCTTCTTCTTTCTATACTCAACCAAGCCACAACCCACAACTCCAACTACGCTACATCAAAAACTCTTCATAAACTTGTCCTGTTTATATCGCGCAGATCCACTACGCCACGGATACAGAATTTATTGAAGCTCCCACACTTTGGTTTACTTCGACAGTTTTAAACTAGTTCAGTGGCAGTTCTAGAAAAAGTTTTGAGTATGCACATAAAATTGAAAGGTGAAAGTTTAAGGAATAGTTCCAGACTTCCAGTGAACTGCATTAACAACTATCATAGGAAGTTTAGGATATTGGTTTAAGATAGGTTTAGATGATCCATCCCAAATTTACGAGAAGCATTTCGTAAATTGGGGATGGATCTCTTACTTTCAATTTGTTTATCAGGGGAGAACTTCATCTTGAAGATAGTCAGACGTGCAATTCCGTTTGTTCTTTTATACTAGCTTACATTTTTTTTATTTTTACTTGAATTCTTATTATGTATGGATCAAATCTTGCAAATGAATTTTAAAACATTTATTACTAGCTAATTGAGCTGTAACTTTGCATACACATAGCTAATTGATTTGGATGATAATGTTTGGTTCATATATATAATTATATATATTCTATATTATACACAAAACAAACAAACAAAAGGTAAACTTATATACAAAGGCGAGCTTAACCCATAACTGAGTCAGTTCGATTCGTTAGGTAGCATCGTTCTTCATCTAAAATGGTAATAAACCACTGACCTCTATCATACTAGTACGCTGGACTTCATATTATCGATGACAAAATGAAGACATTTGATTTTCGCCATTTTGGCGCTGATAGCAACGTGACTTAACGTGAGAGTACATGGAACTAATATTAGAGATGGGACACAGCTTTCGTTAAAAAAATACTTTTATGGGCTTTATCGAACGTGAGAATAATTAAATACGTAAGAGAAAAAACATCCCAGTTATTTTTATTATGATTCATTTTTAAGTAATAGAATAATTGTTGTAAAGGTTAACTGAAAAATATTTTAATTCAGATTGCAAGCTATAAACTAGTGGTGCTAGTAAAGTTATAGCGCATTACTATCAGATCAGTGAGATTTAAATATGGGGATAGGCTAACAACTTATCCTTAAAACTAGTATATTTGAGCAAGTGTCTCCTCGCTCAAGTACACAAGTTAGATTAATACTTACAATCGTTCAGATTCACTCGGTTGGCGCTCATCGGATTCGTGAAGGGAACATCATTTACACAATAATAAAAATAAATGAGATGGATAATCATTAACAACGGTCGTATTTCTCGCTCTCATCGCTGAGATCCTGTCTCTGTAGTGTTAAAGTGCAAATAATAGTGACATCGCATTCCAGCAAGGTGAAGACTTATATCAGTTTTCAACTCTTTTTCAGATGCAGATAATAAATTGTTTGTCTTCAAAACATTTGTTAATAAAATTATAATTATTATGATATTATTCCACAATTAATTCTAGGCTCAGGAACATTGAGTTAAATGTACTACGTGAAAGAGGAATAGAAGCTATTTCAAAGAAAAGATTGCGCGTAGGTAATTCGGTGACAGCGAGGTAAGCAGGGGGAGGGGGGAGGGGGGGGGGGGTTATGTTCTCACAGATAGACAATCAATGCGCGCAGATGAACTTTTTCTTACTCTTTGAAATTTATACAAACATGGCCGCCCTCCCGCCTCCGCGGTGACGCAACGTCACGTGATACAATAAAATGATAAAATATAATTAAATTAAGCGTGTTTTCAACTTACTGTTGAAAACTCATTCCTTGACTTTTATTTATATTTCTCGAGTTGTTTGAACAGTATCTCAATACACACAAAGGCATTTTATAAGAAACAAAACTAAGTACTCAAACGTGTCACGTTGCAGCGAGCGCTTGCCACAGACTAAGTGAGTTGGGGTACGCGCGCTCTAACGCGTGTTACAAACAATTGAGTTGAGGAGTCTCCTCTAGTACGTAGTATATTTAACTCAATGCTCAGAAACGTGGTGAACGGTACAAGAGTGAGGCCTGAGCTCAGCGGTTGGCGAAGTCAGGCTGTGGATGAACATGATGATGATTCCAGAATTTAGTATTACACATTCCTTTTGAACATATTATTTCTATTTTTTTGGTGGTAGCGACAGCGTGCGTGAAAAAAGAGTGAGGAAGAGGGTAGACAGATATGTCAGCTCGTAAACAACACCCAACCGCAAAGACTTTAGTTCTCGTGATCATGGCGCTTGTAACGGTGCCGGAATATCGAGCTCTCAACCAAAAACAAAATATACATGGTAAATATCCCGAAACAAATATTAATTCTAATGATTGTGACCATGTCAGCTTAAAAACTCATATTATTTCTGATTATTAGGCATTCATATAACATTCATCACCAATACCAATATGAGCTATTTAGTTCCAACATACTACGAGAAGTCAATACAGTAGATGACTGATACGCCTTGCCAAGTCTACTATTTTTATATTAGTGTAATTTAAAAATATCACTAATACTGATATATTAGTTACAATATTATAATATTTCCGGGCGAATATATTAGTATTACCTAATTTTGAGAAATATCGGTATTAACCACTGACCTCTATCATAAGGTCAGTGTAATATACGCTGAAAGATGTCAGACTAATTATTGATTATGCGCCATGGATAATCTTTGACTTTTTATTTATTACATAAAAACTAGTTACAAACGTGTTTTCTTTTAAATAATATATAATTAAACAATTTTTCGTATTAACCCAACTGTTTATTTGAAGATTTTGGGTGTAGTCAAATGACGTTTTAATTTGATAAAGTCATGTTTAGGAAAAATATTATATTTGTCTACCGTTATTGCTTTTTACTTTTGTTGGTTTTCGTTTGTAAGTGTTATTTTACCGAATCACATATACAACATTTTTGTATTTGGTTTAACGAAATAAAATCACAATACGTTTTCCTGTTGACTTTACGTGTGCCCTAAAATTCCTTTCTAGAAGTTTTTTACATATCTGACGGAATCGTGGCATTTACGTCACAACTAAAACAATTTGTAACTAGCGCCGATAATAAAACTATGTAGTTGTAGTTATTGTTCTTTTTTATTTTACAAACATTCTATTCGTTTATTTAAGGAGACTTATCTAAGAATAAGAATAAAATTATATGTTCTTTATTAAATAATGAATCTTAAAAATATAACATAATAATCTTATCTGTAACTATTTTTAAAACATTCATTTTTAATGGACGGTGATTCCCAAACTAGGTAATTAGAACCTGTATATTGGGGACCTGAGTTGCGATTACATTAAAGTATTAATTAGTTGTGTGGAAATGTATTCTAAAGAATTCAGTTCTATCTACACATATCAGGGCCGTGCCCGGGACGTGGACGGACTGTGGACTCAAAAAAATTATCGGTGCGTACGTTTTATATGAACTCGTTCACACACGTCCGTGCACGGGCCAGTGACTGAGCTCTAATTCTGGGCCCGGCCCTGTCACGTCTCGGGCACGGCTCTGATATGTGTGGATAGACCTTTAAGTAGGTTCTTGTAAACAATGAAATTGGTGGGCTGATAAAATGAAATAATCAAATAAAACTAAGATATTACTTAGTTCAGTGTCCACGATAGCACAAAATAATGTAATAGGGAGACTGTTTTATAATTGCTTATAATATAAAATGGTATTGAACATCCTCATACTTAATTCTTAACTATTTTTGCAGCATATAGATTTAAATGTATTTTCATAAAAATCTAAGCTGAAGAGAATATTTTAATAGCTACTATGATCTCTTCCAGCAATCTATAACCCTTCTCGATAACAGAGGACGGGACAAACCAGGGAATGCGTAATGAAATACCCCGGGCAGAAAGGAATGTCAAATGAGAGCAAACCGAAGGGCCCACTCCGTACTATTAATGTTTATTTAACTAAATATACTTCAAGCGAAGCTGCTGTGTTCGTAATTAGGATTTATTACTTATCCTAGACTATGATACTAATTTATCATTCAAGTTTAAATAATTAGCATTAGGTCTTATATAAATTAGTCAAGGTATAATTTTTAATTTATTTTGTAATATTTAATGAACACATTTTGAAAGATGGGTAGATATTTATCAAGTTGATGAAAAACTATCAAAATGTGTAAATTATTTATTTTAGTTTCCAAACGAATGCTTCAAAATTGGGATCTGAAACGATGCTCAAAATCTCGTTAACGAAAATTATCATCAATTTGAAGACTTCAATAACTTATACGTATAGTGTCACGTGTTAAATGTTTTATGTTGTTGCTTTTTACGTCGTAAAAAAAAAACGAAAAAACTAAGATTAATGTGGTCCAAAGGATGACTTCATACAATACTTATTAATGATTATGAGTGTTATGATACTAGTAAATCTAAACCACTAAAATGCAAGGATACTTATACACGTGTTTAGTTCAACATTGAATAATTAACAATTACAAAGTCAAAACTATTTATTTCAATAGCAAGCGGCACTTTTGAACATCAACAATTAAAATTTACAAGTAATATTAATTGATTCTACTGTCTAATACCGTTGCAAATAAATAACAATTTTAAACCTACAAAATGTATTCACAAAGCATCAAAGTCGGGTGGTGGCGATAATATAGGCCGGCTTTATCCCAATACGTAGCTTTGCGAATAATAAATAAAACAGCGGGTAATACTGAGTAATGGACCGTAAATTATGTTTAATTTAAGAGCCATGGTTCAAGAGACGGAATTGAGGCAAATTATGTGCAAATTGGAGCGAATACATGTGACGAGAGATGCCATGTTTTGGTAAGCGTTTTTTACCGCCTTCTTTCATCAAACAAGGCGGTATTGGTCACAAAGTTCTTTTAATCAAAGAAATTAAAAAAAAAAACCGGTTTACTGCGAGCTGGACTCACGCATAGGGGAACATATTCTGTATTGACACGTGTTAGCGATCTTTATATTTAATTGAGCACACCAAGTGATTTTTCTATGTTGGCAATTTTCTTTTATATTTGTCGGATTTTGTCATGATTTGTTTACTTAAAACGATACACAAGTACCTTAGTTTGGTACTGGGTGGAGTCTTGTGTCGTATGGTGTCGATATGGTATGGGAGGGCGACAGTGATCGTTCGGACATGGCCGTGACAACATACTGGCCTAGGAACTGCTCAGTGTTTCCTTTTAAGTCCAGAGTAGTACTTAGTACCATAATGATAGTAATTGACTCTGTAACGAATTCAAACTGTGTAGAAGTTACACGAGATATTTCTCTAGTTTACCCGTATCCCTAATTCTGCGCCCACGACTATAATCTATCACCGGTATGTCACTAATTAGGTCAAATCATGATCGTATATACCTAGATCTGACATATTTATAAGTTTACAACAAAGATGGACTGCTATTTGTCAGGTTGGTAAACCGCCCATTCTGAGGTTACAAATAGTGTGACTCATGCTATCAAAGTGAGTCTATTTTTGATCGAGGCGTGATACATATGTTTTAGGGTAAGTGCTGCTCTATAAACTGTATTCTATAAACTGTATTCTATAAACTGTATTCTACAAACTATTTTCTATTAACTGTGTTTTGTGTAACTGTGTATTTGATATGAGAACACACTGGGTGAGTAAATCATTTTAAGAATTTTTATTTACATCGCCATCCCCGCTGAAATACCCACACAAGATATTAGTATTTTAAGTAAAAGACAACACACATTATTTTAAAACCATTTACTTCTTATAATAGGTTTGCCTGTTGTCTATGTTAAATCAAATACAAATCAAAAATATTTTATTTCATGTAAACCATTTAAAGTTACTTTTGATAGTTGTCAATCAAAAAATGAATCTGTTTGCACATTCGCAAGCGTCAGTAGGTCTCTATGGAAAAGAATGCGCAAGCTACTCCACGGGCAATCTTTTCCATCAATTTTTTTTTTTTTTTTTTTTGTTACGTAATTCTTGTTGGAAAATCACGTATTATAGAATAGAATAGAATGGAAAAAGACGTGCACGCAAAAGCGTCTAGAGGAAAACCAACAAGTCAAAAATACCTTAAGTAATTAAAAACAGACCGAGGCAGCTAAGTCATGACCAATCCCAATTGATGGTGCCCGTTCACGAAATAGACGCATGGTTTGGCACCACTCAGGTCAACCATCATGAAGGGAACCGAATGACCTACACAAGTGCCACCATCAGAGAGACATTAGAGAGAGCATGACACACTCAACTACCAGGGCACAAGTTAACGAACGACATATAGGTAGAGTAAATGGTAGATTTATAGTTGTTACATAGTATTCATGCATGTGCTGTGCAGTTTTTTTATTTTATTTTATTAATCTTAGGCAAACTTACAGCTAATAAAATAAATACGCAGAAACAACATGCAAAAAACGGCCAATTAAAAGTTTTCACACATATACAAATTTGCATAATATACATGTCAGCAAGAGTTTAAAATAAATAAAATATGACTCAACGCCCAACAAATACAAAAAAACATGAACAGAAAATGAACTCTACATATCAAAGAAACGCTTACTTAAACTATTCCTTACATTCTTGATTAAGATCAAAGTATGGAATAAATCTAGATCAAAATCCCGACACACCATATTAAACGAACGACGAACTCTCATCATGTACGAATTCTGTCTGTAAGTAGTTCCAACTTTAGATACATGAAGGAGACGCGAATGCCGAAGAAATGCACACGGTACACGCAGTCCAACCTTGCCCACCAGCTCAGGAACGTCAGTAGGGGCTGGTCTGTGTTAGCAAACTTACGCTTTGAGCTGTCAGCGACAAGCCCTGTAGGGCTTGGTCTTGAGGGAGAGCGCTACGGTCGTGTAGATCCTCAAGGCAAGTGCGGTGATTTTCCTTCTCGTGGTTGCCGCCCTGTTATTGTTCTAATTCCCTCTGAAATAGACGTAACTGAAATCACCGGGCGACGTATCACAGGGGTGGCGAGGTCATGCCCCTGGGTGTCCACCATTGAACAAGTAAAATGTTGGATAGCAATGACCTCCCGCGTGTTTGTGCCGTGCGCGGGGACCCGTATGGAGGGATGAAGGGATCCTGGTGATTGAGTGGAGCAGGTTGCACACAACACATCACTTTACCCCGGATTTCTTCCGACACGGGAGGCCGTAGCCTAGCCAGCTACGGTCAATCGGCTGCGGGGTCCGGTCAGACGGCCCCCAGGCGAGTTCACTCCCATTGGGGGCTTGCAGACGGCGGCGCTCGCTCGCATCGCTAGTGGTAGTGGTGTGAGTTGGTGTCGTGCAGTCTCGTGAGCAACTAATGGGGCGGGCTATATCCCTCGGCTAATCCCTGGTGCTACCGTAGCATCGCCACTTGAGCACTCCATGGAGGGTGGGGATAGTCGAGGGATGAAATTTATATCGGGATTTTAAATGGATTTAAATTAAAAAAAAAACACAAGGCGAAAGGACCGGTGAAAGTTGGGACTGCGCTCCAAAAGGCGGGACCGGCGAAAGCTGGGACTGCACACCAGACGGCGGGACCGGCGCAAGCCGGGACTGCATTTTCCTTAGCAGGAACGTCCAGAGGCGAGATTGCAGTGGGATCGTCTCGAGGTGGGGCTGCGGCGGGACTGTCAAATGACGGTACTGCTGCGGCACTGCCGAGGGTCGGCACTGCTGTGGGACCGTTGAAGGGCGGAACTGCACACCAGACGGCGGGACCGGCGCAAGCCGGGACTGCTTTTTCCGTAGCAGGAACGCCCGGCGGCGAGACTGCAGTGGGGTCGTCTCGAGGTGGGGCTGCGGCGGGACTGTCAAATGACGGTACTGTTGCGGTACTGCCGAGGGCCAGCACTGCTGCGGGACCACCTAAGGGCGGAACTGCAAACCAGCCCACCGGGCACAAAGGTGCTGCCAAAACTGGCGCGACACGTGACCCTTGTGTCGGAGGTTGAATGACCTCGGACCTTGGGGCCCCGGACGCGACCGGCAAACACAGCACCTCGTCGTCTCCCGGCGGCCGGCATGAACCAGGCTGGCTTCCGGTTGGACGATCTGGGGCGCGCAGAAAAAAGCGCCAAAAGCTGAGACAGCAGGTGGCTCTAGAGGGGACTCCTACGGAGGGCCCATCAAAGAGACCGCGTGCTGCTCTTAGCGGCGACAGCGGGGACATGGCGGCCAAGAGGATGAAGACCCAAGGGCAATCATCCTCAACCGGATCCTTTAGGGATGCGGTGGCGGCTGTGAAACTCGCTGTCGTCACAGTCAGGTACCCAGAAGAGTACTTGAGGGCGGAGGACTTGGTGCCAATCCAGGAGCTCATAATTGAGAAACTGGAAGTGGCACCGGATCCTCTGCCTGTTTTAACGGTTGCTCCCGGAGTTGTCGAAGGTGCAGTTCATGTATCCTGCGACAACTCTGACGCAGCTAGCTGGTTTCGGGGTGCCATCCACAATGTGGAACTTGGCCCCTTGAAACTCAAGGTTGTTGACGCCAGGGACCTTCCAAAGCCAGTCAAAATGGCATGGAAGAGTTGCAACTTGGCGTTGCAGGACTCTGCCCGGGCCATTGGACTGCTCCAGCGGCTTAACCCTGCCTTGAGGACGAGCGACTGGAAGGTCGTGAATACTTCCACTGAGCAGTCGTATCGTCCTCATGGACGGGGTGTCCGCTGGGGTCATCAAGGCCGCGGGCTACTCTCTTCCAGGAGGAATTGAACGGTACTCGTTCAAACTCCTGGAAGAAGATAAGGGAGAGGCACCCACTGCGGAAGCAGAGGCGGAACCCTCCAAGGATGGACTACACCGACGTGAGGAGGCCATCGAGGAAATCTCTGCTTACGGCGCAGCGCAGGAGGCAGAGATTGGGACCAGGGCGTCAGAGGCACGCAGACCACGAGGATGACATCCTCGGGGACTTCGACACCCTGGGGATTGAGTCGCCGATTGCTCTCGAGGAGAGCCAGGCGATGGAGGAGGAGCCTCAAAACTAAGGCCCTCCTATATTAACACAGGCCCATCAAAATCATCCAAGATGGAGGGACTAAGGTGTGTACAAATTAATTTGCATCATTGCAGAGCCGCTACTGCCCTTCTGGCTCGGCAACTGAAGTTTAACACATATGACGTTGCCTTGATACAGGAACCTTATCTGTATAAGGGGACTATAGAAGGCTTAGGTGGGACAGGAGGCATGGTGCTCTATGACTGTCCAACTAATGACGCGAGGACTTGCATCTATATCAGGGGCGGTATAGAGACAATGCCCTTACGTACTTTCTGTTACAGGGATCTCACAACAACTTTGATCCAAGTGGGGATGGGCACAGAGAAAAGGAAAATTATCCTTGCCTCTGCCTACCTCCCATATGAACAAAAGGAACCAGTAACACCACTAATCAGAAGACTGGTTGACTACGGCAACCAAGAAAACCTCGACCTGATACTTGGCTGCGATGCGAATGCACACCATGTCGTTTGGGGCAGCTCGGATGTCAACAAACGAGGGGAGGATTTGTTGGACTTTGTGGTAAGCTCTTCTTTACAAATCCTTAACGCAGGCAATAAACCTACTTTCAGGACCTCGGCGAGAACTGAAGTTATTGACCTGACACTGGCTTCAAACAAGGCCAGCGCTTACATCGAAAATTGGCATGTATCGGACGAAATCTCTCTGTCTGACCATAGTTATATATGCTTTAGGTTTAGGACGGCGGGAGAAGCCGAAACTAGACGAAGGAGAAACCCAAGACATACAAATTGGGACTCGTACAGGAGGGACCTAAAAGTAAATCTAGGGACTAAAGCTCTAGCCCTAAAGGTAAGCTTAATTCCATACTAGATATAGAATTTGAAGCTGATAGAATCAAGGTGGGCACCATCGGTGCATGGGTAGATAACTGCCCAGAGAAAAAGGCCTTTTGCAAAAAGGTACCATGGTGGACTCCTGAACTAGCTAAAATACGTCAGGAAACACGACAGGCCTTTAATGATGCAAAAGCCAGGAAAGATTTCTCTGACTATCATAGCATGCTGACGAGGTATAAGACGGCGGTACGCAAGGCCAAAAGAACTAGTTGGCGGCAGCATTGCACCTCCATCGAAGCTCTGCCAAATGGAATGAGGTTGTGCAAAGCAACGTCCATGACTATGACAAACCCACTATCATCTGTAAAGGATGATAATGGGTATTTAACGGAAACTGGACAGGACACTCTGGGCGTGATGTTTAGAACTCACTTCCCGGAATGTATACTGCGCGACAGCGATGAAGAGGAACCAGTCACAAGGGACGAGCTCACAAGGCACTCGTCCAAAAATAACTGGCTCACGGCAAAGAAAGTGGTAGATGAGAATAAACTGAAGCTTGCCATAGCGGGCTTCCAGCCTCTCAAAACCCCTGGTCCGGATGGCATCTACCCAATACTATTGCAAGATGGGGCATCTGTTTTGATACCTCATTTGAGTAAGCTCTACAGAGCCTGCATAGCCTTTGGGTACGTACCCAAGGCATGGAGGGAAGTCAAATTCACTTTTATACCAAAGGTAGGTAGACCGACTTACGAAGAAGCTAAAGCTTACAGGCCAATTAGTCTATCATCCTTTCTCTTAAAAGCTCTGGAGAAACTGGTAGACAGGTACCTAAGAGAGGGACCACTTAAAATCTTCGCTCTACATAAACTACAGTGCGCCTACAGCCCTGGCAAATCTACAGAAACGGCATTGCACTATGTTGCAACCCAATTACAAATTATAGATTAACCCAATAACAAGAAACTTAAACAAAACCGGTGGGATGAGAGTATAACAGGGTGAACTCTTCACACCTGCGTACCCCTTTAGAGCGTACCAGTGTGGTGTTATGTTATGAAATGTTGGAAACAATAAACAGACATGCGATTGCAGCTATCCCGAGTGATTTGCCGTCATTTATTGAAGGGTTATGAATTATATCTCCGAAGTTCTTCATCAGATCTTGATGAAAATTTAATGTGACCACATGACAAGCACTAGCGTTCAAATAAAAATCAACAAAATCGGTTCACCCAATAAAAAGTCTAAGGTTAATACTATTAAAAAAAATACAGTTGAATTAATAACCTCCTCCTTTTTGCAAAGTCGGTTAAAAATTATGATAATGATTGTAATACACAGATATGATTCTAGAGGTCATATATTTAGGATAAGAGATAGGATCTTCTGGATGATTCTAGATATTTATATGATAGTGTAATACCCTAGGCACATAACTTATAAATTATTTCTTACTTAATTTCTTTATCTTTAATAAAACACACATAAAAATATTCAATTTTCTCTTCTATAGATGTTTTGTCACTGAAACGAACCGGCAACAAACTATCATACTATTCTGTAGGGAAATAATATACAAAAACAAGTTAAAAAAAGTTCTTCTGCAAAATAGCAAATTTCCATAATTTCTTCCCTTGGGTCACCATCCAAAAAAAATTTGTAAATTTATTTTATACGAGTAAATAAATTAACATGTAAAGATAAACTACATCCAAGAGTAAAGTTTTTATTTTATTTTTGACTAACTTTAATTTTGAAAATAAAAACAAATGGTTTAACGATTTGGGCGTGAAAACGTAACAGACAGACAGACAGAGCAACTTACGCATTTATAATATTAAATACTGCTTCGTTCGTTTATACTATAAACTTGTTAAGTTTTAAACCATTATTTATTCCACACCAGGATTTTATTATTTATTTATTTAATATTAGGAGAACCAACAGCTATAACAGATGGATAACAATTGTATATGAGACATAGAGCCAATTACAGGTTCTCACGGATAGAAACAGAAAAGGTAGTAGAAAACTTAGGATCACTAAAAAGCACGACTTATATAAATAAATAACTAACAATAAGAACTAAACACTTTTAAAAAATTCAGCATTCAGCCGAGTGCGTGCCGAATAGGTTTTAGTGGTAAATGGGTCGAATGAGAACTCTTTACAAAGAATATTAAAGTCCTTACTCGCTCGCACCATGTATGAATTTTGCCTGTAGTTAGAATAAGAAAAAGGAGTGGAGATAGGCGGATTGAATCTAGCCGATCGCCTGGGGACATTGAAGCGCAGTTTATGCAGGAGATCAGGACAATCAATCTCGTTAGAAATAATTTTCAAAAAAAAGGTGCAATCCGCTAGTCGACGACGATTTATAAGTGGTTGCAAATGAAATTTCTTGCAAAGATTTAAGTAATCATCAGAATGGTATGGTATACGAAGCCGAAAACATAGAAAGCGAATAAATCGCTTTTGTATATTTTCAATACGATCAATGTATTTGCCATAACAAGGGTTCCAAATTTGTGATGCATATTCGAGGTGACTTCTCACAAAAGAGCAATAAAGAATCTTAAGGGTTTTGGCTCTCTTGAAACACCCTGCGAGTCGCATAATAAAACCCAGTGACCTCGAAGCTTTGGCGACTATTTGCTCAATGTGCACATTGAATAAAAGCTTGGAATCATGATATACACCTAGGTCGCGTACACCATCGCATCTCTGCAATAGCTGCCCTTTAAGTTTATAAGTTGTAGGGAGAGGGACCCGTTTTCTGCTAAAGGAGATGACTGAGCATTTAACAGGATTCAAATCGAGTTTGTTAATCAAGCAATAATCATCCAGTCGCGCCAGGTCAGATTGGAGAGCATTCATATCGTCAACTGATGATATTGAAGAAAATATCTTCATATCATCAGCAAAACAGAGTAAACATGAGTTGTGGAAACACGAGTCGATGTCGCTTACATAAATGATAAAAAGTAACGGAGCCATCAAGGAACCTTGGGGAACACCACTGGGAACTGAAACCCAGCTCGACATGTAGTTACTGATAACAACAGCTTGAGATCTGTTTTCAAGGTATGAGATGAACCAACGGAGAAGATCCCCTCTAATACCGTTATTAAAAAGTTTTGATTTAAGAATATTATGGTCGATTCTATCAAACGCCTTACTGTAATCGGTATAAACGACATCGACCTGTGCCCCATGGTCCATACTGTCCGTTAGAAAGTCATTGAGTAAAGCCAGATTAGACACTGTTGATCGGCCCCTAAGAAATCCGTGCTGAGAAGGGCTAAAGGACTGACTCAGCGCTGCGTAAACTTGGTTGTAGACCACCCTCTCGAAAACTTTAGCTAATATGCACAATTTGGAAATAGGTCTGTAATTAACTATTTCGTTTTTGTGCCCTTTTTTGTGCACCGGAGTTATAAAGGCAGACTTCCAGATTTGGGGAACAGAACATGAAGAGAGCGATTTTTTAAATAATAGAGATACTGGCAAGGCTATGGTTTTAGCACACCCAATCAGAAATCTAGGTGATAGGTGGTCCGGACCAGCAGATTTAAATGGATCAATTTCACTAATAAGCTTGACTATAACATTAAGGTCAATCTCAATTGAGTGAATATCGGAGAGTATGTTGGGATTTATAACAGTTTGGGGAGTACAATGAATAATAGGAAAATCTTTATTATGATCAAGAAAAGTAGAATAAAAGTGGGAAGAAAATGCGTTACAAATAGACTCGGGAGAAGAAACCGTGACATCACCATACTTAAGGAAACTGGGCATTGCATTGGACTTAGATCGCTGCTTCACAAAGCTCCAAAAGCGTTTAGGATTCTTTTCAATGGAGGCCTCTGTATCAGCTAAGTAGTTGGAGTAACAATCTGCTTCAAGTTTATTAACCCGCTCACGTAAATGTTTGAAGGTCGCCTCGTCTGAAAGTCTGCCATACGTCTTAAATTTACGAAGATATTTAGCCTTCTCTTTAATCAGGCGTTTGAGTGCAGCAGAGTACCAAATAGGGTATGAGCTGTGAAGGACTGTCTTAGTAGGAACAAACTTATTTTGGATATCCCTTATAGTAGTATAAAAATAGTTTACGGCGTCATTAAGCGACATATCAGAGAATACATTTATCCAATCTATAGCTGCTATTTCCCTGTTTATGGCCACAAAGTCTGCTTTGCCATAAATGTAACTAATAAAAGGAGCTGGAGTTAGATAAGTGAACTCAGCAAAGTTCACGTCGATACAAAGGGCCGGGTGATATTTGTCAACATGTGATAAAGGCACCAAACATTTGCACACTGATACAGTTTCATTACATAAAACTAAATCTAGAATCCTACCGTGTTCATTTAATATTCCATTACACTGCTTTAACCCCAAAAGACGCAACTCATCTGTTAGCGCATACTCGTCAGAACTACAGATATTTACTGGTAATAATGTGTTATTATTTAATTGCCACAAAATTCCACTCAAGTTAAAATCACCCACTACTAAATAATTGTTGGTTGGATTGTTAATCACTATATTACATAAGCTATGGAGAAAATTTGATAATTGGTCGGAAAAAGAATAGCCACGGTTTTGTTTACACAGATAGATGACACAAATATTCAATTTAAAGTAATTTCTCGTGTTAGGCTGACGCACACTCAAAGTTACCCACAGGTCTTCAGCCGAGGAGTGAAATTGCGGCTGGGGAACCGCAGAAATACACTTACGGACGGCCACCAAGACACCACCACCACGAGACTGACCTGTAAGGCAGTAATCCCGGTCGCGACGCCACACAATAAACTGATCACCAAATAATTCCGAATTTGATATGCCATCTACCAACCAAGTTTCCGTTAATACAATAACATCGTATGAGCATAAGCATAGTTGGCGAAAGAAGGATTCAGTCTTTGTACGGAGGCCACGAACATTCTGATAATATACATGCAATCTTTTACCGTCGTTTAAAGACATTGATGTATACAAGTTATAGCAACACAATTACTTGCACGATAACATCCACTCAAGTAATATGAAAACACCAAAAGAATAATGATTGCTTTAAGTATGAAAATGGTTACGGATAATAAATACTCATAGTTATTGTAATATAGCAAACTAATAGTAGATTATTAACCAAGGGCTGTATGACATCAATTGCATACGAGGTTTTTGGCTAATTAACCCGAGTATGCAATTGATGCTTACGCCCGAGATAAATACTCTGCTTTACATATCGATTGTGAGGTAAGTAAACAACAAGACAGCAGGTTTCAATGAACATTTATTAAGAAGAAAAAAATGTGTATTTAATTAAAATTAATAGTAAAATTATTACAATTTGTAAGAGATATGGCCACGTTCTTTTTAGGAATATTTATAGTTTGAATATGAGTTTGTGATGATAAGACTTGAGTTTGAGTGACTTGAGGTTCTTGCATCGTAAATGGCGGCAGTTGACTGGTACTATTTTCTTCATTAAAAAATGGCTCAGATGATGTGCTTTGACGTGGTGATTTCAAGTTTATATTTTCTGTTATTTTAGAAGTAATTTTGCTTTTGTTTGCCATCGAATCTTCGATATAACCTTCGGCCACTTTGCTGGACTTCCAGCCGCCGTGCCTTTTTAACAGAGTGAGGTTGGCTCCCGAATCAGCCAATAGAGTCGCTGATGTTCTGCGAAAGCAATGCCCGGTGTATAACTCTACGTTACTCAGTTTTAAATATGTGGCTATTTGCTTTGGCATGCCTGTAAATTTGTTTTTTCCTATTACTTGTCTGTGGCATTTTCCTTTACTGTAATTAAGAAAAAAACGATTTGTATCCACGTTTTCAGGCCGAAGAGCTTGATATTTTTCAACATAATTTGCAAATTCTTCATGCACAACAAATGACCGGTCAATTTTAGTTTTTGTGTTAGGCAGTTTTATGAGTAGTAATTTGTTATGTTTTTCTACATTTTCTATTGTCAAGTTTGTCAATTCCACGGTTCTGCAGGCTCCCGATATCCCAAAAATTAGAACAACCTGTAAAAAAGACATAAGTTGTATTAAAGGCACCAAATTCGCATAGTATTTTTGTGAAATATTTTGGTAACTTATTAAAAAGGGCAAGTAAATACGTAGGTACCTTTATTGCTAAATAAATTTCATCCGGAGCTTCATTTAAGAATTTCTGTACTTCTTCTGCAGTAAATACCTTCGATTTCATGCTTTTAAAGCCGTCAGACTGCCTTTTCAAGAAAGCAGTAAGTTTAGAAAAATCTTTCAAATTCACGTCATGTTTTGTCATCATTGTAGATTTTAGCATGGAATAAAAGCACCATAAACTGGAAGGTTGTAGCCTCTTAGATAATTCATCAAAATATGATATAAAAACACTTTCAGAAAGAGATTTCACTTTTTTTTCTGACCGCCATTTCATAAATTCGTCGTATGCCTTTACATATCTTTCTTTCGAGTTCGGCGGTAATATATTTTCGACAACTGTTTTTGCCCTTTCTTTAATAAAATCGGGCGTTAGATCTATGTCTTCGTCACTAGACATGTTTAAAACTTTTGAAAAAGAACTCAAACAAGAAAATTAATTATTTTCGCGATGCTTTCGCGCCTACTAGTAGACTGCCTTTTTTTTTTTTTTCACGCACGCAAGCGCGTCAAATCTTGCTGGCCAGTTTGATTTTTAAATCGATTCCATCTAACATACGATGTGGAAACAAATAGTTCCATATTTAAAATAAAATCTTTATAAAATAAATTGTCTAGATTCCGATTCAAGTAATTAATGGATACCGAGAAAAAAAATATTAACTTTTTAAAAATATTCTTCGTGCAGTATGAGTATGACAGTTCTTTTTTCAAATTCCAAAACCTATGCTGTAATGATAGTCATACACCCCGGCATTCAGGGGTGTAAGGGTGTACTTACAGAGCAAGAGATATGTAAAAGCATATAATAAACTTGTAAAGAGGGTATTTAATGTATTATCGCAAACACGTCTGCCAAAATGCGGCGATATCCCAGGCAAGCGTGCAAAGAAGCAGGCAGTAATAAGATTCAATAATGAGTGCGAGCGAGATAAGCATGGATTGGGATGTTCTAGCGAATAGAACAGCGCGATAAGAGAAACAAAAGGCCCATATGCGAATACAAAAGCGAGATGACAAAGCATTGGGCACGTCAGCGATGCTAAACTTTTTGTAAAAATTTAAGTAAGAAACAGTTGTGGTTGTTGATACATACTTAAAGATGTTTTTACTTCTAGACATATGTTTTAGAACATTGTGATATAATAATGATAACAGAATAATGCGCCACTCTAATTTAGCTTGTTTAAATCTTTATCTTTAGATATTACAAAGACAGGCGATCCTTCCTGCCTGCGGACATGAATCTTTCCGTGTTTGACCCATACGTGCTTGTAGTCCTTCTCCTTTGCTATAGTTCGGGTTTTGTTCAGCAACTTTTTGGAGTCGGAGTTAAGGTGATCATTCACGTAGACTCGGTTCGTTTGGCCTACGAATCCAAGGTCATGGGCGGATAAGGTCTTGAAAGAGCGTGCAGCCGCAACAAAATCCTCCTTGATAAATCTATTCAGGAAGCTGACCACAATATGTAGTTGATCTGGGTTTTAGGAAATATAAATTTACTTTTTGACAAATCTTATCCAATATAGCAAACAGGTTTTCATCCTTTTTTAGGGGAATGCCCTTAATTTCCACATTGTTCAGCTTTGATCTCTGGTCGCTAGCGGACAACTCCGACTTAATCAAATCAATGTCCGATTGAAGAGTGCACACAGATTCCTGCAGATGCTCAAGAACAACCACCCTAGTCTCAATGCCCGCAAGCTTGACAGAGAAATCGTCTAACCGTTTGCCATCGAATTCACAAGTAGCCCTGAGTTCTTTGAGTTCCTCTTTTATGCATTTGACATCGTCAGAAAGCGTCGGCAGGCCAACCAGTTGAGCTTAGAGCTCACGAATCTCGTTCAGGATCGTTTCAAGAGACGCAGGTTCAGGTGTTGGTTGTGGAGAGGGGGAAGGGGTCACTGACGGTGAGGAAATTCGACACTTAGGACATCTCCACGCCGCCCTTCGGTCAGTTCCTAATTTTCTCCACCCGGCCTCCGTGATGCTAGCGCAGCCAAAGTCTAAGTGCCGCCTGCATGAGGTACACTGGACACCATCATTAAAGTCAGAATTGCAGCTGGCACACTTCATCATAGTTAACGGTGAAGTTTGTGGATAAAATCAATTATGAAGAACTAATTGATGAGTACAATATTTAAAATGTTTAGAACCACTGATCGACCGGTCGTTCGAGGCGCGTAGGTACTTGCGTAGCAATCGCTCAAAGTACGTAATAGTAGCGGACAACCGAAATGCGTGCTTAATTAGTGGGTGATCGCGGGTAACTGATTATTTTATATAGGCTCGCGAATCTAATTTCTCCTATATCGTGGGTGCATTTATAAACATTTAACTCACATACACAACACACCCAGATCCGAAACGACTATATGTAGGCCATACAAACATTTGTTCCGTGGGGGAATCGAACCCGCGACATGCAGCGCAGCAGCTGATTGCTCAACTACTGTGCCAACCGTGTTGTAAACGTATTTTCTTTCATTTAATCAAAACAATACAGAAGTGCTAAAGTATTTTATATTTGATTGTGATACAGGCAGGTTGCGTCGCGACAGTGGGACTGGCATTATATGTGACGTCGTGTTTTCATAGAAATTGTTCAAATATTACAAATCCCGTTGTTCTGTCGATCATTCATGACCGAAAAAAATCTACAAAACAGCGTTATCGCATAGTTATTGCATCGTCTCATTTTGCCTGTGTCCGGGAGCTTTAAAGCACATCTATTCCCAGATCCGGTGAGAAAAGTCTTATCAAGGTTAAACTCTCTTAATACCCACTATACAAATGAAATAAAACTCAATAAAAGTGATAGGTATTCCGATAAGGAGTTCCCAAGCACTTTGACAGTTACTAATCTCCAATCTCTCGAGTTTGGATATTGCAGTAACGGTTCTTATCTCTTGTCTGCCAGTCATTATGGTAGTATTGGCACCGAAAAGATTGCCTGAACGAAGAAATGTAGGTCTTTTTGTAATCTCTTCTAATCTCTCTCTTTTCTCTTCTTTGTAATCTTTGTAATCAGGGAAGTTATTTTGCGGGGGTTAGGCTGCTCATGTAAATGACTCATCTAATGCGAAGAGGTTTCTTCGAAGAAGTTAACGCCAAATACAAGTATGTAGTAGATATGTTTGGTGTACTCTTCTATACACGAGGTTTAAAACATATATATATATTATTTATTAAACGTCACGAGTTAAACTCAAGTCAAGTGGTGCGATTACCTGGTGTTTTTAACAAACACATTTCACAGCAGTCAATGGGCGTTTGATAATTTGTCGCATTAATTTGGCGATAAATTTGGTTCAGAGTCCTTAGTTTGCCAACGCGATGAGAGCCTAACCCATGAATACTCAGATGGCACCTTTAAATGTATTTCAGGCTGCGCGTCCAAAGACGTTATTCAAAGTATTTCTCTCACTACAAACAGTAGGCCAACGTGAGATTTGAGTTGCGTTTGACTCCATGGCCAATTGAGACAAACTTGAAATGCCTATCAATGACTTTCATAATTCTGTAACTGGGTAACAAAGAAAGAAAGAAAGAAAAATGTATTTATTGGTATTAAAAACAAAAACACCTTAAAATTAAACAAAATAAATAATTAAAACTATTAATACCAAAAGGGCCTCAGCTCAGCATAATGCCAAGTGGTAATACAGTACCACCTGACGCTGATTTTCAGCTGCAGCCCACGAGTGCCATACGCTCGAAAACACAAACAAACATTTATAATATACAGTTTTTGTTTTAAAATTACCTAAAACAAAATTTTGCGACTCATTATAACTCAACAAATTTAAAAGTTCTATGTGCCCATTAACAAAAGAGAACAAATAAAATAAGTATTTTATTACATCATTAAAGCAGGGTGCAGGTCACTGAACTAAAATAAATTAAAAGACAATAATAAAAGCACAAAAGATAAAATCTATCAATGTATAAAATTGATAAAAATTGTTTAAAACTTATAAATTAAAATATAAAAAATAATTACAAGTAAAAATGATAAAAGTATACAATTAATAACATTGGTAAAATAGAAAGACGTATAAAATTAAAAAATGTATAAAGTTGATTGATAACAATGCTAACATTGAGAAATGCATAGGATACTATGATAAACTCAATATACCCTGTTGATAAAAATAAATAAGAATAATAACAATAGAAATATATTGTGCTTTAAATGGCTGACGTGTCAGCACGAACATCTTTAAATTCATTTTGATGATTTAATAAAAACAACTTTAATTTTAATTTGAATGTCGAGCAACTTAAACTATACTTTATTGGAGGCGGGATATTGTTCCAGCATTTGGTAGCTGCGTACCGAAAACTGCCTCTAAAAGCCGCCGACTTATGCTGGGGAATAGAAAGCTGTCGGGAACATTTTCTTCCCTCACCGATTTTGTGCCTACTAGTCCATGACAGCCTATCATATAAGTAAGAAGGGGATTGAGACTTGATTACTCCAAAAAGTAGGGTCGCCAAGTGCAGCTTACGTCTAGCCTTCATTTTTAGAATGTTGTGCTCATTCAAGAAAGGTGTAACATGACCTCTAAAAGGAACTTTAAAACAGAAGCGTGCACAGGCGTTTTGAAGTCTTTGGATCATCCTTTCGGTTTTTGACAACAGTCGTTGACCATACACTGTGTCCGCATAATTTAATTTTGATAAAACCAAAGACTCCACAAGCAAGACTCGCAATTCCTCGCTAAGATACGGACGAGCTTTGTATAGAATCTTAAGTCTATAATAGCAATTACGGATACACTCTGTCACGTGTTTGTGAAAACGAAGTTCCGTATCCATAATTAGACCCAGATTACGTGCTTCGTAGACCCGTTCGATAGGCTGACCCATAATTGTTACACAACTGGCACAGGGTTTAATTTTATTTAGCTGGTTTACGGTGCCAAATAGCATATACTTTGATTTCGTAGGATTCAACGCAAGCGTGTTGGCATTAGACCACCGAACAATACTTTCAAGATCTGCATTAAGATCAATTAAAGCTTGCTCGTAGTCTTCCGGCTTAAATGATATATAAACTTGTGTATCATCGGCATAAATATGGTATTTACACTTATTTATCACTTTTATCAAATCCGCACAATACAAAATAAATAATATTGGCCCAAGGATCGAGCCCTGCGGAACCCCTCTTACAACTGAGCATCGCCTGGAAACAACTGTCGATCCGTCCGCCCGGCGTATTTCAACGAATTGCGTACGATCGCTAAGATAGCTATCAAACCATTTTACTGTGGCCTCGTCAAACCCATAGAAAACCATCTTCGATAATAATAAAGGAACGTTAATACAGTCAAACGCGCGTGAAAAATCAAGCAAAACCAAGAGTGTGCACATCCCACTATCTTGAGCTGACAAGACATTGTCAGTCACATCCAACAAAGCCGTGGCCGTGCTACGGCCCTTCCTAAACCCTGACTGAACATCCGGGAGGATTCTATTTGTCTCTAAAAAGTCTACCAATTGCGCGCAAACCACTTTCTCTAAAACTTTAGAAAGTACTGGCAGTATACTAATAGGCCTAAGATCCTTCATGTCCAATGCATTAGGAGTCTTCGGCAATGGGTGCACTTTGGCAATTTTCCACGAGTCAGGGAAAGAAGAGGACGTAATAGATGTATTCACTAAGGCGGTCATGACGTCCAAAGTTACCGGTAGTGTCAGAAACAGCATATTAATGGTAATGCCGTCGCTGCCTTCAGCATTCGATTTAATAGTCCGCAGCACGTTCGCGATCTCCTTGGTAGTTGTGGGTGACAAGCTAAACGTGGAATCATTACTTCGAGTGGATTCATAAAATGCAAGCATTGATTCACTAACCGTATTCGTTCCTGGCACACTCAGAAAATGGTCACAAATTGTATTGGGGTCGTTAAAGTGCAGAGGCAATTCCTTATGTTTAGAAGGGAGAAGGTTGGACTTTAAGCTTTTCCAAAGCGCTTTGGAATCATTTATTTGGCTGTTGATTTTGTGCTTGAAGTATGCCGACTTTTCATAAAATAGAGACCTAGAAACCAGTGACTTTAACTCTTTATAATATTTCTTTTTGTGATCGTTTTTTTTGTCCTTTAAATACTCTGCATGAGCTTTATTTCTCAAATGCATCATCAATTTAACATTGTCAGTAATCCATGGGCAACAACACTCCTTAAAAATACTAGTTTTTAGAGGTGCATGGACATTCAATAGTGTGAGCAGGTGCGAATTAAATGCATTTACCATAACATTAACATCTTGCAGCTCGGTTATCGCTTTCCAGTTCAGAAATACGAGATCCTGTTCAAAATATTCCCCAACTATATCTTTAAGTGGTCGATACGTAATGGTTCGCCTTGGAATTTTTGGTCGTTTAAAACTAAATTCGCCCGAAACCAGCGCGTGCGCCCCTAGATCCGGTATTATATCAACTGATACAGAGCGAGGTTTAACATTTGTACAGATGATGTCAATCAGAGACTCGCCGTGTACTGTGAAATGTGTGGGTGACTGCACTAATTGCGTGAGACCAAGGCAGTTCAAAAATGAGACTAACTTGTCCGTCTTTGAATCCAAGTCGTTGAGCACGTTTATGTTGAAATCACCCATTAATATCGTGTACTCACATTGCGTTAAGGAGTTCACTGAACTAGATATAGCGTCTAGGAAAAGGTCAACATCTTGCCAGGGAGGGCGGTAAGCAGTGCCTATTGCTAGCTTTATGCCGCGAACACTAATTGTGACCCACATCTGTTCGACCGTGGTGTGGGATGTACTAGGAGAGTGCGAGTGACTTCGAACATTTATTCCGTTTTTGAAATAAAAACCAACCCCACCACCGCGTCCTTTCTTGACAGACAAAGAGCGTGGTATATGCCGCAGCCTATATCCTGGCACGGAGGGCGCGCGCCCTTCTTCGCCTATTCGCAACCACGTCTCACTTATGGCCATAATATCTACGTCCAAACCTAGTAGCGCTGCAATAAATTCATCGTGTTTTGTGCCCAAAGAACCCGCATTCCAGAAACCAACCTTAAGGTATTTAGTAGACATCATTTCATATATAATTTACTAACAATAAATAAAATAACACAGAAAATAAATACTAAGTAAAAGAACTCAAAGATTAATAAAAGATGGATGTATACATACTTGTTTTGGAACATAAACAGTGAGCAATGTAAACAAATAATTATGAGCGGCATAGGAAAAGCAAATGTATGTGGAATGGCACCGTGGGCAACGCAAATTGTAAGTAAAGGTTGGAAAATTAAAAAACTATAGAAACCAATAGGATGAAGCTGACAGAGACATGCAATGTGCATTGGACTTATCCTAAAAATAATCAAAAACAAAAAGCACCTACCGAACAACAACATGCAACAATTAACTAAGAATAAAAATATGCTATTCAGTAAACAACTTATTGGATCAATTATAACATTAATATAAAAAACGCTTATGGAAATCCCTACCGCATAAACGAGCAAACCTATTGTGTGATAAAAAACCGCGAGATGTCCTTTTCCGTTCTTATATGCACGGCCGGCTTTCCCTCCTCTTTACGCGCAAGTATGCGGCCATCTTTAGTCCAGGTGTATTTCCATTCAAGTCGACTAGCAGCTTGGCGGGTATCGTAGTATAATTGCCTGTTAGTTTTAGTTAGGCGCTCGTTAAGGTAGATGCGGTGTGGCGTCCCCGGAGCTTCGATGTCAGCAGTAGTGAGATTGCGGCGGACTCGCGCGGCACTCAGTAAACTATCACGCGTCGCTCGTCTTGCCAGTCGGGCAACGATGATTCGAGGTCGGGGCGTTTCACCTTCGGTGTGGTCACGCCGAACGTTCCCAACTCGTTTACAGAAAACAATGTCTCGTTCCTCGAGATTGATCGCTAGTTTAAGAGCAAGGGTGCCAATCAATTGAGCCGGGTTTTCCCCACTTGATTCCGTTACGCCTGACAGTTGCACATCGTTCATCAGTGACTCTTGCTCACGTTCATTCAGCTGCTGCTGGAGTTCCCCAATTGTTTCCTCCAAGTGAATCATACGAGGGGAATTCGAATGGTCGGTGTTCTCCTCGAGCTCCTTTACACGATCTTCCAGGGTGTCCATACGATTACAGCACTTAATCATCTTATCATTCAAGCCTGAGAAATCATCACGAAATTGCCGTAACTCATCTCGGAAGGCATTAAACTCCCTGCGGAGACAACGGATTTCTACCGCTAGACTGATTACTTCAGTATCAGGCGTGTCATCAATTACTGTCACTGCAGTATCAGTGAGGCTGACCGCTGCTTGGATAGTAGATGAGCTGAGCTCATCAATTCCCTTGCCAGGAGTTTGGGAGCTGTCTAACACGATAGCCCTTGGCAAGGTTGAAGTTTGTAAATTTCTACTACCTGTCAATATGAATATATATAATATATATTGCCGCGGAGGAGTGGATTTGCTAATTCATTATCCAAATTAACAACTTTAATTCAATTAACACAAACTCGATAATCCTGCCATCTCTTAAGATATCGCTAGAACTATTTCAATGTCTATTTAAGTTGGTTATTGGGTTCAGCGCCATCTATTGGCTTATTGAGGAAATAGTTATTGATTTGTTTGAATGAAGATCATTTGTTAAGCTAATTTCAATGTTTAATTAATACGAGATGTTTAAATACAACGGGAACACTTATTGTAGGACTTTTGGATTTGTTCTCATTTTAACTATTGCACATTTGACGAAGTAAATATGTTTGATTATGATCTAATGATAATCGTATTACGCAAAGTTGTCAACAATGGCGGGTGTTATAATTTCAATGACCAATAACTAGATTTAATAATTTAATACGAGAACTAAATAAATTTGAGTAATTGATTAAATACTATAAAGTCATAAGACTATTTACACAGCTATATAATAGTGAGAAACCTTCTGATTAGTAAGATATTCAGACCACCGAAACTTGTATAGTTTTGTGATGAGGTGATTATTTTAGTAATAAGCTACGAACAACTTTGTATTTGTGAATATTGGGATTGTTTAAAGTTAAAATAATTAACTGAGCAGCATTTTAGTATTGTTTGCTAGCTTTATTCAACTATCCAAGTAATAAGTGTCTAAACAAAAACAATATGGAAGTTCCGCCCACTTAGAACGCGCATCGCGCATACTGTGTGTGTAAAATAATAACTGATGAATAAATATAATTGATTAGATGTTTGAAAATCTAATAAACATGTAACGCTAATAGCCATAAAGTGATTGTGTAAACTATAAAAAGATTTAAAAGAGTATCCTGGAGTTTCTTGCTGGATCTCCTCGAGAGATCGACGAGGGACTTGTGTTCCAGCGAGCCACACTATGTGGTTTTAGCTTCAAGTTCGTCTGAAAACTCAAAGTGCCAGTAACCAAGTAAAATAAATACTTGGAGTTTCAATCCTTTGTTGTGTTTTATTGAAGTTCAGCCGTTCCTATCAAGAATGAAGGAATTGCCTCTAGGCATTGGAGTTGATGATGGTGGTCCATATAATTCATTGGTACTTCGGCGTGACATATATATAAAGTAGCTTCGTATTTTGTTATCCTAAGGGTGTTCCCTTGGTATAACAAAACACGAAGCTACTATATTATACCGGGGTGAAAAGTAGTGTGCTATTCCAGACTATAATCTATCTCTGTGCAAAATTTCATCCAGATCCGTTTAGGCGTTCTAGCTTCAATCGATCAATCTGCTTAGACCTTTTCCTACTTTGTTGGGGTCGGCTACAAAGCTAACCGGGTTCAGCTAAGTACCAATGTTTTACATGGAGCGGCTGCCTATCTGACCTCCACAACCCAGTAACTGGGTAACACCCCTTGGCAAAACTGGTGTAACATTTTGTGACTGATATATACCAGTAGTGACATCTGTTGGTGGGCAGCGGGAAATATTATGGGATCACCGCTATGTAGGTTGGCAATCCGCATAAGTCGTTATTAGGTTGGTAGTGAAACATAGAGCGGGATACGTTCTGAGCGCGTGATTGGTTAGTCAATTGACACAAAGATGACTGACCAATTGCGTCGCATCCGGTTCTGTTAGTTCTATATTGTGATTAGTTATTTCACAATAGGCGCCAAGTTGCCAACTTGCATGCTGGTGTAGTTGTCGCCCCTCGCTGCCAGAGGGCTCCCGCTTTGATGAATGACCGGGCACTTATTAATGGAAAAGTAGTAAATATTACTTGCGCTGCTCGCCACCAGAGTGACAGTATGAATGGGTTTTCAGTATTTGTCAATGAATACTCAAGTTGTCGCTTCTCGACGCTAGGGGAAGCACTGTAGATTATAAGTAGAATGTTCTAGAAGCTTCCAGAACCGGAAGTAATTAAAATGTATATCGTCTTCCGCCCACTTTCTCTTTGTTAGTGGCAGTCGCCCACAAAACCCTCCAAGGTTCACACGTTTCGTATTTCGTATCCGCGTATTGTTAAGTTAGTCTATAGTTTGAAGCCCTATTTGCCTGCCTTGACCAGTATCTTGTATAGAAAACCTGTGGTAATAAGCTAATAAATCTGGTTGTAAGAGACTCGTGTTTTTATTGCAGCCAGAGGTCCGCTGTCCTCAACAATTGGTCCATTCGAGCCGGACAGTGCTAGCAGACATTGGTTTTAAACAGGATACAGGCAGGCGTAGCTTCAGTGTACGCGAGAGTGGTAGTGTGGTGTAGTGCAGTACCTGCAATATGGTGAAGACACGCGGTATGCAAGAACCCGTCACAGCGGCAAAGGAAGGGGACGAGGCCGTATCCACGGAATTGGCGACAGTGGTGGTACCGACAGACACACCCAACAATTCCGTCACAGATTCGGACCAGACCCAACCTCACAGCCCTGGGGCGACGACAACTCCACATAGACAACCACTAGACGAAACGAAAACCCACAGAAAGGCGTTAGCTCGAGCGAGATTGGAACTAGCCGCCGCTAGGCTAGCGCTCCTGGAGGCAGAATCAGGCGACGAAGAATTATTGGCGGGAAGTTCGACTGCGGCATCGGAACAGCATACGGACGCCGCGGACACGACGACATCCGGACACCGACGACGCCTCACGCCGCGCCGCCTCACGCCACGCCGCCTCACGCCACGCCACCTCACGCCGCGCCGACTTCGCCGGAACGAAACGACGAGGGGAGCCTGCTGAAAGGACTGACTCAGGCATTATTAGAGGTAGCACGGGGTAACCCCGTTGCCAGCAGGTATGGATTTGATTTACCTATTTTTAGTGGCCACGCGGGCGATTGGCTATATTTTAAAGCAGCATACTATGAGTCTGCGTCGACTTATACAGAGGCAGGGAATTTGGCCCGCCTCAGATCATTGAAAGGGCCTGCTTTAGAGGCAATCAAATGCCTATTTTTAGGATCCACGGCCGTTCAAATTATGCAAATATTAGAATCTCGGTTTGGACGACCAAATGCATTATTAACTTATGAGGTGAATAAATTACGACAGTTACCTAAACTGTCAGACAACCCGACTGACATATGTATATTCGCATCAAAAGTCACAAATGTCATTGCCGCGGTACAAGCTCTGAATAGAACTGAATATTTACATAGCCCGGAAATGATTTCCGTTATTACAGATAAGTTATCAGTAACGCTCAGGAGCCGGTGGTTTGATTACGAGATGGCTGCGGATGACGCAGAGCCCGGTCTAGTAGTGTTGAGTCGATTTCTCGACAGAGAAGCCGACATAAATGCACGACACGCCGCGGCTGAAGTAGAACTCAAACGTCACCAACGACCGGAACCATAAAACATTTAATTTGTCAAAGTCCGACAAAAGTACATGCATAATATGCAACGGTAACTGTAGTAGAGTGGCTAGCTGTACACATTTCAAGAAAATGTCAGTAAAGGATAGATGGGAAGCTGCAAGTAAAAATAAACTGTGTTTCAGGTGCCTAAAACGACGGAATTGGAATCATAAATGCAAGAGTAAGCAGTGTGAAGAGCAAGACTGCAAGTATTTCCATCACAGCCTACTACACAGTGACCGCAGAAGCGAGAGGCGCGTTCTACACGACCCAGAAGAGCGTAATCGTGTCACAGCGAACGAGCACGCAGCGCCACACGTTGACAGCGCGCCGCGCGCAGTCATCAGCAACACGAGCGCGCCGAGCGGGTATAGACAAGCCTTGCTGAAAGTAGTACCAGTGACACTATCGGGACCAAACGGTAAAGTAGAATCATATGCTTTATTGGACGATGGGTCGACGGATGTCGAACAGCGAATAGGTGCAGAGGGCCCATATGAGCCATTTTATATAGAGGCCGTAGCGGGAACACGCATTGATGTTTCCAACTCTCGTCGAGTCGAGCTAAGTATAAAAGGTAAGTACGCAACCGAGGCCATAGACATCGAAGCCAGAACCATCGACAGGCTGGCATTATCAAGCCAGTCTATATCAGCAAATGACCTGGCCGGGTTCGATCATCTGACACCTATAGCCGAGCAGCTTTCATATGACGCGGGCATGCCAACTGTCTTGATAGGCCAGGACAACTGGGCGCTCTTGCTCGCCTCTGAAATGAGGGTAGGTACAAAGAGGCAACCGGTAGCATCACGTACACCGCTCGGTTGGGTTTTACATGGCCAAACTTGTAGCAGGACAAAAGTACATGTAGTACCACAGATCACAGAATACTGCTATAAGGCACATATTCATGAATTTGACCACTCCGAAGTAGTGAACTCTATAGCCCGTAATAATTATATGAACGATTTTTTACAGAGCTTCGACGACACAGCGGAAGCGAACCGAGTGTCTAAAGCAGTAGACGCTGTACATCGGCGAGACAGCTTCACACTGCAGAGATGGGCGTCCAACGAGCCGGCCGCCGTCGCAGGTCTGGCGACCGAGCCAGCAGAAGAGGACACTCTGCTCGACAAGGAAGAGAAAATTCTCGGTCTCATCTGGCGACATAGCGATGACACTTTGGGATTCAACTTCAGGAAAGTAGATCCTTCTTATTTAGACAAGCAGATTACGAAACGTCAGTTGTTAAAAACGGCGATGTCTTTGTATGACCCGCTGGGACTAGCCGCGCCGTTTACAACACAAGCGAAGTGCATATTGCAAGACACTTGGCGTTTAAATATCGGTTGGGATGAGCGCCTACCGAAAAGTTTAGAACGCAAGTGGCACGACTGGTTACTTGCTCTGCACATTCTGAAAGATATTCGGATTCCGCGTTGTTACCCGAGATACAATGACTCTGCTAGATTAGAAATGCACGTATTCGTGGACGCGAGCGAACAGGCCTATGCTGCAGCAGTATATTGGCGTTTAGTAAACGACATAGGTCATGTTAATGTGTCACTCGCGGCAGCGAAAGGGCGCGTTGCGCCCCTTAAGATCACATCTATACCTAGACTTGAATTACAGGCTGCCGTCCTCGGCGGGCGACTGGCGCGCTGCGTAGAAGCAGAACATGATCGTCGCGCCGACCGTCGAGTCTTCTGGTCAGACTCGCGCACCGTGCTAGCGTGGCTGCGCGCCGGCTCGCGCGCCTTCAAACCGTTCGTCGCGCACAGAGTAGCTGAACTCGAAGAAATCACCCAGCGAAGCGAATGGCGCTGGGTCCCCACCGCTCACAACGTCGCCGACGACTCGACTCGCGCCACACCGACTCACTTCACTACAAATCACCGCTGGTACATTGGCCCTTCCTTTTTATACGACGACGAAAACACCTGGCCGCAGGAGGCAGACTCACGCCCCTATCTCGACACCACAGAGGAGCGTGTCACCGCTACCGCTGCTCATGAACGGTTGAACTTAAGAGAGGCGCTACCTGACGTCAGGCGTTTTTCTTCCTGGCTGCGACTTATCCGGGCCACGGCCCGCGTTCTTCAATTCATCGACTGACATCGAGCCCACACCACAGCTGCTACCCGCAAGAGCAACAAACGCATTACCGTAGACGATCTGGACTGGACGACGAGACAACGGGAGGCTGCGAGACTGCGACCTGGAGCTCAGAGACGCAGCCCCAGCGTAGCACCGATGGTCTACATGCCTCTCAGTACACATTACACACGTCGAGCAGAAACCTTGTGGACGCGCGCTGTCCAAGAAGAATGTTTCACAAATGAATTGAGTCATGTCACCGGCGGGAGAGCGGTACCAACTGACAGCCGTTTGAGCCGGCTATCTTTGACAGTCGACTAACACAAAATAATGAGAATACGCTCGCGCATCGCAGCTGCAGCTGACATACAAGAAACGCAGTCGCCAGCCGTACTGGATGGCGACCACCATTACAGCCGCTTGTATATAGACTGGATTCACAGAAAATTACACCACATCGGCGTGGAATGCGTTGTGAACGAAGTCCGCCAACGCTACTGGATTCTACGCTTGAGGCCCTCCATCCGTGCTGTAATCAAGCTCTGCCAACCCTGTAAACTACGTCGAGCCGTGCCGTCTGAGCCACTGACGGGTGACTTACCACCCAGTCGACTGGCACACCACCAACGCCATTCACACTGGAGAGCGTCGCAACGACTAGCGGGCCTGTTTTGGCAACGATGGGTGCGCGAGGTACTACCTACACTTCAAGACCGGCGGGAGCCTCTTGGACGTGGCGTCCCGCTCAAGGTGGGCGATTTGGTGATTGTAGCGGATTCAAACTTATCAAGAAACATATGGCCAAAGAACGCTTGTACCCAGGTGCAGATGGTGTCGTAAGAGTTGTCGACGTCAAAACCAAGAGTGGTATAATGCGTCGTCCGGTTAAACGTCTCGTCGTCATACCAATAGAATAAGACTAACTAATTCTCATGTTTTGTATTTTGTCGGTAGCCAGTTGTGTAGACCAAATTAATTCTGTTACCTTTTTATTTTATTTTGGCGTCGCTGCAGGATCATGCTATATGGAGAAGTAATTTTTAAATTTATTTGATTTAATATATAGCAGAGCAAGGGTCCTGGAACGACTACCGTTAATCACTTAAATTGTTTTAACTATCAGACGAGTAAGTTATGTCTGTATAAAACTTAGTATGGTACTTACTTACCCCCGGTTTATCAACGCTCGATGGTCGGGCTCTTAACGTGATTGACGAATAATTACAGCAGATAACGTGTGCTTGAAAATTTGTCACATTAATTCTGCGAATGTTTAGCGGTGAGAAACCCGGCTTAGTATTGTACAATTGGAGGTGTATTTATATCCTTGATAGGCAGATTATTTGTGTTGTGTTGGCGTTGCTGCAGGATCATACTGTTTGGAGAAGTTTTTAATTCATTTGAATTAATATATTGCAGAGTAAGGATCCTGCAGTGACTACCCTTAACTTATATTTATATATGTGTTAAATTATTTATTGAATTAAGTACAAGATGTTTACTTTGTAGACTGGAAACTTGTTAAATTAGAGTTCGTTAAATTGTTATCATTTATCTCGCTGTGGTGTATACCAGTCACTATAATGGTACGATTATGTACATTTTATGTACACGGCGGGAGAAATGTGACTGATATATACCAGTAGTGACATCTGTTGGTGGGCAGCGGGAAATATTATGGGATCACGGCACTGACCTCTATCATATATTGTACACTGGACTTCATATTAACGATGACAAAATGAAGACATTTGATTATCGCCATTTTGGCGCTGATAGCAACGTGAATTAACGTGAGAGTCGCATGGAACTAATATTAGAGATGGGACATAGCTTTCGGTGAAATACTTTTATGGGTTTTATCTATCGTGAGAATAATTTAATACGTAAGAGAAAAAAAAACAGTTATTTATTATGATTAGTTTTTAAGTAATAGAATAATTGCTGTAAAGGTTACTAAAAAATATTTTCAGTCAGATTGCAAGCTATAAACTAGTGGATAGCGTGCTAGTAAAGTTATAGCGCATTACTGTCAGATCAGTGAGATTTAAATATGGGGTTAGGCTAACAACTTATCCTAAAAACTATCACATTTGAGCAAGTATCTCCTCGCTCAAGTACACTAGTTGTACGCCCATCGGATTCGTGAAGGGAACATTTATATAATAATAATAATAAATGAGATGGATAATCATTTACAATGGACGTATTTCTCGCTCTCATCGCTGAGATCTTGTCTCTGTAGTGTTAAGGTGCAAATAAGAGTGACATCGTATTCCAGCAAGATGAAGACTTATATTTATTTATTTAAACTTCATGCACAAAGGTACAATGGCGGACGTAATGCTTTAGGCATTCTCTACCAGTCAACCAAGGGTGGTGAAGAGATAACATGGCAGGTGCATTGTTTAAATCACCCACACAAAATATATTTTTAATTGCTTAACATGCACATATATACATATATTATATGATACATACCTAAATAAATATATATATTTAATAAAGTAATGAAAATAAGTTATCGAGATGACCCAACCCCCGCTGAAATCAGTTTTCAGCTCTGTTTCAGATGCAGATAATAAATTGTTTGACTTCAAAACATTTGTTAAAAAAATTATAATTATCATGATATTGTTCCAGAATTAATTCCAGGTTCAGGAACGTAGTGATTGGTACAAGAGAGAGGTCTGCTCAGCAGTGGGCGAAGTCGGGCCGTGGATGATCATGATGATGATTCCAGAATTTAGTATTACACATTGCTATTGAACATATTATAACTGATTATTAGGCATTCATATAATATTCATCACCAATACAAATATGAGATATTTAATTCCAACATACTACGAGAAGTCAATACAGTAGATGAGTGATACGCCTTGATAAATGATAAATGATTTTATTTCTGTAAGTTGGTTTGTACAAACACTTTTACATGTCGAACATATTTTTAAAACTAGTGAGGTCGGCGTTTCCTATCTGACTACTCTGAGAAGAAAGGCCGAAACAAACTCAGAGGTCACAGTCTCTTTTAAAGTCCTGAAAAAATCTTGATTAGATCATGTGAAGACCATGTAGACTGATGTCTGAAATGGTCTTTTGAGGAAAGAACCAGCCAGATTGAGTGGACCTGTACAGTCAGTGCACGCATTTGTCAATAACCGAGCAGCTCAACTCAGAATTTAAGGAGCTCAAGTTTACTATTTTGATATTAGTGTAATTTAAAAATATCACTAATACTGATATATTAGTTACAATATTATAATATTTCCAGTCAAATATATTAGTATTACCTAATTTTTAGAAATATTGGTAGTATCCTATCTCTAAATGTGTCAATTTTAGTTCCTGATACGCTCGAGCGGGGCGCTTTGAATCAGCACAAAAATCAACTGTCATTTCATATAGTATGTTTAGTCCAGCGTACTTGTATAATAGAGGTCAGTGGATCACGGCTATGTCGGTTAGCAATCCGCATAAGTCGTTATTAGGTTGGTAGTGAAACATAGAGCGGGATACGTTCTGACCGCGTGATTGGTTCGTCAATTGACACAAAGATGACTGACCAATCGCGTCGCATCCGGTTCTGTTAGTTCTATATTGTGATTAGTTATTTCACAATAGGCGCCAAGTTGCCAACTTGCATGCTGGTGTAGTTGTCGCCCCTCGCTGCCAGAGGGCTTCCGCTTTGATGAATGACTGGGCACTTATTAATGGAAAAGTAGTATATATTACTTGCGCTGCTCGCCACCAGAGTGACAGTATGAATGGGTTTTCAGTATTTGTCAATGAATACTCAAGTTGTCGCTTCTCGACGCTAGGGGAAGCACTGTAGATTATAAGTAGAATGTTCTAGAAGCTTCCAGAATCGGAAGTAATTAAAATGTATATCGTCTTCCGCCCACTTTCTCTTTGTTAGTGGCAGTCGCCCACAAAACCCTCCAAGGTTCACACGTTTCGTATTTCGTATCCGCGTATTGTTAAGTTAGTCTATAGTTTGAAGCCCTATTTGCCTACCTTGACCAGTATCTTGTATAGAAAACCTGTGGTAATAAGCTAATAAATCTGGTTGTAAGAGACTCGTGTTTTTATTGCAGCCAGAGGTCCGCTGTCCTCAACACATTTCTTGGCTTATAACTATCCATAGCTACCTACCCATATACTACATTTATTTTACATCTAATGCCATAAAAAATAATGTTGCTTTAACGATGTGAATGAAGTTCTTATAGGACTCAATCATATTGGCTTAAAAATATTTGAACGTTTTTGGAGCGTACCCAAAGATTAGGTAAACTTTTATAGAGCAGCTAGTTATGCGGTTATTGGCAAAATGTTAGGCCAGATTCTACATCATTGGAGCCTACAGTATATAGTATTTTTTTTTTATTGGTGGTAAGTAATGTATACCAATGTTTACTATATGTGTCTGTTGTTTCAGCTTTGATCCGCGTTCATGTAACAAATAATAAAGTAGAACATCTTTATGCATCACAAACCGCCAAATTAGCCACCCACGAATTTTCAAATTATAGACTTTCTAGCTTCTGCCAGCGGCTTCGCCCGCGTGAAAAGTGTTTTATCACCCCAAGGGAACATTATAACCGGACTAAAAGTAGCCTATTCCAGACCATAATCTATCTCTGTGCCAAATATCATCCAGATCCGTTCAGCCGTTCTGGCGTGATTGAGGAACAAACATACAAACTTTTCCATTTATAATATTAGTAAGATCTTGACTAATTTATTATAAAATTATTTGTTTTCTTGATGGGAAGTAGCTACCTAGTCACCTTTTCCAGTGGAAAACTGTAAATATGACGGATATTAAAACGCCTCATAAAATTATTTTCAAGCCTTTGCTTTATTAATTAAAGACTAAGAATAGTCCACAATAAACCAAAAAAATATAATATCTACAGAAAAGAAAAGGAACAAAAATGATGCGAACGCTTCTTCTTATATAATATTATATAAGTCATATAATAACGTAGAGGTTTACGTTTCATGTCTCCTCATAATGTTTTTACGAGACCACCCTGGAACAAAGCGCGAGTTATAATAAGTAAGCACACAGAAAAATATATAAAAGACATTAAATGAATATTTTTATCACCCCCGAGGGAACGACGTGGAAAAATAACATGAAACTACGTTTTAATACGTTGAATTTTAAAACTTTTGCAGAGATAAGAAAGCGTCATACGTTTGAGTGATGCCAAAGCACATTTGTTTAAATCTACCTTACTGTTTCCTTTCTATAGCAAATCACTGGCTTTACTTCTGTGAGAAGAGCGATAACAAATGTCTCATTATAACAAAACAAAATAATTAACGCTCACATCCTCTAATGAGTCAAAGAAAGTGTATCCTTCAGTAACACGATATCTATCTAAGGGAAAACATCAATTCAATCAATACGATACCACACACAAATTATGAGGCGAAATCCAAGAAATATCTCGATTACGCGTTGCCATCAAATTCGTCAGCGTAAAGAAAAGGCGAATAAAAAAGGTCACACATTCAAATACCGACTTCATTGACATTCTCGCGGAAACGTACATTGAAATGGCTCCCGAAAATCATACAAAACAGTCAACTGTTTGCTCAAAGAAAAAGGCACCGACTCGATTCCAATTTCTTTGTAATCGATGAACGTAGAGTTTTGGCCCAAATCATATGTAAATATAACCCTCGACTGTTTACTTAGTACGGTGTGTAAATACCATTGCTTGCTTTTCATAAGGTGAGGAGCGATTCCGAATATGAAGTCATGTTAGTTGATATTAAAAATATTTAGAATATTGTGTTAATGAAACATAAACCAAACATCGTGGAGGAAATATTATGAAACTATACGTGTTTGGGTGAAATTATGTTGACTTTACTGTCTGGGCAGTAGACGTCTCCGACCTTACATAACTATGCTGTATTACACTTTATTTTTATGAACTAGTTAAATCATTCTAAGCAATCTAATGATGAGAAATAAAATTATTCATTAAAATATTTTCTTTTGAATCATTTTTTTTTCGAATTCTTCTCAGCAAACCCTTCCATTTGATACTATAGCAAGGCAGTGCACAAAAAATAGCTAGTCCGCCATCTTGGGCAGTCTGCCATATTGAATTTAGAATATCGTCACGTAGCTAAACATGCATTGTCATCCAAACTAAACGTGTATGCAAAATTTCATCTTAATCGGTGGGGGTCGATAGATGCTTTAAAATTGAGTTCCAAGATTTGAACCGAACACACTTACATACGTAAATAGCAAGTTAAATAAAAGCTTGTAAAAATAGGTAGCCCTTTGTGTATTCACGACAATATTATAAAACAATGTACCTAGTTACTGGCCTATTCTTTATTAAATTACCTATTGTTAGCAATTTTATAAAACTACTACCAGTGTGGCAGATTAGATAATCTCTGGTAACTAATCTGTAGTTTTTAGTAACAGTAGCAATGAGTTTTTTTTTCATGTTGATCTTGTAAGCAGGGAGAGTGAGATTTTGTAATCAGCTGTGATAATACGGCAATTCTTAATCCACATGAAAAGTTTACAATGTTTACCGGGATTACCAACTTACGTAATGTTTGTCATCCCGGTCACTAATGTAACAAGTTACCTTTCTGTTAATCAATACATTTATAATTAATCTTTTGAAAAGTCGTTTTTCTTCATCGAAAACATTTCCGAAAAACATAGCAAAGGATAACCATCAGAACCCATTTCCTGAATTTTTGCCTGTTTGTTTGTTTAGCCGCGCACGCATCACGTAAAATGTACGAAACCAATACAGATAACTTTTATACATAAAAATTGTGCGCAACTTGAAGTATAACTTAGTCTTTGTTTTATCGCATTCGGTTCACTCTCTGAAAAGGTAGATTAATTTAAAGTGTTCAAGAAGTAAAATATCACAACACACGCAATTCAGATACTCGGACAGTAGAACTCCATATTCGATTTATGGTATTGTGCATTTCACGTCATTTTCTAAATGGCGGTATAAAAGAAATCCGCGGAAGAATGACTCTAGAAAAAGAATTGGTAACACGACAGGGTAGGCAGTTGACGGGAGCGAAGCCGCGGGCACAGCTAGTCTAAACTAATTTTCTAAAGAGGTCATAATTGAGGTCTTCTCTTGATATAGGTACTGTATGGAGTTTGCATTTGACAACGTAACCCTTATAAAATCATTCCTGGCTGGATCCAATTTAAAGTGTCATTCGTATCTAGAATATTTTGATTGTGCATCTATGTCAGGGCACCTCGGAGCCTATAGGCGCGTCTTTTGATAACTAGCTGGCCCTACCTATCACCTACCTATCTACCCTTTTCTACATACCTACCCTATCCTACATACCCTACCCTACCTACGCACCCACCTAACTTACCTACCCGCCTACCCTATCTACCAATTTGTTAAACTATTTATCTGAATAAGAATTATTAATACTACAATACGAATGTAACCAACTTTTGTATCAACCAGCGATTTAATTAAATTTTAGAACACAAAAGCTGATATTGTGACTTAACTATGATAGTGAGATATATTCTCTCGCAGACTTTTTTGTAGTTAATAATGAGTACTTTAATCATGTCCTACATATTTTTTATGTATCATCAGTAGTTTTCTCAGCGCAAGCCTAATAATTAATTTTATCTACTGTCATATCGTAATATTCGAATTATAAACTTCAAAACGAGTGTATATTATTTATTTATTATATACTTTATTGTACACCACAAAAAAAAACATAAAGGACAAACATCATACCTACCTCTCCCACACTCCCTACGCGATAGCCCTTTTCTCGATGTCTTCTAGAGGAAAATTAAAGAGCATTTCCTTTTAACGCAATGTTATTTGATATATATATTTGTATTTATGTATGTATGTATATATGTATGATTATACCTTTGTTATTTCAAAATTGTACACTGGATCTTAAGCTCGCCTTTGTACATGTACTTTATTATCACATTGTATTAAATATTATTTTTGATGTACAATAAAGAATTAAGAATCATACTCTATAAACACAATACCGAAATTTAAAAATAGAATCTAATTATAACACTTTTTCTCTAACAAAATAATGCTATATTTATTTTTTCTATTACATACAGGGAAAATCCAAGAAGTTAATATCACCAAGGAGCCTCCATCAATTATTTTTTTGTAATGGAAAGCATAAGCTGGGCGCGCCATTTTTAACCCCCGACGGAAAAAGAGGGGTGTTATAAGTTTGAGGTGTGTTGCTGTGTATCTGTGTATCTGTATGTCTGTGTATCTGTGTGTCTGTCTGTGGCATCATAGCGCCTCAACGGATGAACCGATTTAGATTTTTTGTTGGAAAGGTGATTGTGTCGAGAGTGTTCTTAGCTATGTTTAAAGAAAAACGGTTCAGCTGTTCAAAAGTTATGAGCGTTTTACTGTTTGAATCGGAATGTTTTCGCAAGATAAATGTGTCGGTGGTCTTTTAAATTTTGAAATTTTACTTGTTATAGTACCTGTTATAAAAATTTGATTCCAATTTATACTTGTCAATGGTAACGCCTGCTTTAGCGCATGCGGTGATGTGATGTGCTGGGTTTTGGCGCCATTCATACTTTTTGCTGTACTGATTTTTTCTTAATCTTTTGACTTTTGCAGTTATGCAATATTTATATGCAGTGTATGAAACTGCACATAACTATGTATTAAAACATTCGTGTGATATTATTAAAAACCTCGCCTAAATATTTAATAGCCTATGTTACTCGGGAATAATGTGGCTACAAGTGAAATAATTTTAAAATCGGTCCAGAATTGATTTGAAGACAATGTTAGCACTAAAATCAATAAACTTGTATACGCTCTTAAACAGGTTAATGTAACTAACATAAAAACTGCTGTAATATCATACCACGCATATGTTGAATCGGTACTACGTTATGGGATTGTAATGTGGGGTAACAGCACCGACTTCTGTAGAGCATTCATCGCTCAAAAAAGTGCATGAGATCAACTTGTGGACTTAAACCGTGTCGTGGGTGCATTTATAAACATTTAACTCACATACACAACACACCCAGATCCGACACAACTATCTGTAGGCCATACAAATATTTGTTCCGTGCGGGAATCGAACCCACGACACGCAACGCAGCAGCCGATCGCTCAACCAATGCGGCAACCGTGTCGTAAACGTATTTTCTTTCGTTCAATCAAAACCATACAAAAGTGCTAAAGTATATTTGAATGTGGCACAGGCAGGTTGCTTCGCGACAATTATAATATGTGACGTCGCGTTTTCATAGAAATTGTTCAACGATTACAAATCTCGTTGTTCTGTCGATCATTCTTGACAGCAAAAAAATATAAAAATCAGCGTTATCACATAGTAGTCGCATCGTCTCATTTTGCTGGTGTCCGCGAGTTTTATAGTACATTACTGCAGCGGCCAGCAAAAGAGGTATTGATGGACGAACGGAACGTGTAAATGTGGGCCGAGGCGAAGCCGAGGCACACATACGTAAGTCCATCAATGCCTAGTTGTGGCCAAGGCTTGTATAGTACTTTTCTCAAATATTCGCGGAAATTTAAACTAAGTAGTACCTAGAACTCATTTTGTCAAAATCAATGACGAACAACAATAATTGTTCCCGCGTGGCCGCGTTAGTGTTCATTTGTTTTTTTTTTCAATAAACAGCGTTCTATTTGCAAGCCAGTTCGAAATTTAAAAAGAAACCTTTAATAAGTTACCTCCTTGGTGGCCATGCTTCGGCGAAAAAGATCGTTCCATTTTTAAATTACACGACAGATATGAGTTTACTATGGAATTTATTTGGCCGCTAGACACGACAGATATGGATTTTCATACAACTTTTGCCGGCCGCTGCGCGCATGTATTTGGCCAGTACAGCAATTGCGATTTATCTCGAAGAAGGTTGTCAAAATAATGCTCCAATTTCCAAGCATGTTTGAGAAAAAGCACATTTATAACCAGATGCGGTGAGGAAAGTTTTTTCAAGGCCCAACTCTCTTTATAGCCGCCTATACAAATGAAATGAAACTCAATAAAAGTGATAGGTATCCCGATAAGGAGTTTCCAAGCACTTTGACAGTTACTAATCTCCAATCTATCGAGTTTAGATTCGTTGTCTCTGAACGTATTGCAGTAACGGTTCTTATCTCTTGTCTGCCAGTCATTATGGTAGTATTGACACCGAAAAGATTGCCTGTACGAAGAAAAGTAGGTCTCTATGTGAAGATCAGGAAATATATTTTTCGGGGATTAGGCTGCTAACATGTTAACGGCTCATCTAATGCGAAGAGTTTCTTCAAAGAAGTTTACACCACGTAAAAGAATATTGTAGATATGTCTGGTGTGAAGAGTAAGTACATGAGATTTCTGAAAATATATATTATTTATTACACGTCACGAGTAAGTGATGCGATTGACTGATGTTTTTAACCAACACATTTCACAGCAGTCAACGGGCGTTTGATAATTTGTCGCATTAATTTGGCGATAATTTTGGTTCAGAGTCCTTAGTTTGCCGACGCGATGAGAGCCTAACCCATGAATACTCAGATGTCGCCTTTAAATGTATTTCAGGCTGCGCGTCCAAAGACGTTCTTCAAAGTATTTCTCTCGCTACAAACAGTAGGCCAACGTGAGATATGAGTTGCGTTTGACTCCATGGCCAATTGAGACATACTTGAAATGCCTATCAATGACTTCTAATTTGGTAACACGATAGCTCTTGGCAAGGTTGAAGTTTGTAAATATCTGCTACCTGTCAATATGAATATATATAATATAATTCGACGCGGAGGCGTGGATTTGCTAATTCATTATCCAAATTAATAACTTTAATTGCCAATTAACACATATTCGATAATCCTGCCATCTCTTAAGATATCGCTAGAACTATTTCAATATCTATTTAAGTTGGTTTTTGGGTTCAGCGCCATCTATTGGCTTATTGAGGAAATAGTTATAAATTTGTTTGAATGAAGATCATTTGATAAGCTAATTTAAATGTTTAATTAATACGAGATGTTAAAATAAAACGGGAACACTTATTGTAGAACTTTTGGATTTGTTCTCATTTTAACTGTTGCACATTTGACGAGGTGAATATGTTTGATTATGACCTAATGTTATTCTTATTACGCAAAGTTGTCAACATTGGCGGAAGTTATAATTTTAATGACCAATAACTAGATTGAGTAATTTAATACGAGAGAACTAAACAAATTTGAGTAATTGATTAAATACTATAAAGTCATAAGACTATTTTACACAGCTATATAAGAATGAGAAACCTTTTGTTTAGTAAGATATTCAGATCACCGGAAACTTGGATAGTTATATTATAGCGGTTTTACATAAAAATAAAACCGATATTATGTGCCGAGAGGGAAAACATACAGCATTGTTTATGAAGAAGCAGTGTATACTTAGTCTGATTTGCGCGGTCATTAGTAAGGATACTTTAGTTTAGCTTAAGAATACCAGATGGCGTAACTATCGCCAACGTTGTATTTAGTCTGTGCCAGCTAGGACGCGGGAACCGCTTGCACTTTTCGAATTCATAGTCTTCACCAGGAAGAACTTCCTACAATGCTGTATGTTTTCCCTCTCGGCACATAATATCGGTTTTATTTTTATGTAAAACCGCTATATTGATGTGCCTCCGGAAAACATACAGCATTGTTTATGAAGACGTGTTTGTTATCTGCTGGTGAAATATTATAGGTAAAACACGACGCTATGATGATTAGGTATCAAATGTTTATTTTGAGAATTAAGTATATCTAATAGAAATCATTTATTTATTTTCTCATAGTTATAATCTTATAACATATTATGTATTTTATTAAAAATATCTGATCTTTACTGATAAAGGTAACGATAATCACGATATAGATGTTCTATGAACTAATCAATAGGAATATAATAACGATGATTGATTAAATGACGATTGTTTACAAAACATTCAAGACTTTATTCTTGTAATTTAGGTAGAAGTAAATGTATTGAAAAATGAATGACGGCTATCCTTATGGAGTTCTATTTCGCGACAGTAATGATTAAAAAAGGTATTAGATGATTTCCAATTACCCCGTGATAGAATATCGTCAATTGGTTGATTATTTAGCCAATTCAAGGAAGCTACTGCTGACCTACAGCTTCCCGGAGATGCATGAATGCCGCTATCTCTGAGAACTGTGCGTACCCAGTTCCCAATTACGGTGCGTGAGGCAGCTTTTGTGTTACTAAATACAGTGATAAAAAGATTGTTCAAATTGTCAACTTCAGATCTCTTTGTTACAGTTTTTTCAATTAGATGCCTAACTAAAGTGACAGGGCATATGTTTTTATCATTATGTTGTGAAAGTTTCCATGCGGACTGACGATCATATTGTGTATCTGTTTTAGATCCAAATGCAGGTATTAAATAGATATTATCGCCGTCATCCAAGAAGCTGTCATTAGAGATTTTCAGCAAAGTTAGGTCGTGAACACTACGGCCTGATGCCAGTAATAAAACTGTGGCTGTTCTACGTGCTAAATCGAACAATGTGTCTTTAGGCGCATTTGATGACAGCCAATTTAGTACGATACGTGGATCCCACGTAAACGAAGGCCGTACATTTTTTGGTTTGGCTAATCCTATTGCCTTAAGGGTGTGTTTTATAATAAAATTTGAAAATGTTGGTTGTTCCACATGAGGGCCACAGAAAGTTAAGACTGCCGATTTATGGACAAGGATAGTACTATAGGACAAATTCTCTTTTAGAAAGAGAAACATTAAAAATTTTGCGATATCCGCAGGTTGAGGACATTTTGGGTTTACTTGAGAGTTGGAGCACCATCTCAACCAACGTCTCAATGGTGACAAATAGGTTGACAAGGTTGAACGCCGCCAACTCTTCTTTAGTAGTTCTTTTTCCTGTGTGGACCAGTCTTTTATTTGGGCACCCCACCCCCAATTTTCCAAACTTTCAGGGTCAATGTCTGTACTTGTGGCGGAGGCTGTGATGTTGTGACATCTATCATAGTCTCCGACAGGTTCAGAAGTTCGTGTGGGTAATCTAGATCTCTGGATTTCAGGTCCTGAAGCCAGAAAGCTCGAGGCCAATCTGGAGCCACAACCAAGTAAATTACCGTTGCATTGTTCAGATGTGCCAGAACTTTGGGCAGCAAGCTGGGAGGAGGAAAAACCCACGCTAGCCCATGGTTCCATGGTCTGCTGAAGGCATCTATATAGTTTGCCGATCGATCTCTGCAGTCTAGAGATACGTAGTCTGTCACTACCGCGGTTTCTTGTGTCGCAAACAAGCCTATTTCTGGAAGCCCCCACTTCCGAAAGACTTCCGCTGTTGCTTGAGGAAGAAGATGCCATTCTGCGAGTGGTTTTCCTCGTGAAAGTCTGTCCGCTATTATATTGTATCTCCCCTGGAAGCCCCCATCCCTCCTTCCGGATATATGCAACCAGAGTTCGATTGTCTGATTGGATCAGTACGTGTGAGTTCTGCAACATCTTCGCATTCATTTTGATTGCCGCTATTACTGCATATAGCTCCTTTTTGTTGCAGTGCCATCTTTTTTGGTGAGTTGTCCATGCACCTGACATTAGATTTCCGTCTATGTGGGCACCCCAACCCCAATCCGAAGCGTCCGTCGCAAGGAAATGAGTAGCAGGCTTTTTGTGTACAGGCAATGTGTGATTTGTGGCTCCGCGCCACCACATTATCTCTTGAAACACAAATTGAGGCAACAGCTGTTTTTGACGTGGTCGTGTTTTGTTGAAGTGTCGCAAGAAGATTTGCATTCTGCGACAGTGTAGTCTTCCTCGGGGAACAACAAAGTTGGCGAAATTTAACTGACCCAGCAGACTTTGCAATTCCCGGAGGTTGATGTGACTTTTTAACAAATACCGGTCTAGTGCATAGTTTATGCTTTGTCTCCTTTGTATTGGTAGAGACATTGTATTTACAGCTGTTTGCCAACGTATGCCAAGGTATTCCAAATCTTGAGTTGGTACCAAGACAGATTTTTGGCGGTTGATTTGCCAGCCCAGATGTTCCAAGTGCCTCACGGCTTCCGCAGCCTGAAGACATAACTTGGATTGGTCTTGGTTGACCAGAAGAAAGTCGTCTAGGTAGACTAGCATTCGACATCCCTTCGCACGCAAGGTCTCCACGACCCAGCATGTTACAGAGGAAAATAGGTGCGGCGCTGAAGCTAGCCCGAACGGTAAACATGTCATCTCGTATAACTGGTCTTTGTAACTGATTCTTAAGAAAGGCCGATGAGATTTTGCTGCTTGAAGGTGAAAATAAGCCTGGGATATATCTATTTTTATCATTCAGTCTCCAGGTTGAAGAAAATCTGGGACTGAGGCGTGAGAAATCAGACGAAAACTTTTCGTTTTGACGAACTTGTTTAATTCTCGAAGATCGAAAATTGGGCGCATCGATCCGTCGCTTTTCTTCCGCAGAAAAAGCTTCGAGATAAAACTGGGCATTTTCTTGGAAACTAGACGCAAAACACTTTGATCCAATAGATCTTTGATAATCTGAGACATTCCAGGGGATGGATTGGTTGCATATTGAGTCATGATCCTTCTTGTTGGCATTAACAGAGGAGGTTTCTTGTAAAGGGGTATTCGAAACTCCGAAATTGCTGAAATTATGAATTTGTTTGCACCAAGTGCTTGCCAACGGTTTTTGAACATAGTTAAACAACCTCCCCTGAAATGTGTTGGGTAGTCAGTTTTTCCCGTCTTTGTTTCGAAATGAATAATTTTTAGTTTGTTTGTAACCGTCGCTTTTCCCTTTGTACGTTTGTTTCGTTTGTTGTTTTTTGTAGGTATCCCGAAAATTATTATTTTTAAGATTTTGTGTCTGAGGTCTGTATTTGGGGGTAGACGGTAATGGTTCCTTGTATTTTGTTTTAATTTGGTCCTTAGTTTTGTGAGCTTGTGGTGGTGATAGCCAGAAATGAGGCCCTCCTAGGGACTGAATAAGTGACATAAGTTTTGTCTTTTCAAATAAAAACTCTTCACTAGGGGGTATATTGCTAAGCGCAGCTTGAATACTTTTATCCGGAATTTCGCTAATAATTCTTTTACGTCTAGTTTCAATACATTCGGCCCTTTTACCGCAAATTATTTATAAGGTTTGTTCAGACAATTTATAAGAGGACGACTCATTACCGAATGTTTCAGAAATTTTATTAAAAAGGTTATCGGCTTTTAGCTCGGCAGGGTTTTTGTGAGCCCAATCAATGATACCCTGTAACCCGGATTGCAAAAGTTCCCTTTGATGTAACAAGGCGTTGGTAGTTGCAGCCATAATTTCCTCAGTTGAGGACAGGAAATCTTTTCCTTTATTCAGACAACACAGTTCATCGTTAATTTTCAAATTGCAAAGGCCCGGAAACGCGAGCATTTCTACCAATGCTTTCTTATAACGGATATGTTGCCACGTGGGGGTGTTAAAATGCTGCAAATTTATTAACTGACGTAACCGTTTCTCATCAGCTGATTTAAGAATTTTTTTCTCATCAAAACTAGTCTTACAGGCGCCCAAATCCAAGGCCCTGGGAGTTTTGGTTGATGGATTAGTCAAAAATTCATTGCTGATAATATCCGCTTGTTAGATCACGTCACTCGTGTTTACAGTAGCATTCGGTACGTATTGTTGGTGCAATATAAAGTTTGTGAGAAAACTGACCTGGTTGTATAACGCGTCGATCCGAGGATCGACCGTTACCTGTGATTCCCGTCTTTGTTTCTTGCGTGGAGGTTCTCCTCGTTCGGCTTCGCTGTCTGATGAACTGCTAGCGCACGAAGAGTCCTCCTTTTCTTGTCCTTGATCCCTCTCGGAAGTCGGCGAGTTCGAAACGATCGACCGATTGGCCCCGGCGGTGGCCTCATCGGGCTCGTCACTCGGCGCGGGATTCATAACGAAAAATCCGGTCTTTTAATGTTATGATTGAAAATACAACCAATAATTAATGCACTACTAGATTGTCTAGCACTATGATAAATAATTTTATAAAAAGGTTAAACGATTAACGAAATATTTTTGGATTTCGACCGCACGCGGCGAAAGTACACAACGCTATGAATTCGAAAAGTGACAGCGGTTCCCGCGTCCTAGCTGGCACAGACTAAATACAACGTTGGCGATAGTTACGCCATCTGGTATTCTTAAGCTAAACTAAAGTATCCTTACTAATGACCGCGCAAATCAGGCTAAGTATACACTGCTTCTTCATATACAATGCTGTATGTTTTCCGGAGGCACATCAATATAAATATTATATAGCTATTTTAGTAATAAGCTACGAACAACTTTGTATTTGTGAGTATTGGGATTGTTAAATGTTAAAATAATTAATTGAAGAGGATTTCATGATCTATCTCTGTGCCAAATATCATCCAGATCCGTTCAGCCGTTCTGGCGTGATTGAGGAACAAACATACACACTTTTTCCATTTATAATATTAGTAAGATCTTGACTAATTCATTATAAAATTATTTGTTTTCTTGATGGGAAGTAACTACCCAGTCACCTTTTCCAGTGGAAAACTGTAAATATGACTGATATTAAAATGCCTCATGAAATTATTTTCAAGCCTGTGCTTTATTAATTAAAGACTAAGAATAGTCCACAATAAACCAAAAATATATAATATCTACAGAAAAGAAAAGGAACAAAAATGATCCGTACGCTTCCTCTTATATAATATTATATAAGTCATATAATAACGTAGAGGTTTCCGTTTCATGTCTCCTCATAAGGTTTTTACGAGACCACGCTGGAACAAAGCGCGAGTTATAATAAGTAAGCACACAGAAAAATATATAAAAGACTTTAAATAAATATTTTATCACCCACGAGGGAACGACGTGGAAAAATAACATGAAACTACGTTTTAATACGTTGAATTTTAAAACTTTTGCAGAGATAAGAAAGCGTCATACGTTTGAGTGATGCCAATGCACATTTGTTTAATCTACCTTACTGTTTCATTTCTATAGCAAATCACTGGCTTTACTTCTGTGAGAAGAGCGATAACAAATGTCTCATTATAACAAAACAAAGCAAAATAATTAACGCTCGCATCCTCTAATGAGTCAAAGAAAGTGTATCCTTCAGTAACACGATATCTATCTAAGGGAAAACATCAATTCAATCAATACGATACACACAAAAAATTATGAGGCGAAATCCAAGAAATATCTCGATTTCCCGTTGCCATCAAATTCGTCAGCGTAAAGAAAAGGCGAATAAAAAAGATCACAGGTAGGGTAGGTAGGGTAGGTAGGGTAGGTAGGGTAGGTAGGGTAGGTAGGGTAGGTAGGGTAGGTAGGGTAGGTAGGGTAGGTAGGGTAGGTAGGGTAGGTAGGGTAGGTAGGGTAGGTAGGGTAGGTAGGGTAGGTAGGGTAGGTAGGGTAGGTAGGGTAGGTAGGGTAGGTAGGGTAGGTAGGGTAGGCAGGGTAGGCAGGGTAGGTAGGGTAGGTAGGGTAGGTAGGGTAGGTAGGGAAGGTAGGGTAGGTTGGGTAGGTAAGGTAGGTAGGGTAGGTAGGGTAGGTAGGGTAGGTAGGGTAGGTAGGGTAGGTAGGGTAGGTAGGGTAGGTAGGGTAGGTAGGGTAGGTAGGGTAGGTAGGGTAGGTAGGGTAGGTAGGGTAGGTAGGGTAGGTAGGGTAGGTAGGGTAGGTAGGGTAGGTAGGGTAGGTAGGGTAGGTAGGGTAGGTAGGGTAGGTAGGGTAGGTAGGGTAGGTAGGGTAGGTAGGGTAGGTAGGGTAGGTAGGGTAGGTAGGGTAGGTAGGGTAGGTAGGGTAGGTAGGGTAGGTAGGGTAGGTAGGGTAGGTAGGGTAGGTAGGGTAGGTAGGGTAGGTAGGGTAGGTAGGGTAGGTAGGGTAGGTAGGGTAGGTAGGGTAGGTAGGGTAGGTAGGGTAGGTAGGGTAGGTAGGGTAGGTAGGGTAGGTAGGGTAGGTAGGGTAGGTAGGGTAGGTAGGGTAGGTAGGGTAGGTAGGGTAGGTAGGGCAGGTAGGGTAGGTAGGGTAGGTAGGGCAGGTAGGGTAGTTAGGGTAGGTAGGGTAGGTAGGGTAGGTAGGGTAGGTAGTTGTAGGTAGGGTAGGTAGGGTAGGTAGGGTAGGTAGGGTAGGTAGGGTAGGTAGGGTAGGTAAGGTAGGTAGGGTAGGTAGGGTAGGTAGGGTAGGTAGGGTAGGTAGGGTAGGTAGGGTAGGTTGGGTAGGTAGGGTAGGTAGGTAGTAGGGTAGGTAGGGTAGGTAGGGTAGGTAGGGTAGGTAGGGTAGGTAGGGTAGGTAGGGTAGGTAGGTAGGTAGGGTAGGTAGGGTAGGTAGGGTAGGTAGGGTAGGTAGGGTAGGTGGGTCGGTGGGTAGGTAGGGTAGTAGGGTAGGTAGGGTAGGTAGGGTAGGTAGGGTAGGTAGGGTAGGTAGGGTAGGTAGGGTAGGTAGGGTAGGTAGGGTAGGTAGGGTAGGTAGGGTAGGGACGGGTAGGTAGGGTAGGTAGGGTGGGGGTAGGTAGGAAAGGTAGGGTAGGTAGGGTAGGTAGGCAGGTGGGTAGTTGGGTAGGTAGGTGGTAGGGTAGGTAGTGTAGGTAGGGTAGGTAGGGTGGTAGGGTAGGAGGGTAGGTAGGGTGGTAGAGGGTAGGTAGGGTAGGTAGGTAGGTAGGGTAGGTAGGGTAGGTAGGGTAGGTAGGGTAGGTAGGGTCGTAGGGTAGGTAGGGTAGGTAGGGTAGGTAGGTAGGGTAGGGTAGGTAGGGTAGGTAGGGTATGTAGGGTAGGTAGGGTAGGTAGGGTAGGTAGGGTAGGTAGGGTAGGTAGGGTAGGTAGGGTAGGTAGGGTAGGTAGGGTAGGTAGGGTAGGTAGGGTAGGTAGGGTAGGTAGGGTAGGTAGGGTAGGTAGGGTAGGTAGGGTAGGTAGGGTAGGTAGGGTAGGTAGGGTAGGTAGGGTAGGTAGGGTAGGTAGGGTAGGTAGGGTAGGTAGGGTAGGTAGGGTAGGTAGGGTAGGTAGGGTAGGTAGGGTAGGTAGGTAGGGTAGGTAGGGTAGGTAGGGTAGGTAGGGTAGGTAGGGTAGGTAGGGTAGGTAGGGTAGGTAGGGTAGGTAGGGTAGGTAGGGTAGGGTAGGGTAGGTAGGGTAGGTAGGGTAGGTAGGTAGGTAGGGTAGGTAGGGTAGGTAGGGTAGGTAGGGTAGGTAGGGTAGGTAGGGTAGGTAGGGTAGGTAGGGTAGGTAGGGTAGGTAGGGTAGGTAGGGTAGGTAGGGTAGGTAGGGTAGGTAGGGTAGGTAGGGTAGGTAGGGTAGGTAGGGTAGGTAGGGTAGGTAGGGTAGGTAGGGTAGGTAGGGTAGGTAGGGTAGGTAGGGTAGGTAGGGTAGGTAGGGTAGGTAGGGTAGTAGGGTAGGTAGGGTAGGTAGGGTAGGTAGGGGTAGGTAGGGTAGGTAGGGTAGGTAGGGTAGGTAGGGTAGGTAGGGTGGTAGGGTAGGTAGGGTAGGTAGGGTAGGTAGGGTAGGTAGGGTAGGTAGGGTAGGTAGGGTAGGTAGGGTAGGTAGGGTAGGTAGGGTAGGTGGGTAGGTAGGGTAGGTAGGGTAGGTAGGGTAGGTAGGGGCAGGTAGGTAGGGTAGGTAGGGTAGGTAGGGCAGGTAGGGTAGGTAGGGTAGGTAGGGTAGGTAGGGTAGGTAGGGTAGGTAGGGTAGGTAGGGTAGGTAGGGTAGGTAGGGTAGGTAGGGTAGGTAGGGTAGGTAGGGTAGGTAGGGTAGGTAGGGTAGGTAGGGTAGGTAGGGTAGGTAGGGTAGGTAGGGTAGGTAGGGTAGGTAGGGTAGGTAGGGTAGGTAGGGTAGGTAGGGGTAGGTAGGGTAGGTAGGGTAGGTAGGGTAGGTAGGGTAGGTAGGGTAGGTAGGGTAGTAGGGTAGGTAGGGTAGGTAGGGTAGGTAGGGTAGGTAGGGTAGGTAGGGTAGGTAGGGTAGGTAGGGTAGGTAGGGTAGGTAGGGTAGGTAGGTAGGGGGTAGGTAGGGTAGGTAGGGTAGGTAGGGTTGGTAGGGTAGGTAGGGTAGGTGGGTAGGTAGGGTAGGTAGGGTAGGTAGGGTAGGTAGGGTAGGTAGGGATGGTACTGGTAGGGTAGGTAGGGTAGGTAGGTCGTGGGTAGGGTAGGGTAGGTAGGTCGGTAGGGTAGGTAGGGTAGGAGGGTAGGTAGGGTAGGTAGGGTAGTAGGGTAGGTGGGTAGGTAGGGTAGGTAGGGTAGGTAGGGTAGGTAGGGTAGGTAGGGTAGGTAGGGTAGGTAGGGTAGGTAGGGTAGGTAGGGTAGGTAGGGTAGGTAGGGTAGGTAGGGTAGGTAGGGTAGGTAGGGTAGGTAGGTAGGTAGGGTAGGGTAGGGTAGGTAGGGTAGGTAGGGTAGGTAGGGTAGGTAGGGTAGGTAGGGTAGGTAGGGTAGGTAGGGTAGGTAGGGTAGGTAGGGTAGGTAGGGTAGGTAGGGTAGGTAGGGTAGGTAGGGTAGTTAGGGTAGGTAGGGTAGGTAGGGTAGGTAGGGTAGGTAGGGTAGGTAGGGTAGGTAGGGTAGGTAGGGTAGGTAGGGTAGGTAGGGTAGGTAGGGTAGGTAGGGTAGGTAGGGTAGGTAGGGTAGGAGTGGTAGGTAGGGTAGGTAGGGTAGGTAGGGTAGGCAGGGTAGGCAGGGTAGGTAGGGTAGGTAGGGTAGTAGGGTAGGTAGGGTAGGTAGGGTAGGTAGGGTAGGTAGGGTAGGTAGGGTAGGTAGGGTAGGTAGGGTAGGTAGGGTAGGTATGGTAGGTAGGGTAGGTCGGGTAGGTAGGGTAGGTAGGGTAGGTAGGGTAGGTAGGGTAGGTAGGTAGGGTAGGTAGGGTAGGTAGGGTAGGTAGGGTAGGCAGGGTTAGGTAGGGAAGGTAGGGTAGGTAGGGTAGGTAGGGTAGGTAGGGTAGGTAGGGTAGGTAGGGTAGGTAGGGTAGGCAGGGTAGGCAGGGTAGGTAGGGAAGGTAGGGTAGGTAGGGTAGGTAGGGTAGGTAGGGTAGGTAGGGTAGGCTAGGGTAGGTAGGGTAGGTAGGGTAGGTAGGGTAGGTATGGTAGGTAGGGTAGGTAGGGTAGGTAGGGTAGGTAGGGCAGGTAGGGCAGGTAGGTAGGGTAGGTAGGGTAGGTAGGGTAGGTAGGGTAGGTTGGTAGGTAGGTAGGGTAGGTAGGGTAGGTAGGGTAGGTAGGGTAGGTAGGGTAGGTAGGGTAGGTAGGGTAGCTAGGGTAGGTAGGGTAGGTAGGGTAGGTAGGGTAGGTAGGGTAGGTAGGGTAGGTAGGGTAGGTAGGGTAGGTAGGGTAGGTAGGGTAGGTAGGGTAGGTAGGGTAGGTAGGGTAGGTAGGGTAGGTAGGGTAGGTAGGGTAGGTATGGTAGGTAGGGTAGGTCGGGTAGGTATTTTTTTTTTTTTTTTTTTTTTTTTTTTTTTTTTTTTTTTTATAATACTAATCCCGCTCAACAAAGTTGGCGCCTATTCTGTGCAAATCCTTTCATTCCATTCCTCTTTCATGCCTCTCGTACTTTCATTCTTCATACTAATTGTTCGTCTTGCTTACATCTCTTGTATACGGTGGGTGGGAATCCCACTTTCTTAGTTATGTAAAGGCAGCTTTATTTATTAAAATTGGGTCAAAAGACAAAAGTGCTAATATACAGGAAATTACAAATGTGCAAGAGTGCTGTTAATAAATACATTGTGCAAAAGTGCTATTTATTACAGTCAGAATATAACTATATATCACAGGAAAAATATCAAAATAGTGCCTTACAAATAGGGATGAGAAGCACAACAGTGCTTTTCACCATACAGACAATCTGTTGTTGCTAGGTACTACCCCAGTGCACCCTTCGTCATTGCAGTTTTGTGCGTGCTATTCTATGCTTCTTACAAATATTCTTATAATACTAGTGAAGCATAGTGCCGCTTCAACTTCGGTTTCGTGCAATAACGGTGGAAGCCACATTAACACAGTACACCAGGAACTTTTCCCTGTGTTGCTTACTCATAAGCCCATGCAGGCTCTCCTTCGTCAGTCTCCTGTCCAGCTCACATTGGAGTTGGTAGCGTTCCCTGATAAATAACGGGCAATCTACAAGTATGTGCTGGACAGTCTCTGCCACGCCTGGATCGCAGACGCACGATGGGCTCTCCTTACACTTGAAGCGATTCAAGTATTCAGAGAACCCGCCGTGCCCCGTCAAAACCTGCGTGAGAACGCCGGTCGGCCGCACCTGTTTTATAATACGGAATGCCGCTATGGCATCCGGAAGAAACATTTTCGTCACAGAGGCTGTCTCGCCCGATTCATATCTTCGGTTCCATTCATCAAGCGATTCCAAACGGATCTGTCGCTTGATGAATGAAACCGGAGGTTAGGTAGGGTAGGTAGGGTAGGTAGGGTAGGTAGGGTAGGTAGGGTAGGTAGGGTAGGTAGGGTAGGTAGGGTAGGTAGGGTAGGTAGGGTAGGTCGGGTAGGTAGGGTAGGTAGGGTAGGTAGGGTAGGTAGGGTAGGTAGGGTAGGTAGGGTAGGTAGGGTAGGTAGGGTAGGTAGGGTAGGTAGGGTAGGTAGGGTAGGTAGGGTAGGTAGGGTAGGTAGGGTAGGTAGGGTAGGTAGGGTAGGTAGGGTAGGTAGGGTAGGTAGGGTAGGTAGGGTAGGTAGGGTAGGTAGGGTAGGTAGGGTAGGTAGGGTAGGTAGGGTAGGTAGGGTAGGTAGGGTAGGTAGGGTAGGTAGGGTAGGTAGGGTAGGTAGGGTAGGTAGGGTAGGTAGGGTAGGTAGGGTAGGTAGGGTAGGTAGGGTAGGTAGGGTAGGTAGGGTAGGTAGGGTAGGTAGGGTAGGTAGGGTAGGTAGGGTAGGTATGGTAGGTAGGGTAGGTCGGGTAGGTATTTTTTTTTTTTTTTTTTTTTTTTTTTTTTTTTTTTTTTTTTTTTTTTTTTTTTTATAATACTAATCCCGCTCAACAAAGTTGGCGCCTATTCTGTGCAAATCCTTTCATTCCATTCCTCTTTCATGCCTCTCGTACTTTCATTCTTCATACTAATTGTTCGTCTTGCTTACATCTCTTGTATACGGTGGGTGGGAATCCCACTTTCTTAGTTATGTAAAGGCAGCTTTATTTATTAAAATTGGGTCAAAAGACAAAAGTGCTAATATACAGGAAATTACAAATGTGCAAGAGTGCTGTTAATAAATACATTGTGCAAAAGTGCTATTTATTACAGTCAGAATATAACTATATATCACAGGAAAAATATCAAAATTTTATAAATAGTGCCTTACAAATAGGGATGAGAAGCACAACAGTGCTTTTCACCATACAGACAATCTGTTGTTGCTAGGTACTACCCCAGTGCACCCTTCGTCATTGCAGTTTTGTGCGTGCTATTCTATGCTTCTTACAAATATTCTTATAATACTAGTGAAGCATAGTGCCGCTTCAACTTCGGTTTCGTGCAATAACGGTGGAAGCCACATTAACACAGTACACCAGGAACTTTTCCCTGTGTTGCTTACTCATAAGCCCATGCAGGCTCTCCTTCGTCAGTCTCCTGTCCAGCTCACATTGGAGTTGGTAGCGTTCCCTGATAAATAACGGGCAATCTACAAGTATGTGCTGGACAGTCTCTGCCACGCCTGGATCGCAGACGCACGATGGGCTCTCCTTACACTTGAAGCGATTCAAGTATTCAGAGAACCCGCCGTGCCCCGTCAAAACCTGCGTGAGAACGCCGGTCGGCCGCACCTGTTTTATAATACGGAATGCCGCTATGGCATCCGGAAGAAACATTTTCGTCACAGAGGCTGTCTCGCCCGATTCATATCTTCGGTTCCATTCATCAAGCGATTCCAAACGGATCTGTCGCTTGATGAATGAAACCGGAGGTTAGGTAGGGTAGGTAGGGTAGGTAGGGTAGGTAGGGTAGGTAGGGTAGGTAGGGTAGGTAGGGTAGGTAGGGTAGGTAGGGTAGGTAGGGTAGGTAGGGTAGGTAGGGTAGGTCGGGTAGGTAGGGTAGGTAGGGTAGGTAGGGTAGGTAGGGTAGGTAGGGTAGGTAGGGTAGGTAGGGTAGGTAGGGTAGGTAGGGTAGGTAGGGTAGGTAGGGTAGGTAGGGTAGGTAGGGTAGGTAGGGTAGGTAGGGTAGGTAGGGTAGGTAGGGTAGGTAGGGTAGGTAGGGTAGGTAGGGTAGGTAGGGTAGGTAGGGTAGGTAGGGTAGGTAGGGTAGGTAGGGTAGGTAGGGTAGGTAGGGTAGGTAGGGTAGGTAGGGTAGGTAGGGTAGGTAGGGTAGGTAGGGTAGGTAGGGTAGGTAGGGTAGGTAGGGTAGGTAGGGTAGGTAGGGTAGGTAGGGTAGGTAGGGTAGGTAGGGTAGGTAGGGTAGGTAGGGTAGGTAGGGTAGGTAGGGTAGGTAGGGTAGGTAGGGTAGGTAGGGTAGGTAGGGTAGGTAGGGTAGGTAGGGTAGGTAGGGTAGGTAGGGTAGGTAGGGTAGGTAGGGTAGGTAGGGTAGGTAGGGTAGGTAGGGTAGGTAGGGTAGGTAGGGTAGGTAGGGTAGGTAGGGTAGGTAGGGTAGGTAGGGTAGGTAGGGTAGGTAGGGTAGGTAGGGTAGGTAGGGTAGGTAGGGTAGGTAGGGTAGGTAGGGTAGGTAGGGTAGGTAGGGTAGGTAGGGTAGGTAGGGTAGGTAGGGTAGGTAGGGTAGGTAGGGTAGGTAGGGTAGGTAGGGTAGGTAGGGTAGGTAGGGTAGGTAGGGTAGGTAGGGTAGGTAGGGTAGGTAGGGTAGGTAGGGTAGGTAGGGTAGGTAGGGTAGGTAGGGTAGGTAGGGTAGGTAGGGTAGGTAGGGTAGCTAGGGTAGGTAGGGTAGGTAGGGTAGGTAGGGTAGCTAGGGTAGGTAGGGTAGGTAGGGTAGGTAGGGTAGGTAGGGTAGGTAGGGTAGGTAGGGTAGGTAGGGTAGCTAGGGTAGGTAGGGTAGGTAGGGTAGGTAGGGTAGGTAGGGTAGGTAGGGTAGGTAGGGTAGGTAGGGTAGGTAGGGTAGGTAGGGTAGGTAGGGTAGGTAGGGTAGGTAGGGTAGGTAGGGTAGGTAGGGTAGGTAGGGTAGGTAGGGTAGGTAGGGTAGGTAGGGTAGGTAGGGTAGGTAGGGTAGGTAGGGTAGGTAGGGTAGGTAGGGTAGGTAGGGTAGGTAGGGTAGGTAGGGTAGGTAGGGTAGGTAGGGTAGGTAGGGTAGGTAGGGTAGGTAGGGTAGGTAGGGTGGGTAGGGTGGGTAGGGTAGGTAGGGTAGGTATGGTAGGTAGGGTAGGTCGGGTAAGTATTTTTTTTTTTTTTTTTTTTTTTTTTTTTTTTTTTTTTTTTTTTTTTTTTATAATACTAATCCCGCTCAACAAAGTTGGCGCCTATTCTGTGCAAATCCTTTCATTCCATTCCTCTTTCATGCCTCTCGTACTTTCATTCTTCATACTAATTGTTCGTCTTGCTTACATCTCTTGTATACGGTGGGTGGGAATCCCACTTTCTTAGTTATGTAAAGGCAGCTTTATTTATTAAAATTGGGTCAAAAGACAAAAGTGCTAATATACAGGAAATTACAAATGTGCAAGAGTGCTGTTAATAAATACATTGTGCAAAAGTGCTATTTATTACAGTCAGAATATAACTATATATCACAGGAAAAATATCAAAATTTTATAAATAGTGCCTTACAAATAGGGATGAGAAGCACAACAGTGCTTTTCACCATACAGACAATCTGTTGTTGCTAGGTACTACCCCAGTGCACCCTTCGTCATTGCAGTTTTGTGCGTGCTATTCTATGCTTCTTACAAATATTCTTATAATACTAGTGAAGCATAGTGCCGCTTCAACTTCGGTTTCGTGCAATAACGGTGGAAGCCACATTAACACAGTACACCAGGAACTTTTCCCTGTGTTGCTTACTCATAAGCCCATGCAGGCTCTCCTTCGTCAGTCTCCTGTCCAGCTCACATTGGAGTTGGTAGCGTTCCCTGATAAATAACGGGCAATCTACAAGTATGTGCTGGACAGTCTCTGCCACGCCTGGATCGCAGACGCACGATGGGCTCTCCTTACACTTGAAGCGATTCAAGTATTCAGAGAACCCGCCGTGCCCCGTCAAAACCTGCGTGAGAACGCCGGTCGGCCGCACCTGTTTTATAATACGGAATGCCGCTATGGCATCCGGAAGAAACATTTTCGTCACAGAGGCTGTCTCGCCCGATTCATATCTTCGGTTCCATTCATCAAGCGATTCCAAACGGATCTGTCGCTTGATGAATGAAACCGGAGGTTAGGTAGGGTAGGTAGGGTAGGTAGGGTAGGTAGGGTAGGTAGGGTAGGTAGGGTAGGTAGGGTAGGTAGGGTAGGTAGGGTAGGTAGGGTAGGTAGGGTAGGTCGGGTAGGTAGGGTAGGTAGGGTAGGTAGGGTAGGTAGGGTAGGTAGGGTAGGTAGGGTAGGTAGGGTAGGTAGGGTAGGTAGGGTAGGTAGGGTAGGTAGGGTAGCTAGGGTAGGTAGGGTAGGTAGGGTAGGTAGGGTAGGTAGGGTAGGTAGGGTAGGTAGGGTAGGTAGGGTAGCTAGGGTAGGTAGGGTAGGTAGGGTAGGTAGGGTAGGTAGGGTAGGTAGGGTAGGTAGGGTAGGTAGGGTAGGTAGGGTAGGTAGGGTAGGTAGGGTAGGTAGGGTAGGTAGGGTAGGTAGGGTAGGTAGGGTAGGTAGGGTAGGTAGGGTAGGTAGGGTAGGTAGGGTAGGTAGGGTAGGTAGGGTAGGTAGGGTAGGTAGGGTAGGTAGGGTAGGTAGGGTAGGTAGGGTAGGTAGGGTAGGTAGGGTAGGTAGGGTAGGTAGGGTAGGTAGGGTAGGTAGGGTAGGTAGGGTAGGTAGGGTAGGTAGGGTAGGTAGGGTAGGTAGGGTAGGTAGGGTAGGTAGGAAAGGTAGGGTAGGTAGGGTAGGTAGGGTAGGTAGGGTAGGTAGGGTAGGTAGGGTAGGTAGGGTAGGTAGGGTAGGTAGGGTAGGTAGGGTAGGTAGGGTAGGTAGGGTAGGTAGGGTAGGTAGGGTAGGTAGGGTAGGTATGGTAGGTAGGGTAGGTAGGGTAGGTAGGGTAGGTAGGGCAGGTAGGGCAGGTAGGTAGGGTAGGTAGGGTAGGTAGGGTAGGTAGGGTAGGTAGGGTAGGTAGGGTAGGTAGGGTAGGTAGGGTAGGTAGGGTAGGTAGGGTAGGTAGGGTAGCTAGGGTAGGTAGGGTAGGTAGGGTAGGTAGGGTAGGTAGGGTAGGTAGGGTAGGTAGGGTAGGTAGGGTAGGTAGGGTAGGTAGGGTAGGTAGGGTAGGTAGGGTAGGTAGGGTAGGTAGGGTAGGTAGGGTAGGTATGGTAGGTAGGGTAGGTCGGGTAGGTATTTTTTTTTTTTTTTTTTTTTTTTTTTTTTTTTTTTTTTTTTTTATAATACTAATCCCGCTCAACAAAGTTGGCGCCTATTCTGTGCAAATCCTTTCATTCCATTCCTCTTTCATGCCTCTCGTACTTTCATTCTTCATACTAATTGTTCGTCTTGCTTACATCTCTTGTATACGGTGGGTGGGAATCCCACTTTCTTAGTTATGTAAAGGCAGCTTTATTTATTAAAATTGGGTCAAAAGACAAAAGTGCTAATATACAGGAAATTACAAATGTGCAAGAGTGCTGTTAATAAATACATTGTGCAAAAGTGCTATTTATTACAGTCAGAATATAACTATATATCACAGGAAAAATATCAAAATTTTATAAATAGTGCCTTACAAATAGGGATGAGAAGCACAACAGTGCTTTTCACCATACAGACAATCTGTTGTTGCTAGGTACTACCCCAGTGCACCCTTCGTCATTGCAGTTTTGTGCGTGCTATTCTATGCTTCTTACAAATATTCTTATAATACTAGTGAAGCATAGTGCCGCTTCAACTTCGGTTTCGTGCAATAACGGTGGAAGCCACATTAACACAGTACACCAGGAACTTTTCCCTGTGTTGCTTACTCATAAGCCCATGCAGGCTCTCCTTCGTCAGTCTCCTGTCCAGCTCACATTGGAGTTGGTAGCGTTCCCTGATAAATAACGGGCAATCTACAAGTATGTGCTGGACAGTCTCTGCCACGCCTGGATCGCAGACGCACGATGGGCTCTCCTTACACTTGAAGCGATTCAAGTATTCAGAGAACCCGCCGTGCCCCGTCAAAACCTGCGTGAGAACGCCGGTCGGCCGCACCTGTTTTATAATACGGAATGCCGCTATGGCATCCGGAAGAAACATTTTCGTCACAGAGGCTGTCTCGCCCGATTCATATCTTCGGTTCCATTCATCAAGCGATTCCAAACGGATCTGTCGCTTGATGAATGAAACCGGAGGTTAGGTAGGGTAGGTAGGGTAGGTAGGGTAGGTAGGGTAGGTAGGGTAGGTAGGGTAGGTAGGGTAGGTAGGGTAGGTAGGGTAGGTAGGGTAGGTAGGGTAGGTCGGGTAGGTAGGGTAGGTAGGGTAGGTAGGGTAGGTAGGGTAGGTAGGGTAGGTAGGGTAGGTAGGGTAGGTAGGGTAGGTAGGGTAGGTAGGGTAGGTAGGGTAGGTAGGGTAGGTAGGGTAGGTAGGGTAGGTAGGGTAGGTAGGGTAGGTAGGGTAGGTAGGGTAGGTAGGGTAGGTAGGGTAGGTAGGGTAGGTAGGGTAGGTAGGGTAGGTAGGGTAGGTAGGGTAGGTAGGGTAGGTAGGGTAGGTAGGGTAGGTAGGGTAGGTAGGGTAGGTAGGGTAGGTAGGGTAGGTAGGGTAGGTAGGGTAGTAGGTAGGGTAGGTAGGGTAGGTAGGGTAGGTAGGGTAGGTAGGGTAGGTAGGGTAGGTAGGGTAGGTAGGGTAGGTAGGGTAGGTAGGGTAGGTATGGTAGGTAGGGTAGGTCGGGTAGGTATTTTTTTTTTTTTTTTTTTTTTTTTTTTTTATAATACTAATCCCGCTCAACAAAGTTGGCGCCTATTCTGTGCAAATCCTTTCATTCCATTCCTCTTTCATGCCTCTCGTACTTTCATTCTTCATACTAATTGTTCGTCTTGCTTACATCTCTTGTATACGGTGGGTGGGAATCCCACTTTCTTAGTTATGTAAAGGCAGCTTTATTTATTAAAATTGGGTCAAAAGACAAAAGTGCTAATATACAGGAAATTACAAATGTGCAAGAGTGCTGTTAATAAATACATTGTGCAAAAGTGCTATTTATTACAGTCAGAATATAACTATATATCACAGGAAAAATATCAAAATTTTATAAATAGTGCCTTACAAATAGGGATGAGAAGCACAACAGTGCTTTTCACCATACAGACAATCTGTTGTTGCTAGGTACTACCCCAGTGCACCCTTCGTCATTGCAGTTTTGTGCGTGCTATTCTATGCTTCTTACAAATATTCTTATAATACTAGTGAAGCATAGTGCCGCTTCAACTTCGGTTTCGTGCAATAACGGTGGAAGCCACATTAACACAGTACACCAGGAACTTTTCCCTGTGTTGCTTACTCATAAGCCCATGCAGGCTCTCCTTCGTCAGTCTCCTGTCCAGCTCACATTGGAGTTGGTAGCGTTCCCTGATAAATAACGGGCAATCTACAAGTATGTGCTGACAGTCTCTGCCACGCCTGGATCGCAGACGCACGATGGGCTCTCCTTACACTTGAAGCGATTCAAGTATTCAGAGAACCCGCCGTGCCCCGTCAAAACCTGCGTGAGAACGCCGGTCGGCCGCACCTGTTTTATAATACGGAATGCCGCTATGGCATCCGGAAGAAACATTTTCGTCACAGAGGCTGTCTCGCCCGATTCATATCTTCGGTTCCATTCATCAAGCGATTCCAAACGGATCTGTCGCTTGATGAATGAAACCGGAGGTTAGGTAGGGTAGGTAGGGTAGGTAGGGTAGGTAGGGTAGGTAGGGTAGGTAGGGTAGGTAGGGTAGGTAGGGTAGGTAGGGTAGGTCGGGTAGGTAGGGTAGGTAGGGTAGGTAGGGTAGGTAGGGTAGGTAGGGTAGGTAGGGTAGGTAGGGTAGGTAGGGTAGGTAGGGTAGGTAGGGTAGGTAGGGTAGGTAGGGTAGGTAGGGTAGGTAGGGTAGGTAGGGTAGGTAGGGTAGGTAGGGTAGGTAGGGGTAGGTAGGGTAGGTAGGGTAGGTAGGGTAGGTAGGGTAGGTAGGGTAGGTAGGGTAGGTAGGGTAGGTAGGGTAGGTAGGGTAGGTAGGGTAGGTAGGGTAGGTAGGGTAGGTAGGGTAGGTAGGGTAGGTAGGGTAGGTAGGGTAGGTAGGGTAGGTAGGGTAGGTAGGGTAGGTAGGGTAGGTAGGGTAGGTAGGGTAGGTAGGGTAGGTAGGGTAGGTAGGGTAGTAGGTAGGGTAGGTAGGGTAGGTAGGGTAGGGTAGGTAGGGTAGGTAGGGTAGGTAGGGTAGGTAGGGTAGGTAGGGTAGGTAGGGTAGGTAGGGTAGGTAGGGTAGGTAGGGTAGGTAGGGTAGGTAGGGTAGGTAGGGTAGGTAGGGTAGGTAGGGTAGGTAGGGTAGGTAGGGTAGGTAGGTAGGTAGGGTAGGTAGGGTAGGTAGGGTAGGTGGTAGGTAGGGTAGGTAGGGTAGGTAGGGTAGGTAGGGTAGGTAGGGTAGGTAGGGTAGGTAGGGTAGGTAGGGTAGGTAGGGTAGGTAGGGTAGGTAGGGTAGGTAGGGTAGGTAGGGTAGGTAGGGTAGGTAGGGTAGCTAGGGTAGGTAGGGTAGGTAGGGTAGGTAGGGTAGCTAGGGTAGGTAGGGTAGGTAGGGTAGGTAGGGTAGGTAGGGTAGGTAGGGTAGGTAGGGTAGGTAGGGTAGCTAGGGTAGGTAGGGTAGGTAGGGTAGGTAGGGTAGGTAGGGTAGGTAGGGTAGGTAGGGTAGGTAGGGTAGGTAGGGTAGGTAGGGTAGGTAGGGTAGGTAGGGTAGGTAGGGTAGGTAGGGTAGGTAGGGTAGGTAGGGTAGGTAGGGTAGGTAGGGTAGGTAGGGTAGGTAGGGTAGGTAGGGTAGGTAGGGTAGGTAGGGTAGGTAGGGTAGGTAGGGTAGGTAGGGTAGGTAGGGTAGGTAGGGTAGGTAGGGTAGGTAGGGTAGGTAGGGTAGGTAGGGTGGGTAGGGTGGGTAGGGTAGGTAGGGTAGGTAGGGTAGGTAGGGTAGGTAGGGTAGGTAGGGTAGGTAGGGTAGGTAGGGTAGGTAGGGTAGGTATGGTAGGTAGGGTAGGTCGGGTAGGTATTTTTTTTTTTTTTTTTTTTTTTTTTTTTTTTTTTTTTTTTATAATACTAATCCCGCTCAACAAAGTTGGCGCCTATTCTGTGCAAATCCTTTCATTCCATTCCTCTTTCATGCCTCTCGTACTTTCATTCTTCATACTAATTGTTCGTCTTGCTTACATCTCTTGTATACGGTGGGTGGGAATCCCACTTTCTTAGTTATGTAAAGGCAGCTTTATTTATTAAAATTGGGTCAAAAGACAAAAGTGCTAATATACAGGAAATTACAAATGTGCAAGAGTGCTGTTAATAAATACATTGTGCAAAAGTGCTATTTATTACAGTCAGAATATAACTATATATCACAGGAAAAATATCAAAATTTTATAAATAGTGCCTTACAAATAGGGATGAGAAGCACAACAGTGCTTTTCACCATACAGACAATCTGTTGTTGCTAGGTACTACCCCAGTGCACCCTTCGTCATTGCAGTTTTGTGCGTGCTATTCTATGCTTCTTACAAATATTCTTATAATACTAGTGAAGCATAGTGCCGCTTCAACTTCGGTTTCGTGCAATAACGGTGGAAGCCACATTAACACAGTACACCAGGAACTTTTCCCTGTGTTGCTTACTCATAAGCCCATGCAGGCTCTCCTTCGTCAGTCTCCTGTCCAGCTCACATTGGAGTTGGTAGCGTTCCCTGATAAATAACGGGCAATCTACAAGTATGTGCTGGACAGTCTCTGCCACGCCTGGATCGCAGACGCACGATGGGCTCTCCTTACACTTGAAGCGATTCAAGTATTCAGAGAACCCGCCGTGCCCCGTCAAAACCTGCGTGAGAACGCCGGTCGGCCGCACCTGTTTTATAATACGGAATGCCGCTATGGCATCCGGAAGAAACATTTTCGTCACAGAGGCTGTCTCGCCCGATTCATATCTTCGGTTCCATTCATCAAGCGATTCCAAACGGATCTGTCGCTTGATGAATGAAACCGGAGGTTAGGTAGGGTAGGTAGGGTAGGTAGGGTAGGTAGGGTAGGTAGGGTAGGTAGGGTAGGTAGGGTAGGTAGGGTAGGTAGGGTAGGTAGGGTAGGTAGGGTAGGTAGGGTAGGTAGGGTAGGTAGGGTAGGTAGGGTAGGTAGGGTAGGTAGGGTAGGTAGGGTAGGTAGGGTAGGTAGGGTAGGTAGGGTAGGTAGGGTAGGTAGGGTAGCTAGGGTAGGTAGGGTAGGTAGGGTAGGTAGGGTAGGTAGGGTAGGTAGGGTAGGTAGGGTAGGTAGGGTAGCTAGGGTAGGTAGGGTAGGTAGGGTAGGTAGGGTAGGTAGGGTAGGTAGGGTTTAGGTAGGGTAGGTAGGGTAGGTAGGGTAGGTAGGGTAGGTAGGGTAGGTAGGGTAGGTAGGGTAGGTAGGGTAGGTAGGGTAGGTAGGGTAGGTAGGGTAGGTAGGGTAGGTAGGGTAGGTAGGGTAGGTAGGGTAGGTAGGGTAGGTAGGGTA
>OZ059833.1:2755633-2863237 GCA_964057195.1 Orthosia cruda
GGAATCCCACTTTCTTAGTTATGTAAAGGCAGCTTTATTTATTAAAATTGGGTCAAAAGACAAAAGTGCTAATATACAGGAAATTACAAATGTGCAAGAGTGCTGTTAATAAATACATTGTGCAAAAGTGCTATTTATTACAGTCAGAATATAACTATATATCACAGGAAAAATATCAAAATTTTATAAATAGTGCCTTACAAATAGGGATGAGAAGCACAACAGTGCTTTTCACCATACAGACAATCTGTTGTTGCTAGGTACTACCCCAGTGCACCCTTCGTCATTGCAGTTTTGTGCGTGCTATTCTATGCTTCTTACAAATATTCTTATAATACTAGTGAAGCATAGTGCCGCTTCAACTTCGGTTTCGTGCAATAACGGTGGAAGCCACATTAACACAGTACACCAGGAACTTTTCCCTGTGTTGCTTACTCATAAGCCCATGCAGGCTCTCCTTCGTCAGTCTCCTGTCCAGCTCACATTGGAGTTGGTAGCGTTCCCTGATAAATAACGGGCAATCTACAAGTATGTGCTGGACAGTCTCTGCCACGCCTGGATCGCAGACGCACGATGGGCTCTCCTTACACTTGAAGCGATTCAAGTATTCAGAGAACCCGCCGTGCCCCGTCAAAACCTGCGTGAGAACGCCGGTCGGCCGCACCTGTTTTATAATACGGAATGCCGCTATGGCATCCGGAAGAAACATTTTCGTCACAGAGGCTGTCTCGCCCGATTCATATCTTCGGTTCCATTCATCAAGCGATTCCAAACGGATCTGTCGCTTGATGAATGAAACCGGAGGTTAGGTAGGGTAGGTAGGGTAGGTAGGGTAGGTAGGGTAGGTAGGGTAGGTAGGGTAGGTAGGGTAGGTAGGGTAGGTAGGGTAGGTAGGGTAGGTAGGGTAGGTAGGGTAGGTAGGGTAGGTAGGGTAGGTAGGGTAGGTAGGGTAGGTAGGGTAGGTAGGGTAGGTAGGGTAGGTAGGGTAGGTAGGGTAGGTAGGGTAGGTAGGGTAGCTAGGGTAGGTAGGGTAGGTAGGGTAGGTAGGGTAGGTAGGGTAGGTAGGGTAGGTAGGGTAGGTAGGGTAGCTAGGGTAGGTAGGGTAGGTAGGGTAGGTAGGGTAGGTAGGGTAGGTAGGGTAGGTAGGGTAGGTAGGGTAGGTAGGGTAGGTAGGGTAGGTAGGGTAGGTAGGGTAGGTAGGGTAGGTAGGGTAGGTAGGGTAGGTAGGGTAGGTAGGGTAGGTAGGGTAGGTAGGGTAGGTAGGGTAGGTAGGGTAGGTAGGGTAGGTAGGGTAGGTAGGGTAGGTAGGGTAGGTAGGGTAGGTAGGGTAGGTAGGGTAGGTAGGGTAGGTAGGGTAGGTAGGGTAGGTAGGGTAGGTAGGGTAGGTAGGGTAGGTAGGGTAGGTAGGGTAGGTAGGGTAGGTAGGGTAGGTAGGGTAGGTAGGGTAGGTAGGGTAGGTAGGGTAGGTAGGGTAGGTAGGAAAGGTAGGGTAGGTAGGGTAGGTAGGGTAGGTAGGGTAGGTAGGGTAGGTAGGGTAGGTAGGGTAGGTAGGGTAGGTAGGGTAGGTAGGGTAGGTAGGGTAGGTAGGGTAGGTAGGGTAGGTAGGGTAGGTAGGGTAGGTAGGGTAGGTAGGGTAGGTAGGGTAGGTAGGGTAGGTAGGGTAGGTAGGGTAGGTAGGGTAGGTAGGGTAGGTAGGGTAGGTAGGGTAGGTAGGGTAGGTAGGGTAGGAAGGGTAGGTAGGGTAGGTAGGGTAGGTAGGGTAGGTAGGGTAGGTAGGGTAGGTAGGGTAGGTAGGGTAGATAGGGTAGGTCGGGTAGGTAGGGTAGGTAGGGTAGGTAGGGTAGGTAGGGTAGGTAGGGTAGGTAGGGTAGGTAGGGTAGGTAGGGTAGGTAGGGTAGTTAGGGTAGGTAGGGTAGGTAGGGTAGGTAGGGTAGGTAGGGTAGGTAGGGTAGGTAGGGTAGGTAGGGTAGGTAGGGTAGGTAGGGTAGGGTAGGTAGTAGGGTAGGTAGGGTAGGTAGGGTAGGTAGGGTAGGAGGGTAGGCAGGGTAGGTAGGGTAGGTAGGGTAGGTAGGGTAGGTAGGGTAGGTAGGGTAGGTAGGGTAGGTAGGGTAGGTAGGGTAGGTAGGGTAGGTAGGGTAGGTAGGGTAGGTAGGGAGGTAGGGTAGGTATGGTAGGTAGGGTAGGTCGGGTAGGTAGGGTAGGTAGGGTAGGTAGGGTAGGTAGGGTAGGTAGGGTAGGTAGGGTAGGGTAGGGTAGGTAGGTAGGGTAGGTAGGGTAGGTAGGGTAGGTAGGGTAGGCAGGGTAGGTAGGGAAGGTAGGGTAGGTAGGGTAGGTAGGGTAGGTAGGGTCAGGTAGGGTAGGTAGGGTAGGTAGGGTAGGCAGGGTAGGCAGGGTAGGTAGGGAAGGTAGGGTAGGTAGGGTAGGTAGGGTAGGTAGGGTAGGTAGGGTAGGTAGGGTAGGTAGGGTAGGTAGGGTAGGTAGGGTAGGTAGGGTAGGTATGGTAGGTAGGGTAGGTAGGGTAGGTAGGGTAGGTAGAGGGCAGGTAGGGCAGGTAGGTAGGGTAGGTAGGGTAGGTAGGGTAGGTAGGGTAGGTAGGGTAGGTAGGGTAGGTAGGGTAGGTAGGGTAGGTAGGGTAGGTAGGGTAGGTAGGGTAGGTAGGGTAGGTAGGGTAGGTAGGGTAGGTAGGGTAGGTAGGTAGGGTAGGTAGGGTAGGTAGGGTAGGTAGGGTAGGTAGGGTAGGTAGGGTAGGTAGGGTAGGTAGGGTAGGTAGGGTAGGTAGGTAGGTAGGGTAGGTAGGGTAGGTAGGGTAGGTAGGGTAGGTAGGGTAGGTAGGGTAGGTAGGGTAGGTAGGGTAGGTAGGGTAGGTAGGGTAGGTAGGGTAGGTAGGGTAGGTAGGGTAGGTAGGGTAGGTAGGGTAGGTAGGGTAGTAGGGTAGGTAGGGTAGGTAGGGTAGGTAGGGTAGGTAGGGTAGGTAGGGTAGGTAGGGTAGGTAGGGTAGGTAGGGTAGGTAGGGTAGGTAGGGTAGGTAGGGTAGGTAGGGTAGGTAGGGTAGGTAGGTAGGTAGGGTAGGTGGGTAGGTAGGGTAGGTAGGGTAGGTAGGGTAGGTAGGGTAGGTAGGGTAGGTAGGGTAGGTAGGGTAGGTAGGGTAGGTAGGGTAGGTAGGGTAGGTAGGGTAGGTAGGGTAGGTAGGGTAGGTAGGGTAGGTAGGGTAGGTAGGGTAGGTAGGGTAGGTAGGGTAGGTAGGGTAGGTAGGTAGGTAGGGTAGGTAGGGTAGGTAGGGTAGTTAGGGTAGGTAGGGTAGGTAGGGTAGGTAGGGTAGGTAGGGTAGGTAGGGTAGGTAGGGTAGGTAGGGTAGGTAGGGTAGGTAGGGTAGGTAGGGTAGGTAGGGTAGGTAGGGTAGGTAGGGTAGGTAGGGTAGGTAGGGTAGGTAGGGTAGGTAGGGTAGGTAGGGTAGGCAGGGTAGGTAGGGTAGGTAGGGTAGGTAGGGTAGGTAGGGTAGGTAGGGTAGGTAGGGTAGGTAGGGTAGGTAGGGTAGGTAGGGTAGGTAGGGTAGGTAGGGTAGGTAGGGTAGGTAGGGTAGGTAGGGTAGGTAGGGTAGGTAGGGTAGGTAGGGTAGGTAGGGTAGGTAGGGTAGGTAGGGTAGGTAGGGTAGGTAGGGTAGGTAGGGTAGGTAGGGTAGGTAGGGTAGGTAGGGTAGGTAGGGTAGGTAGGGTAGGTAGGGTAGGTAGGGTAGGTAGGGTAGGTAGGGTAGGTAGGGTAGGTAGGGTAGGTAGGGTAGGTAGGGTAGGTAGGGTAGGTAGGGTAGGTAGGGTAGGTAGGGTAGGTAGGGTAGGTAGGGTAGGTAGGGTAGGTAGGGTAGGTAGGGTAGGTAGGGTAGGTAGGGTAGGTAGGGTAGGTAGGGTAGGTAGGGTAGGTAGGGTAGGTAGGGTAGGTAGGGTAGGTAGGGTAGGTAGGGTAGGTAGGGTAGGTAGGGTAGGTAGGGTAGGTAGGGTAGGTAGGTAGGGTAGGTAGGGTAGGTAGGGTAGGGTAGGCAGTTCCACCCTGTCTACCCTACCCTACCTACCCTATCCTCCAAACTCATTTGTGTTATAGCAATTTTATAAGATAACTACTACCATACTGAAGATTGGGTAATTTCTGGTAACAAATCTGTAGTTTTAAGTAATACCAATGAGTAGAGTAGTAGTACCAATGAGTTTTTTGTCATGTTGATCTTGTAAGCAGCGAGAGCGACATTTTGTAAGCAGCTGAGACAATAGAGTAATGCTTAACCCGCATGAAAAGTTTCCAATGTTTGCCGGGATTACCAACATACGTAATGTTTGGATTTATTTTCGTTGGATCCCAGTTTAAGATCACATTTTTAACCTAAAAAAATGTGATCTCAAATTTGCTATTTCCATTGAATCCCATATTATAACAACATGTGTACTTTTCAGAAGAAAAGTGATTAACATTTAAAAAGCACCGTGTGTTCGGCCCACCGACTATTACATGATTGAAAGACAGAAGAAACATACATTAATTCAAACTTTATTTGCACACAAAGACATAGGTCATGTCAGATTTTTACTCTAAATTCGAAGCTTTTCCAAACAGAGTCCTACTGAGATTTCTTTTTTTTTAATATTGTTGCAAGGCATAGTTTAGCCATTGTTTTTTTCTTTAATCTATACATTATGTTTACTTGAAATAAAACTACTTTTTTTGAAATTGTTACATTCTAACACCGTACATGCTAGCGTCTTCCATTAAGACAGTTAAGATATACATAATATTCGGTTTTTTTACTTTTGTTGCCTTGTTGAGTTTATTATTCCAACCTTCGACAACGTTAGTAGTTCGGGTCGTTTCATCACTCACACACCATACATCTACAAATGATTCATTTTGTAGCCAAAACTTAACAATGTAATTTATAACGCATCCATTTTCGAATTCATAGGGCAATCAGACTTTATTTAACACCATCCCTCCGCAATTGCATCTCTTGGCACCACCTACACCATACCTACCAAGGCTCTTGCAGTTGAACTTCATATTCGATAGATGGAGTTGTGCATATGACGTCATTTTTTGAATGGCGGTATTAAAATTCTCTGTAGAAGAATGACCCTAGAACGAAATTTGGTAAGTAGATAGGTAGTTAAGTAGGGTCGGGTAGGCAGTTGACGGGAGCGAAGCCGCGGTTTCAGCTAGTGTAAACAAATTTTTGTAAAGAGATCATTGTTGAGGTCTTCTCTTGATATATAGATAGATACTGTATGGAGTTTGCATTTGACTACGTTACCTTCATAAATCATTCCTTGCAGTATCCAATTTAAAGTGTCATTCGTATCTAGAATGTTCTGATTGCCATCTTTGTCAGGGTCACTTTGAAGTGCATAGGTTCCTCTTTTGATAAGTAATGTGAAAATATATAAAATTATTGCAAATAAATGCTAAATACAACATAAATATAGCGTATTATTTACTTTGGTAGCCTCAAGGGCACCACAGTACTTAAACCGATTATGAAAATTAATTCAATGGCAGAAAGTTAGATTACCACTGTGTGTCACTGTCCTTCCTGGAAAAATACTCAGTTACAGGATACACCACGGAAGCGCAGCCTCGAAAAAGCTAGTTTTTATTAAAATAGTACATACTGATGCTATTAAAAGTTTTAAACAGAAAAATCAAACCGACTTCCAAAACAAGATTTCTGAGTGTAAATGATTGCATTGCTGATAAAAATTCCAAAATCGCTATATGTAAGCCTCAAAAATACTGATGTGGAAGGACTCGGGAACCCACCATAATTAATCTCCCAAGAAAACCTAATTATGGATTCAAATGCGAATAAGGAATGCGATTTGTCATGCGATCCGACTGACGCTCGGCGCCTGCCAGTACCCGGGCTGGTAGGTGTTAAATCTGCTACCGATGATGATGAGGTTACCGATGCGAAGGATCATGCGACTGCAGATGTGGGGAAGCTTTCAACTAGCAACGAACGGCCCGCTGAGAACATGGCGATCCGCACTCAACATAGAGTGGGCACCTGGAACGTGAGAGGACTGCTTGCACATGGGAAGCTGACCATCGTGGAGAGTGAAATGAAGGCACACCGGCTGACTCTCCTTGGTGTCTGCGAGACCCACATGAGAGGACAAGGTTACTTCAAGACCAGCTCTGGTAACACCATGTACTTCTCAGGACCTGAGAATGAGAGCCGAAACGGTGTCGCCTTTATCTTGACACCACATATCAATAGATTCGTCCTTGGGTACAACCCTGTATCGGACAGGATCATAACGCTGAAGCTGAACACTAAGCCTTTCATTGTTAATGTGATCCAGGTTTATGCCCCCACTAAGCAATCTGATGAAAGCACTATCGATGGGTTTTATGCTACTCTAATGGATACACTTAGTTCAATACCAAATCGGGAAATGACTATGATAATCGGTGATTGGAACGCAAAAATCGGTAATACAACTGCAGAAAATCACATCAGTAACGTGGTGGGGAAGCACGGACTAGGGGTCCGAAATGATAGGGGAGAAGCTATAAAGTCAAGACTCGAATCAATCCCAACCGACTCTCAAGACACTAACGCTCAATGGGAATCTTTGAAATCTACAGTGATTAACGCCCTAGTAAAATGCCAGCCTCAACACAGGGAATGCAGATCAAAAACCTGGCTCTCTGATAAAACCTGGGAACTAGTCCAGAAGAGAAAAGAGATAAAGTGTCACGGTCTCCAAAACAACGAGGTTATGAAAGAGTATTCTGGCCTATGTAAAAGGATCAAACGCAGTAGCAGGCATGACAAAAATAACTTCATACTAAACATATGTCATGAAGTTGAGTCTCACGCCAACAATCTGCAGACCTCTGACCTCTATAAAAAAGCCCGTTTACTCTCAAGGCAATTCAAACCGAAAAGTTGGGTACTTGAAGACAAGGACGGAAAGCCCCTGCACGATTTGGAAAGGGTGGCCGACAGATGGCGTGAATACTGCGAGGACCTGTACAGTAACCCATCGCCTACGATGAACTCGCCACTTATCTTTGAAGGACTGGACCGTGAACCTTCCATTCGAGATCCGAAGTGATTTCAGCTATATGTAGCTTGAAAAGCAGGAAGGCCCCCGGCCCTGACGAGATCACAGGAGAAATTTTGCAGGCGCTAGGTGATGCTGGTATCGATATGTTGCACAGAATTTGCAATAGCGTTTGGGACACAGGTAAATGGCCCCTGGACTGGACAAAGTCAATAGTCCTCCCCTTGCACAAAAAGGGATCGACACGGAAGTGTGGCAACTACCGCACTTTATCACTTATATCACACGCCAGTAAGATTCTCCTCCACATTCTAAACAGCCGAATCCGATACTACCTGGACTGGCAAATTCCACAGGAGTAGGCTGGCTTTGTAAAAGGAAAGGGAACACGGGAGCAGATTCTCAATCTCCGGCAACTCATTGAGAAGGCGTACGAGTTTGATGTACCAGTTATGATGTGCTTCATTGATTACAGCAAGGCCTTTGACTGTGTGGACTGGAATCGATTGTGGCGAGTTTTACGGGAAATGGCAGTGCCTGAACACCTTATTGCTCTGTTACAGGGGCTATATTCAAACAGCCAAGGCATGGTGAGGGTGGGCAGCACGTCCTCGAAGCCGTTCCCATTTGGCAAGGGAGTGCGCCAGGGCTGTATTTTGTCACCCATCCTGTTCAACATTTATGGGGAGTACATAATCCGTAAAACCTGTGAGGACTGGAACGGCAGGGGTGTCAACATCAATGGCAATAAAATCACCAATTTGCGCTACGCTGACGACACCATCTTGTTTGCGGCAGATGAAACCGAAATGAGCTCTCTCTTCAACAGGATGGAAAGATACAGTGGTGAGATGGGCCTTTCCATAAACCGGTCCAAAACGAAGATCATGGTGGTGGACCGCACGTCCAAACTAGGGCTCAGTGGTACACTTGACGTCAAAATAGTTAATCACTTTATTTACCTGGGCTCTAGTATAAGTAACAATGGATCGTGTGAAGATGAGATTCGCAGGCGCATTGGAATGGCAAAGAGTGCCATGTCGCAACTCGAGAGAGTGTGGAAGGACCGCAACATTTCGAACAAGACGAAACTGTCACTTGTCAGCTCCCTTGTTTTCTCCATATACTTGTACGGAGCGAAGACGTCCGGCGGCGACGATGATCAGCGGCTTTTAGAGTTATAGGAAGATGCTGCGTATCTCGTGGACGGCGCACAGGACGAACATCTCGATATTGCAGGACCTCAAAATTTAAAAAAGGCCTAGATTGTCGAATGTGTGCCCTCCGCAAGATATTTGACTACTATGACCATATTGCCCGAAAACCTGGTGACAACTTACTCAAGGTAATTGTCACTGGTAAAGTCGAGGGCAAACGGCCAAGAGGCAGAAGTCCTATACGCTGGTCAGACCAAATCCGAGCCTCGCTGAACATCAAAGCCTCGGAAGCCGTGCATGTTGCGGAGAATAGGAGCAGGTGGAGAAACATCATAAAAGAGAAAGTTCTGAAACCATGATGTGGTCACGACCCCCAGCATTGGGGAATCGACGCGAGGAGGAGGAAGCCTATAACTTTTGAGGAGTTCCATCGTTTTTTCTGGTTTCCTTATCATGGTACCACTCTTGAGATATCTCCTTGCCAACAAAAAAATAATCGTCAAAATCGGTTCATAAACGACGAAGTTATCCGCGATCACACATAAAAAAAAACATGTTATTATATACGGTCGAATTGAGAAACCTTCTCCTTTTTTGAAGTCGGTTAAAAATAGTACATACTGATGCTATTAAAAGTAGCAAACAAACTTAGTTTTGCATAAACATTATAACCCTTGTCAAAGATTCACAGTCATATATTTTTCTATTAAGTGGCTGAAGTGGAACAGTTGATAATCGACATCTGAGGTTCTAAGCCCCGCCACTGTCATCGATAGCTTAGGGGCAAACTTTAAATTGGAGCGAAAACTATTTGAAAATTAAATTCACAAGGCCGAGCACAGGGGCCCACATCAAAAACGGACTCTGCCGATAGTTATTACAAAAACATTACCGCGCAAATTCTTATTTCAAACTGGCGGCTAGCATCTGACATCAGATCGTTCACTGTTATTTTGCCTATGAATTCAACCTTATTGCTACGAAAATAAGGATCACTAAAATAGGTAATCTGGCTAGTGTCATACGAGTCTTTGCCGTGCAAATTGAATAAATATTAAAATTACGTCTGGTTCTATGTGACTGCCACATATAAGAACACAGTACGTTATATTTTTTTATATTGGTTTAATAGACAGATAATTTTAAGCTATTGCATAGCTTCTATCGCGGGCCTTGAGCGCGGGGACCGAATCCAGAAATTCCGTAACGAAAAAACCTCACGCTCCCCACTCCGACGGGCACGGCGGTGATACTTTGACTTTTAATAAGGTTTTTGAATTCTGTGGAATCTGAGTGGTGAGTGGCAGGGGGGGGGGAGGTTTGTTGCACGTGTTTTCGATTTCCGTGTTGGTATTTTTAGAATGAATTTTTTTTTGCGGTGGGAGGTAAACGGTTAAGGGGGGGGGGGGGGTTAATACTATCTTGTTCTCCTGGATGAAGTAGCGGGTGGCAGGGGGGCAAATTTTTTGTCAGAAATGCGCTAACTCCAACCGTTCCTGAGATATGAGGGTTTTAAAAATTTTTGTTGGTCGTAATTTTTTTGCCTTTTATCGGTCTCTCTGAGCTGTTTCTGTGACAATGGTAATCAATGTGGACCTTATGCTAATGAGAATAAGGGTCACTTTTGCTTGTCAAAGAAAAGCGACCTTATTTCAATGTGAATAAGGGTATTTTTGTTTTGTTTTTTAGAGTTTTATTAATCGTAAATAAATGCGGGTTTGGCTCGCTACGTTTTCGAGTTATTAACGTTTTTAATTTTTTTGACGCATTTTCCAGGACTGGATCTAGAATAAATGCTATGCAATAGCTTTACCGCGGCAGTCCCCGAGTGCCACACGACTTTTTATTTATATTATTTTAATGAGTTTTACTATACTGAAATGGACTGTGTAGTATTAAACTGGAAACTTTAAATTTGAATTGAGATTTGGTGCTTTCAGTAATCAATTTTATCATTATTTACAATAGGAAAGTCACATCAAATTGTAAAGACGCCTTAAATTAGCAAATATCCAATACTTACTAGGTTTGGAATTGTCTTTTTTAGTCATGTTTAAAATATGCGATATAATATATGACGCTATTAATGTCATTTGTACAATTAGTAGGTTCATATTCCTTGTTTAGTATTCTCTTGAAATCTTAATAAGTTACTAATACAAGATGACTTTCCGCTATCCTGGAATATAATAATTACAAAGCACTTACTGGGTTTTGATATACATCAGCCCTCTGTGGTGAGGTCACGTGGTGCCGTTTTTCTGTATATTAGAGTTTAAAAACAAATAGACAGGGCGCAAAAAACACGGTCATGTAAACTTTATCTATCTATATAAATAAAAAAACCGGCCAAGTACGAGTTGCACTCGCGCACAAAGGTTCCGTACCATTATCGCAAAAAACGGAAAAAAAAAAACACGTATGTTGTATGGGAGCCCCACTTAAATATTGATTTTATTCTGTTTTTAGTATTTTTTAGTATAGCGGCAACAGAAATACACCATCTATAATAAAAAAATTGCTTAGCTATCACGGTTCATGAGATACAGCCTGGTGACAGACGGACAGACAGACAGGGAGATAGACGGACCGCGGAGTCTTAGTAATAGGGTCCCTGTTAAATACAGGTCTTCTGGTCCCAAGCCAGAAGCTATACACCGGGGCCCAAAGCGGCGTTGGGACTCCTGGACCCTGTCTGAACCTGTACCCCACGAAACCGTAGTTTGCGGCAGTGGAAAGCTAGGGATTGGCTTCTTATTGGGAGGTCTCCTGGTACCTATCTCACAGGTGAACGTGGGACGACTACAAGATGTGGTAATAGGACTTACCTTAGATTCCTGCGGTAGACTCCTGGGATCGATCAATATCGTGCCGTGAGGTTAGGGATAGGAGAATATATATATTATAAAGGACAATGATTGGATTGGGACCACCAACGCGTTCTGATCCGGGCTTCGGCTTCCAGGCAGACACACACGCGTTTGCCACAAAAGCGCCTCTCTGCGCGTGAAAATATATTCTAAACCACCTTCGCTGGCGCCCCACAACGCCAGTTGCGACCGGTGGGTGCAATTAACCTTTACAATGGGCGAAACACATCTCGATTAGATATGTTTCGACAAGACCCGACTTCAGCGTGTTCACGTTACAAATTTTCTCTTTCGACTGTGTAGTGTCAGCTGTCAAAATCGTTGACAGCCCATCGACACGGTGTTGCAAGTCATCATCATCATCATCATATCAGCTGAAAGATGTCCACTGCTGGACATAGGCCTCCCCCAAGCGTCGCCACTTTGACCGGTCCCGTACGTCTTGCAACCAACGAATCCCTGCAACCTTCACCAGGTCGTCGGTCCACCTGGTGGGAGGCCTTCAAGGTGTTGCAAGTAAATACCAAAAAACGGGACGAAACAGTCCCGTTTTTACCCTTTGGGTACGGAACCCTAAAAATGCTGTATGTGATTGTAAGCGTGTCACTAGAGAACGGCTGAAACTATTTGTTGCTATTGTTTGTTATATATAGAAAGAAATAAAATGTTTATATGCGCCAGGCACGACGCAAGCCATAAAAAAAACCGGCTAAGTGCGAGTAGGACTCGCGCACGAAGGGTTCCGTACTTGTTAAATTGTGGTTTACGATTTAAGAAGTATTAAAAAAAACTACTTACTAGATCTCGTTCAAACCAATTTTCGATGGAAGTGTACATCATATATCTTTTTTAGTTTTATCATTCTCTTATTTTAGAAGTTTCAGGGGGGGGGGCACATTTTACCACTTTGGAAGTGTCTCTCACGCAAACTATTTAGTTTAGAAAAAAAATATATTAGAAACCTCAATATCATTTTTGAAGACCTATCCATAGATACCCCACACGTATAGGTAGGATGGTAAAAAAATGAGTTTCAGTTTAAGCAAAGTTTCAACAGCATAACTCTTATAATTTCGGAAAAAAGGTTCCGTTTTTTGCCTTTTGGCTACGGAACCCTAAAAAGGAAAACATAAATACTACAGTGTATGCCTCACAACCACGTATATGTGTATATAATAATACTATAAAAGCCGAAAATAATAAGTTTCATCATAGTTTTTGTTTTTTTAAACTGAATAAACAGTTCAGTTTTAAAAAAAAAAACAATGATGAAACTTATTACTTATCGGTAAAACATATTTACTAAGTCTTACCGGTAAAAGACCGAAATCATCATCATTTACCTGCCTTTGTCCCATGTTACTTGTGGTCGGCGCAACACTTTTTCTTCTTCCATATCGTCCTGTCCCCCACCACGCTATAATTGACTCTCTTTTCTTTCATATCACTCCTCACACAATCCATCTATCTTTTCTTTGGCCGTCCCCTCCCTCTCCATCCATCCCCATTTAAATTCATAAGAGTAATCTAATTTCACCTAGCCCGTTTCATCATCGGACTACCAGACGTACGGCAATGCGCCATCGATACATGGTGGACATCCCACCCATAGGCACAAAACTTTTTAGGAACACTTTTATTATGTGTACAGCTAAGGAGTGGAATTCCCTGCCGGAGTCTGTGTTTCCTGACAGCTACAATCTGGTCTTTAAGTCAAGAGTGAATAGGTTATTTCTAGGCAAGCGTGTTTCACCCTCGACCACATTATCGCTTACCATCAGGTGAGATGGTGGTCAAGCGCAAGCCTATACGATAAAAAAAAAGTACACCCAAGTCATTCCAGACATTCTTTTCCCACCGTCTAGAACCAGCCCTCACGGTACGCGTCCAAATCATCTCGGCACCTATTTCTGGGCCGGCCTCAAAGGTGCGTTTCATCTTTAGGATTGCGGAGGCTTGCCCAGCGGTCAATTTGCATGCAACTAACGTGAGCCGTAATGGCATTGGCCCATTTGAGCCGAACAGCCTTTTTACCCACGTCTATTATGCCCGTTTGGGAACACAGCGTGGTATGCCGTATTCGGTCTTTTCTTTTTACATCCAGAATGCTGCGTAACTCTCTAGCGATCCCCGAGTCTTTGAGTGACCATGTCTGAGAACCGTATGTTCGGATAAGCAGAATACACATATCGATAAGTTTACGCGGCGGATTTATTGTAAATAAATAAGAATTATCAGTACCGATTTGGCAAAATGATAAGATCAATTAATAATTAGCTTAACAATATTAATAGACTTACAAATTATTATTGTAGTCCTTTATTGCAATTGGGATAATTCATTGCGAGAAATACAGGACTGATCAATGTGGTGATTCTTGGTGAGCTTTATTTATGTCCACATGTGGACGTTTTTTGGTTGAAAGGACGAAAAATGTCAAATTCGTGAGAAATCGATTATAATTTTTCACGAATTTGACATTTTTTGGTCAGTTCTAGGTGCCGTATTTTAGAAAGAAACAAAGATTGAAACAAATGGATACGGAGAATTTTATTCGTTTGTCATTTCGAGACACTGCCAGCGCGGTTGGTACGACTATTCCATGTTCTGTGTTTTTTGCTTCTATTGTTTTCACATGAACGAAGAAGGTTAAAATCGTATTCGACCTCACCTATATTTTAAATATTGTTTAATTCAAATTGAGATAACATTTGTTGTATTTTCAAAGAGGTTCAAATACTTTTTAGTTATGGACTTAGTAAGTAAACTAAACGACGTGAGTCGTTTTTAATACAACAAAAATATAGATGCCAGTGACAGCGGTAGTGCCAAAAAATAAAACTAATACAGACTTTGACAATATTACTTGTAATTTCGTTAGTTCCAATAAAAGCCAGCAGGCTACACGATCTGGCTGCATTATACGTGATATTTTTTTGACAGATTGAATTGACGAGAAATAAATCGAATATTATTTTTGCTTTTTGCGGAAAAAGCGACATACATTGCAGGGGCGCGACCTAAGTGGTACCTGGTGGGTTTCGCTACGCTACTAAGTTAAACACTCAAATCACTTTTAAAGGTTTATTGTTGATATCAAACAAGGTTACTTTTACGCTAGGCTATCGCTAAAATGAGGAAATGATGAAAATGACAGCACCCGCTTGCTGTCCGTAATGCACTGAGCTCGCGGCGCATTTGGTGCGGCCGCATTGTATCGCTAAGTCAGCTAAACGTGGTCGATTGCAATGATTGATTCGAACATGCTCCCGAGGGGAAGAGATGAGTTGATGAGATAAGCTTATACAAAAATAAAGAGTTACGTGAAAGTGAGCTTAAACGCTAGGAAGTTAATACATTATTAGATGAGAGATAATTGACAAGGTGAAGGAACAGTCATAACATGATCTTATAGCTAGGCATATATGCTCAAACGATTGAGTCACTAATCGAGAATACAGATTGCCTTTTAGCTAGGGGAGACTTCGATGTGTCTCGCCTCTTTGTACGCAAACTAGAGAACCGTTTAGAAAAATAAGCTACGCGCGCACTATCACTGACGCATGGACCTTGCTCGGGCATGCATTGGTTTCGCGCACTTACACTAGAGCTTTGATCTGGCTCTGATTGAGTAATGCACACACTCACACTCGCGTTCCGCTCTTGGGTGGTCGGACCACCGGCCCGCTGACACCTCCTCCTCAGGAACCAAAGGACGGCTGTGACAGCTGTTATTAAAAGGCCATATGACAACGCATACTGATGTATGTCATGTGTCGATAAAACCTCTGTCTGTTGGGCTGATTCCTTTATCGCTTTAATTAGTTCACCGAGATGCTTTAAAGAATCGTTTATCGGTGTGGAATCTTCGTTGACCTCGTAGCCTTGAAAATTTTGGATAGGTGGCGTTGGATTACTAATTAAACGATTTATAGGAGTTAATATAGACTCGAGTAGATTTGGTTTAAGATTAAGCGTATTCTCTAATTGCTGATGAGAATAAAGTGTTACATCATGACCCTTCACAATGCATTGCTTCGTTAGTTGAATAAGTCCAGCCTTGCTGACTTCGCTCGCTTGTAAGTCGTCGTCACATATCACTCTCAAAGAGTATGAGTCACAACAGAAATACAAATAGGTAGAAAAGTCATGCAATGGTACCCATTTGTTTTCACACCTAGATTTCATGAATCGGCAAGTAGATAGCTCCGCTTTCTCGCATAATTGTTCATCTGGACCTAAACGCTGGACATATCCTCGCAGACGACAAAGGTAAGTTTCCGCTTGATATTCGCAACCTTGAATATCGTTGACGCTGGCTGTTAAGTATGAATCTCTTCTCAAGTTGATCGCGACGTATTCGGATGCTGGCTTGATGCTGATCATACTTTTGTTAATTTGAACCGGCACTGGTATCAAATTGTATAGCTGGAACGTATCTCTGCTAATTAACGGTAATGTAATTTCAAATATGAGATATTCCTTAGTCATCCTCGCTTTAACTTTTAACAATTTGTAGATCTCATACAAGTTGAATTGAATGTTATCTACGGGTAATGCAAGCTCTTTAAAAATTTGACTAGATACTATCTGTAACTCCCCACGGAGCTGTTGTGGAGTCAAGAGATGCAGGTTGATCTGACTATGATAGATCTCAGTCATAGTATCAAGAAAAGTATTCTGAATCCGCCTTAAATTCTGAATCATATTATTGGTCGCTAACGCTGCTAAAGAGAAATCTTGCTGAATAGACATTACGTCGATCTCTTGCTGCAATGTATTGGTGATGCTGTCTATATAATTCAAATGCTTATTATTTATCTTATGCTGCTTTTCAATAGTCTCTTCTGTTCTCTTTAAGATATTATACTCCGCTTCTATGACCGATGTCTGACTCCGGTACAGCTGACTTAGGTGGAATGCATTCTTATGTATTAGGTCAATGTCACGCCTGTATTTTTCTGCGAATTCTTAATCCAGTACTCCGAACAATGAATTAGCTATGGAGCTGACAGCGTTGATAAGCCTATAGCCATAAGTGCTGATTGAGCAACAGCTGATTATAATATTGTAGTTCATCAAACTCGTGTTGTATTCGTAGGACGATAATTTTAAAATGACTATGCTCTTGAATTTTCCCGCATGTTTGCTCGAGATATTGAGAAAATTGTTTGACCGCTTTGTCTCCTTGCCAGTAAGGAGTTAAATTATAGTAAGTTATGATTTTCAATTGATCACGAATAAGATGCATTTGTCCCAAAGGGTCAAAACACAACATTTGATTGCTATTAAATGAAGTTACTTTGTAACTTGCTTCAGTGGATCCTATATGGCTCATAAAAAATAGCAATGATAATACTATGCTATAGATTTGGAGCTTTTTTTTACTAAATACCTTCTTGTCCTCGCATCTTGTACCGTTTCTATTATCTTTAGGTTAGAAAATGCGCTGGCGTGAGGAAATCGATGTCGTCAATATCCTCAGATATTGGGCACAACGGTCTTCAGTTAAGGCTTGCTTCGATTTGAGACAAAATAGTGCTGTATTCTTCGAATGTTAACGCTTGGTCCCCTATTACTCTTTTCATATGTTGCTTTAGACTCCGAATTGATCGCTCCCAGATCCCTCCAGCACTCGGCCATGAAGGGCAGTTCCAATGCCATTCTATCTTCATCTCCGCTATCTCTCGGTGAAAGGTGTCGTTAAAGATTCGCTCGAACTGCGGCTGTTCCTCCTGAAGGATCTTGTTGACCTATGAAGTTAGTACCGTTGTCCGAATATATATGTTTTGGAGTCCCTCGTCGAGCCGCCATACGACGCAACGCGGCTATGAATGACTTACTGCTTAGGTCGGAGACTAGTTATATATGGACCGCTTTTGTAACCATGCAAATAAACAAGGCGATATATCCTTTAGTCGTTTTAATGCCTCTGCCTTTTTTTGCTTTTACTCGAATAGACCCCGTATAATCTACTCCTGTATATCATACATTTAGAATAGAGGCACTGGGTTAGATCGACAATCAATTTGCTATCGGAATTAAGTTTATTTTTCATCAAACTCTCGATATCCGAGCCAAATTCACTGCGCTGTATGCATTTAATTATAATTAATGTTGCTTGTCTTAGCTCTTGTAATGTGAGATATGACGGCCTTTGTTTACTTGTCCGTGCAAGTGCACGTAATAGCCATGCTACTATGCGATTTAATTTTGCGAATGAGCTGTGACGATCTAATAAATCTTCAATTACGCTTTTGCCAGGATTTCTATTTTGGATGGTTATAACTTGCTTCCGGACCTCTTCTGCTGTCGTATACTCTGCTTGCTCTTGCTTTGGCTTAAAGTGAGGTGTCGATAACCAAGCTGGGCCTCGCCACCATAACGTATGCTCCATTAGTTGTGTAATGGATAGTTCTCTGCTCGCTGAATCGGCTGGATTTTCTTTAGTCGATACGTAATGCCAAAAATCTGCCAAAAGGCTTCCAGCGTTCTGGATAGCCCTGTATCCAGCTAAGGGTGACCTTAGAGTCGCTCCAGGCATAGATTTCGTAATCTATGGCAGTCATGCTAGATGCTACATTTGTAAATAGTCTGGATAAGAGTTCCGCTGCACATAGATCCAATCTAGGAAGCGATACTGTCCTGCTGTTAGGTACTAATCTTGTTTTAGCTGCAACTAGTACCAACGATGTTTCAGTTTTTGATGCTATTCTGGCATATACGACACACGCGTACGCTTTTAGTGATGCATCACAAATTCCGTGGAGTTGGATAGTGTCATCTCGTTTGCTTTGCACATCTCATATCTTCAGTTAATTTTACTCACTCATTGGTGATCTCGGCTGAAACTTCATCGTACCATTGAATTTCATCTAGCCAGACTTTTTGAAACAACAATTTTAATTTTGTAGTCAGCGGCCCTAGCCAACCTAAAGGATCAAATAACCTGGATATTTCCGACAGAAGCAATATTTTTGTAAGCTTTGTAGTATTCGCTGATGAAGTATATTGGAATGTGAATTCATCTGTTTCGGAGTCCCATCTCAAGCCTTAAAACACAGCAAAGTTTTAGCTGTGTTTTAAGTTTTGAAAATGAATGATGGTGCTTGTAAATTGTGCTGAGATGAATGTATCTCTTCCAATAGCTTTTTCTCGTTTGCTGACCACTTTCTCAACAAAAATCCGCCGCTGCTAAGACACGAATTGAGTTCTGATATGCTGCTTCTCCCTTCGTCGATAGTATGAGCCCCGGAAACCAAATCATCCATATAGAAATCTTCTAGTATTATTCTTGCTGCTGTAGGAAAGTTATTCTTCTCATACGCTGCTAATTTTCGAAGGATCATCATCGCCAAAAAAGGAGCTGATTTCGTGCCATATGTAACCGTCGTTAACTGGTATGCTCTAATTGGCTGTTTATTTTGTGCTTTCCAAAAGATTTGTTGGAGCCTTTGATCTGCTTCGCTAACTAGTATGCATGTATATATGTATACTGTCGATACATTTTTTCGAATACGTATCGATATTGTCTCCACTTAAGTAACAGAGCCTGTAGATCTTGCTGCAGGTTAGGTCCACGATGCATGACATCATTGCGACTTAGTTCCGAAGAGGTCTTTGCGGATGCATTAAATATGACACGTAGCTTCGTAGTGGAAAATTCTGCTCGCTGAACCCCGTGGTGAGGTAAAAAACTCTATATTCCGTCGCTACTAAGAGTCGCTAATTTCATATGCCCCAACTCTTTATATTCACTTAAGAATTGCTTATATTGCTGAGCTAAAGATTCTTGCCTGCTAAGCCTTTTCTCTAGATTCTTTAATTGCGCTGGTGCCATTTCCTTTGACGATCCCAGCTTTTTGCTCGCTTGCTTCTTCATCGGCAACCTAACTTCATAACGACCGCTGCTATTTGTCGTTGATAGATAATACTCGACGCATTGCTGATCTTCCGCTGACATTTCATTTTTTCGTTTATATCTTCAATTTGCCAAAATTGATGAATATCCGCTGTATTATTTACGATGACGTTACAATGGAACTTTGGCTTTATTGTTCCACACAGTAACCATCCTAACTGTGTTTGCTGGGCTAAGGGCGAAGACGAATCACCACCTCTTATCAAACCATCTAGCATGATGAGAGCATAGGCGTCTGCCCCGAGTAACAAGTCCACTGGACGACTGGTATGATACTCTGGATCCGCTAAATTTATATGTTCCAAATGCGACCACGAAGGCTTTTCAAATGATCGATTTGGTAAGTTTTTGATTAGACTTTTCATAATCAAAACATCCATATGGAATTTAAAGCTAGTATACATAGACTGGCATATAATGCTTAGCTTGCCCATACAGTTAGATTCATTTTCTGCTATTCCGGAAACTGCTCCATTAAATTGCTGTCGTTTTAAACCTAACGGCTGAGCTGTCTTCTCTGTTATCAACCTGATCAATGAGAGCCCTTAGGACAAGCTGTGTGCTATCTGCTGCTATCACCCTCACTAACGCTGTAGCTAAAAGAATCTCCGTGAGGTTTTGCTGAGATGCGTGAGCACCATTGCCGCTGCTTTGCCTTTAACGCTTTTCTTGCTCAAGATTTTCATCATTCATATTTTTTTGCTTGCCATCAGCAAACCAATCATGCAATATGGTGTGATGCCTGCCAGAACACGTGAGGCATCGTTTCTTCGAGTGGCATTTTTTTCCATTGTGATTAAAAATGCAATTAATACAACATTTCAGTTGTTTGAGGGTTTTAAGTTTCATTTCCTGCGGCATTTTATGAAACTTTTCGTAATTGTATAATTTATGCTCAGCAAAGCAATGAGGGCATTTGATTTCCTGCACGTGCATTGCTTTTGAGGTCTTTGAATTATGTATTATCATTCGATTGATGATTGTTTTAAATTTTCGATTGTTTGGAAATGGCTTTGAAGAACCCGCTTTCTGCTGAGATTGCTGCGATTTTTGCATGGTGACTTGTCGTCGACGAGATGTTTCTAGACCAGTGAATTTATTTTCTAAAAAGTCGAAGTACTCTTGTAGGACTGGTACCTATCTAGGGTTCTATATATTCGTACGAGTCTATATATTCGGAATAAGATTCACTATCCAGCTTTTGCGACAATTAGAGGGCCCCACGTGCTAATATCCACACCTAGGTTTTTGATGGCGTGGAAGCTCTCTAACGTGGTGTCATGCATTTTATTAAAGACTAAAAACGATTGCTGCTGTATGTTGGGCATATTTAAGAACATATTGGCGTGCGCTGCAAAGATAATCCTCTTGTTATCAAATCAATGATTTAGAAGCTCCCAACAAACGTAATAGTTATCGGCGCTGATTGGAAGGTGCTGAATCAAACGCCTTTTAACTTGCCTTTCAAGTATTGCATTTTCTGAGCGTTTGACAATGCGTTGTGTATTGCTTCGCTAAATAGATCTTTAAAAGACATCCATTGCTGCTAATGGCCTGTAAATACAGTAATATCCATTTGAGGAGTGGATTTCTCGCGATAAGATGATGACCACATCTTGGAGTTAATAGCTTTTCTCAAGCTGTTAAAAGATCGCTCATGCTTGGTGAAGTTATACTCATCTCCAGCTACATCTTCCCCCGATTCTCCAATGATTTCCCAATGAAGGCTATCAATGGTAGTCCACCGACTGTACAGGTTTCGAAGGACGTCCTCAAACTCCACTTGTCAACAATAGTTTCAACATCAATATTGTCGACTGCTCTAAGAAACGCTTTAAAATTGACCGACTGCTTATGAAGCATATCGTCAAGCTTGCTGTTGGACCCTCTTGATTCGAAGGTCGGAATTGCTGCTGCTGTAGCTGGTGCGCCCGGCTGACTTACTGAAGTGCCGGGTGACTCTCGGTGTGGTGGTCGAGGAAGATACGGTGATTTCTGATCTTATTTATTTATTTATTTATTATAAGGTACACCAACAGCATTACATACAAAACAGTTTGTAGTAAACAAAGAAAAATAAAGGTGCTGGTATGTATGCCTATTACAGGTATACGCAGCTTACACCATATGGTCAGAAACACTAAATTATTTAAAATATTAAGATATATATTAATCTAAATTAAAAAAAAAAACAAAGTAAAAATAAAAACACAAAATGAAAAACACACATAATAAAAAATAAAAAAACGAAGTAGGATGTTTATGTTCGTAATAAGACTAAGTTTAAGTATTTGCGCACTCCCGTACCTCCGAGATTGCTCTTCTAAACTTATTCAGTGAAACACCGTGTAAGTCAGTATCTGGTGTTGTACAAAAACTGTTATAGCTTCTACACATGCGGAGAAGTGGAGCGTTGAGGCCTAGGTTGGTTTTGCGGAATGGAATATGGAGTAATTTTGTGATGGGATGTCTTGGCAGTTTTGAAGGGACTGAATATTGGATGCATTCTACTAAATCACTGCACTTAATGAACCCGTTTGCTACTTTGTAAAGGAAAATTAGATCACGCGTACGGCGACGGTCACGCAGTGTCTTTATTTTGAAAAAGTGTAGGTGCTGTACATATGGACAGCGATGACTAATTCCCCTAGATATAAATGCAAGATGTTTAGTGAAAGCTCTTTGAATTTTTTCAAGTCTTTGCGAACGAACAGCGTAGAGTGGGTTCCAGGCGACACTGGCGTATTCCAACCGACTTCGCACTAGGGTTTTAAACAAAACTATTTTGGTTTTTGGTTGTTGGAAGCCTCTTGTGTTGCGTTTAACAAAACCCAGCATCTGCGCAGACTTCTTTACCACGTAGTTGATGTGTGGCTTGAAGGAGAGCCCATCATCCACCAGAACCCCTAGATCCCGGATTTCTCCAACCTTTGCCAACGAGGTGTCGCATAGTGTGTAGGTAGTCGGGAATGATGACTTTTTTCTATAGAAACGGATGTGAAAGCATTTTTGGGGGTTTAGGGTCATATTGTTGGTTTTGCACCAATTTTCGACGTTTGTTAAATCGCTTTGAATAAGCGTGATGTCTTCAGGCCCAGTGATTTTTTTGTAAATCTTTAAGTCATCTGCAAACAACATTGTTTGACAGTGCTTGATATGATTTGTTATGTCATCAACAAATAGTAGAAACAAAACTGGGCCAAGGTAGGAACATTGTGGAACACCGGAGCGTGCATGAAATTCGTAAGAAACATAGCCATTGACAGCAACGAACTGTGAACGATTTACTAGATAGGATGCAAACCATCTCAACAAAGATCCGTGGACACCACTAACCTCAAGTTTTGCTATCATGAGTGGATGACTCACCTTATCGAACGCGCTGCTGAAATCTGTATATATTGCATCGACTTCGTCTCCGCAATCGAGCGCTTCAGATATGTCGGATAAATATCTGACTAAATTAGTCTCTGTGGAACGTCCAATTCGGAATCCATGTTGGCTATTGGAAAGCTTAGTGTCCAAGTAGTTTGTAATGATGGGACAAACGAGACACTCAAAAAGCTTTGAAAAACATGATAGGATTGAAATAGGCCTGTAGTTTTTAATATTACTGGAGTCGCCTTTTTCGTGTACCGGCACGATCCGAGCCTTCTTCCATTCTTGTGGAAATACTCCTTACTCTAAAGATCGATTAAATATTAGACACAGTGGCTCTGCAAGTGCTCTCCCACATGATTTAACAAAAACTGGTGGAATACAATCGGGACCAGCACCCTTGGATGTATCAAGTTTCTTTATCTTTGCTAGAACTTCTTGTGGAGAAATTTTTATGTTACTTTATCTTGTTGCATCAACTCTTCTCTATATTGACTAATAAGTCCTTTAGCTGTTAAATAAAGCTGGTTCGTACTCTCAAATTCAGACTTAGTAAAATATTTATGATTCGTCTGTTCAAAAGTAAGAATCTTTTCATGATTCACTTGAAAGTCCTTCCAGTACTTCTCAAGTAACTCGACTTTACGCTTACAGTAATCTAACGTCTTACGCTCTACGCTATCCTTTTTAAAATTGACGAGGAGTTTTCTAATGCCCTCTGCAATCTTGGATTGAAGAAAATAAAGACTCTCCATCTTGCTGCTTGTGTAAGAAAATTGAACGATCTTACTTGGAAGAATCCTTTGCCGCTGCTAAACTAACGAGGGTTGCTCCCCACGTCAGTGATCCGCTGGTTTCGCTAGTGTGAGCTGTGAACTCACTGCTGCTGGAACGGTACTCCCCGAGCACCGCTGTTGCTGATATCGCTGAGAGAATATGTTGTGCACTGCCGCTAAAGTCACTCCTAAAGTCTCGCTGCTAAGGTTACCACCACAGTCACTGCTAAGCTAAGAAACACTGCAATACAAGGTTTCACTAGTTCGGTTCAAGTTCACTTCACGATCCGTCAGTCCCGAAAAACCAAAATCCGACCGCGAAGTTCTTGCTATAGGCTCGAAGGACCAAAATGTAGGGGCGCGACCTAAGTGTACCTGGTGGGTTTTGCTACACTACTAAGTTAAACACTCAAATCACTTTTAAAGGTTTATTTTTGAGAGCTAACAAGGTTACTTTTACGCTAAGCTATCGCTAAAATGAGGAAATTATGAAAATGACAGCACCCGCTTGCTGCCCGTAATGCACTGAGCTCGCGGCGCATTTGGTGCGACCGCATTGTATCGCTAAGTCAGCAAAACGTGGTCGATTGCAATGATTGCTTCGAACACAAACAAAAAAATCTTTCCTCTTTATAATATTGGTATAGATGTATCCTCTAAATTTGACAAAAGATTGCTTAGTGAAGTGCGTTTCGGACACCAAACACATGTCTATATTTTCTTTCTCTAGGACCGCCTGCAACTCATTTTGATGTTTGAAGAGCCCATTAGAGTTCCACGCCCTTATTTTAAGTGTGTTATTCATTTTTGATTATTCAAATAGCTGTCTTAGTGCTGGATTCTAGTTTCTCTAATCTCTCAAAATCTAATCGGTACAAACAAATGAGGAAATGATGAAAATGACAGCACCCGCTTGCTGTCCGTAATGCACTGAGCTCGCGGCGCATTTGGTGCGACCGCACTGTATCGCTAAGTCAGCTAAACGTGGTTGATTGCAACGATTGCTTCGAACATACGTCCACCTAGCAACGCCGCAAAGCGGTCACTGTCGAATTGCACCGGATGGAAAGAGAAGCACGATGGAATTTGTATGGACTTTTTTACAAAACATAATAATATGAAGTACTTATAATGAATGAAACTTCAATATATACGACAATGAAGTTTTGCGTCCTGTTTTGATACGTTATTGTTCTTAATTGTACCAATGTACGCTGGTCAATATTCCCGGAAAATTTTTTTTGAAGATCACGGTAAGAGGTTACTTTGCCATTCAATTTTATCGAGGTTTTTGTGCGTTAACGTGTTTCGGCCACAACAAAGTTTTTGGAAATATAATCAAGATTAACATATCTTTTTTTCCGCTGCCACATCTTCAATAGATTTGGTTAAAAATTTTGCCTATTTTGAGTATTCAGCCCCTTAAATGAGAAAATATGGTAACCTAACTGCAGTGGTGAGATATTTTATGACGTAGCAACGAGAGGCAGATTTTTTCAAAACTCCTGCGGCATCGTAAAACTGGGTAGTTAACTTTTCATGCGAATGAAGATACGATATGGATCTTGTGCATAATGTGCCAGCAAATTGAGGTAGTATTCCATTTTATGGCTATTAGCTATTTTATTTTCTATTCCTATGAGTTGCTGGTTTGACTAAAAATAGTATATTAGTATTATCTTTGCCGATATCAATCCATAAAACTAAATAATGATAAATGGCCACATTTCTTATAGAAATCGATGTCTACGATTTTTTTGATGCGCAATGAGCACCATCCCTTTCTTTCTTCGCTTTTTTTTATACGCAGTTGTAAATGGGTAAGTTATTTATTATTCCTATTTTAATTGTATTCTGTTGTAAATGATACATGATTCTGTTTGGTTGACGACACTACAAAGAGCTATAAGTTCATGCAAGCCACGCTGTTGAGGCTATGGTTACGCTTAGTTGTGCTAAACTAAGATTGGTTAGGCTAGGTTCACTTGGTTTGTGGCGCTTCGGCCCGCACTACAGCGGGCTGTCGACGCGCCTGTTGAAAGCCGCGGACGCCCTCTCATGGCTCATGCCGAACCTGGGGGGGCCCAGTGCACGGTGCCGGCGATTGTATGCCGGCATCCTGCGGAGCATGGCCCTCTACGGGGCACCCATCTGGGCGGACTCCCTCCACTGGAGGGAGAATGCAACCGCCATCCGCAGGCCCCAAAGGGCCATTGCACAGCGGGTGGCGAGGGCCTACCGCTCGGTGGGCCTTTCGGCGGCGTGCGCTCTGGCCGGCACCCCTCCCTGGGAGTTGGAGGCATGGGTGCTCGCCAGAGTGTACGAGTGGGCGGCGAGGCGGAAGGCGCTTGGAGAGCGCCCCGCCAAGGAAGAGCGGGAGGCCGTGCGGCGGGAGGCGAGGGACGCTATCGTCGTCCATTGGACGGAGGACCTCGCCTCCGCCGCCTTTGGCCGTCGGACGTTGGACGCGCTCGGTCCAGTCTTTCAAAGTTGGCTCGAGCGGCCCCACGGTTTCCTCTCGTTTCGTCTAGTGCAGGTGTTGTCCGGACATGGGTGTTTCGGAACGCACCTGCACCGGATCCGGAGGGAGGAAACCCCGGGGTGCCACGATTGTGGCGCTGCGGAGGACACGGCGCAGCACACCCTCGAGGTGTGCCCAGCCTGGGCAGAGCTGCGCCGTGTCCTCATAAGTGTGATCGGGCAGGACCTCTCACTTCCCGGCGTGGTCAACTCCATGCTGGGGAGTGAGGAGGCCTGGGCAGCAGTTGCCTCCTTTTGCGAGGTCGTGATGTCGCAAAAGGAGGCGGTGGAGCGTGCGCGGGAGGACGATCCTCTCGCGCCGCCGCTCCGCAGGCGAAGAAGGGGTGGGAGAAGGCGGTTGTATGATCGTCTCCTCCCACCTCCTGGTGGTGATTAGCGGGCGACAGGTGCGGGGGCGCCTCTCGTCTGCATTGCACAATCACCACCATCGGGCGGGAACGGCCGAGCACTCGCTGTCGTTCCCGGGCCCCTCCACTGAGGGAGGGGCGTGAAGGGCCTGCCTTAAAAGGCGGGCGGTCGTCGGCGGAGGGCTGGACGTAAAGGCTGGGCCGGTTTCCCAGTCCTCCTCCACACAGACGATGCGGGAGTGCCGCTGGGTTATTTTAGTGGGTATACCGGGCTTGCCGGAGAGTCCCACATAGCCCCCCCATTCCCCCAATGGGTGGGTATGCGTAATGCATTTTTTCCCAGAGTGATCAAAAAAAAAAAAAAAAAAGGTTCACTTGGTTTCCAACCCCACAGAGGGAGGAGGACCCTCTACTGCCTGCCACCACCCCGACCAACCAGCAGGGCTGGACGAAGGACACCGGCAAAGGGAAGGGCAAGGGTAAGGGCAAGGGTGCATCAACGGTCGTCCCAGCCATCCCCACCATCACCGCTCCTCCCAGCCAGCCAGGCAAGGGCAAGGGAAAAGGGAAGGGAAAGGGGAAAGGGCCACCTCCCAAGGCCGCCAGCGCTGCCTCCCCCACAGCCAAAACCGCCGGCACCAGGAGGAACCTCGTTCCTCCTAAGACCGCAGCCGTCGTGGTGACGCTCACCGCGGAGGCTGCGGAGCGTGGAGAGACGTACGCGTCCATATTGTTGCGGGCGCTTGCCAATGCCGATCCCGCCCAACTGGGGATCGGCAAGGTCTCTTGCCGGCGGACCCAAGCCGGGGCTCGAATTTTCGAGTTTCCGGGGGCAGAGGGCAGTGCCCACGCGGACCTTTTCGCAACGAAGTTGCAGGAGGTCATAGCGGACGCGGCCAAGGTGGCCAGGCCCGTGAAGACGGTGGCCATTGAGGTAAACGACCTCGATGACACCGTCACCAAGGAGGAGGTGGTGGCGGCGGTCGCAGCAGTGGGGGGCTGCGGCGTCGCAGCGGTTAAAGGCCGGGACATCAGGTCCGGCCGCGGCGGCATGGGCACCATTCGCCTGGAGTGCCCAGTTGCCGCTGCCAAAGCCGTCCTTGACAAAGGACGGCTAAACGTAGGCTTTAGCTCGGGTGCGGTCCGGGCACTTGCGGCACAGCCTTTGCGGTGCTACAGGTGCTTCGGGGTCGGGCACACCCGGGCCCTCTGTCCGTCCACGGTGGACCGGACAGAGAGCTGCTACCGCTGCGGCAAGGAGGGCCACAAAGCCGCCGAGTGCAAGGCCGCCGCGCCGCACTGCGCTGTTTGTGCCGCCAGTGGCCGCCCCGCAGGCCATATAATGCAGGGGAGGATGTGCAATCCTCCCCCTAAGAAGGGAAAAGCGCAGGCGCCGAGAAAGCCTGCCGCTACCGCCGCTGAGCGTGAGGTTGGGCCTTCGGCTGCTGCGGCTGAGGAGGGGGGTGCGATGTCTGATTAAATGTCTAGAGTCGAACATCGCATCCTCCAGGCGAACATCAAACACTGCAGGGCGGCCCAGGATCTGCTGATGCAGATCATGGCCGAGTGGTTGGTGGACGTGGCGGTGGTTGCCGAGCCTTACTCGGTCCCCAGTACCTGGCTGGGCGATCGGAACGGCTTCGTGGCGTTGGTGGCGCGGTCTTCCACGGACTCTCCTCCCCTCTCGCTTTTAGAGAGGGGACCGGGATACGTGGCCGCCGCGTGGGGGGGGATACGGCCCTGGTAGGGGTCTATTTCTCCCCAAACCGCCCTCTAAGGGATTTCGAGAACTTCCTCGAAGTTCTCACGGCAGTCGCCGGGAGGGCGGCACCACGCCAGGTCGCCGTGATAGGTGACCTGAACGCCAAGTCGGAGGCTTGGGGCAACCCGGCTGCCTCCTGTAACGTCCGGGGACGCGCCACCGGGTTTTGGGCGGCCTCATGCGGCGTGTCCCTCCTCAACAGGGGGGCGGTCCACACGTGTGTGCGGCAACGGGGAGGGTCGGTGGTAGACGTGTCGTTTGCCACCCCCACCCTAGCCGCCCGCGTAGTGAACTGGCGGGTGGAGACGGTGGAGACCATGTCGGACCACCGATACGTGCGGTTCGACATCTCCACCGGCCCTCGGGGGGGGACGGCCCGCTCGGGCCAATCTCCCTTCCCGCGGTGGGCTCTCACCCGCCTGAACCGGGAGGCAGCCAAGGAGGCGGCCTTTCTCCAGGACTGGCTCTCGCCCCCTGTCGTGCCAGTCCTGGACGCGGACCGCGCGGCGGTCCAGCTCAAGAGGTCCCTGACCGAGGTGTGCAACGCCAGCATGCCTCGGTCACGCCGTCCGCCTCCCCGTCGCGCCATGTATTGGTGGTCGGAGGAGCTGGCAGGCCTCCGAGCCACCTGCGTGGAGGCCAGGAGGGCCTACGCGCGGAGTCGGCGGCGCACTACCCGATCTCAGGCCGGAGAGTACCGCCTCTACGCCTCTTACCTAGAGGCAAAGACGGTCCTCAAGTCGGCTATGTGCGCCGCCAAGGACTCGACGAGGGCCGAGATGCTGGAGGGCCTCGACAGAGATCCGTATGGGAGGCCTTATAAGGCGGCGCGAAACCAACTGCGCCCCTTTGGTCCCCCACTTACGGAGACCCTGGAGCCGGCGTTGCTGGATGGGGTGGTTAGGTCACTGTTTCTGCGCAGGACCAACTTCACCCCACCAACGATGAACACCCCACTGGGGGGGGTGGTGGCTTCGCCGGAGGAAGAGGTCCCTGCGGTATCTGAAGAGGAATTTCGCGCGGGGGTTCTGTCCCTCCGCGCGAAGAAGACGGCCCCTGGACCGGACGGCGTCCCCGCACGGGTGGTGGCCATCGCAGCGTCCTTCATGGAGGGTAGGTTTCGGGACCTCTTCAGCGCGTGTCTTACGGCTGGGAGGTTCCCGAAACAGTGGAAAGAGAGGCAATTAAGCCTCCTCCGGAAGGAGGGACGTCCGGTGGACTCCCCCTTGGCATACCGGCCCATCGTTCTGGTGGATGAGGTCGGTAAATTGTTCGAGGGGATCATCGCCACCCGGCTAAATAGCCATTTGCGGGATGTAGGGCCAGACCTGTCGGACGCCCAGTTCGGCTTCCGACGGGGGCGTTCGACGATCGACGCGTTGGCCCTACTCAGGGGCCAGGTGAAGGAGGCGGTCGAGGCTGGAGACGGAGTGTTGGCGGTGTCGTTTGACATCGCCAACGCTTTCAACTCCGTGCCCCACTCGACCATATTGGAGGCACTCCGGTACGACGGAGTGCCCCAATATCTGCGGGCGATCCTGGCCAGCTACCTGGAGGACCGTGAGGTCCTCCTCGTGGACAAGACGGCCAGGATAAGGCGCTACGGCGCGGAGTCCGGTGTTCCACAGGGGTCGGTGCTAGGGCCCCCCTTGTGGAACATCGGATTCGATTGGCTCCTGCGGGGCACCCTCCTCACGGGCACGAGTGTCATCTGCTATGCGGATGACACTCTCCTCATTGCCCTGGGGAGGAAATTTGGAGAGGCGGCCTGTCTGGCCTCTGCTGGCGGATCCTTAGTGGCAGGTAGGATCCGCCAGCTTGGATTGAGGGTGGCGCTGAACAAGACCGAGGCCGTGTTCTTTCACGGGCCTTGGCAGCGCTGCCCTCCTGCCGCCCACATTGTCTGGGAGGGCGTCCGAATTGAGGTGAAGGCCCAGATGAAATATCTGGGCCTAGTGCTGGAAAGCAGGGGGCGCTTCGGCCCGCACTTCAGCGGGCTGTCGACGCGCCTGTTGAAAGCCGCGGACGCCCTCTCATGGCTCATGCCGAACCTGGGGGGGCCCAGTGCACGGTGCCGGCGATTGTATGCCGGCATCCTGCGGAGCATGGCCCTCTACGGGGCACCCATCTGGGCGGACTCCCTCCACTGGAGGGAGAATGCAACCGCCATCCGCAGGCCCCATAGGGCCATTGCACAGCGGGTGGCGAGGGCCTACCGCTCGGTGGGCCTTTCGGCGGCGTGCGCTCTGCCTGGCACCCCTCCCTGGGAGTTGGAGGCATGGGTGCTCGCCAGAGTGTACGAGTGGGCGGCGAGGCGGGAGGCGCTTGGAGAGCGCCCCGCCAAGGAAGAGCGGGAGGCCGTGCGGCGGGAGGCGAGGGACGCTATCGTCGTCCATTGGACGGAGGACCTCGCCTCCGCCGCCTTTGGCCGTCGGACATTGGACGCGCTCGGTCCAGTCTTTCAAAGTTGGCTCGAGCGGCCCCACGGTTTCCTCTCGTTTCGTCTAGTGCAGGTGTTGTCCGGACATGGGTGTTTCGGAACGCACCTGCACCGGATCCGGAGGGAGGAAACCCCGGGGTGCCACGATTGTGGCGCTGCGGAGGACACGGCGCAGCACACCCTCGAGGTGTGCCCAACCTGGGCAGAGCTGCGCCGTGTCCTCATAAGTGTGATCGGGCAGGACCTCTCACTTCCCGGCGTGGTCAACTCCATGCTGGGGAGTGAGGAGGCCTGGGCAGCAGTTGCCTCCTTTTGCGAGGTCGTGATGTCGCAAAAGGAGGCGGCGGAGCGTGCGCGGGAGGACGATCCTCTCGCGCCGCCGCTCCGCAGGCGAAGAAGGGGTGGGAGAAGGCGGTTGTATGATCGTCTCCTCCCACCTCCTGGTGGTGATTAGCGGGCGACAGGTGCGGGGGCGCCTCTCGTCTGCATTGCACAATCACCACCATCGGGCGGAAACGGCCGAGTACTCGCTGTCGTTCCCGGGCCCCTCCACTGAGGGAGGGGCGTGAAGGGCCTGCCCTAAAAGGCGGGCGGTCGTCGGCGGAGGACTGGACGTAAAGGCTGTGCCAGTTTCCCAGTCCTCCTCTATTCAGACGATGCGGGAGTGCCGCTGGGTTATTTTAGTGGGTATACCGGGCTTACCCGGGTAGTCCCACATAGCCCGCCCATTCCCCCAATGGGCGGGTATGTGTAATGCATTTTTTCCCAGAGAGATAAAAAAAAAAAAAAAAAAAGGTTCACTTGGTTTGGCGTCGAAAACCAGCACGGCATATCGTGCGGTGTTCCACAGGGCTTATTCTTGGGCCCACCCCTGTAAAACATCAGGTACGATTGGGTGCTGAGGGGCGAACTCCAACCGGGCGTAGACCTGACGTGTTAAGCAGATGATACGCTGGTCACCGCCCGGGGGAGTTCGTACAGGGCGGCAGCGTTGCTGGCGACGCCTGCGGTCTCACAGGTGGTGAGCCGCATACGGCGCCTTGGCCTGGAGGTGGCCCTCAACAAGTCGGAGGCCATGGTCTTTCTTGGTCCCCGGTGGGCGCCACCGCCCGATGCCCACATCGTCGTCGGGGGGGCTCGAATCGCTGTCGAGTCAACCATGAAGTACCTGGGATTGGTGCTCGACAGCCGGTGGGATCGCGGCCCCCACTTCCAGCGGCTGGCGCCCAAGTTGTTGGGCGCGGCTGGGGCGCTGTCATCGCTGCTTCCCAACCTGGGGGGCCCGAGCGCTGCCTGTAGGCGGCTCTACGTGGGGATCGTGCTATCGATGGCCTTGTATGGGGCCCCGATCTGGGCGACTGACCTGACGGCCAGCAGCATTGCTGTTCTGCGAAAGCCGCAGAGAGCGACGGCCGTCAGAGACATCAGGGGGTATCGCACGATCTCCTACGAGGCGGCTTGTGCACTAGCCGGATCCCCGCCCTGGGACCTGGAGGCGAAGGTACTCGCGTCACTGTATCGGTGGCGCGAGGAAGCGCGGGCGCGGGGCGAAGGGCCGATGCAGTGACATATGGAGTTGCGTTGGTCTCAGCTCCGCGAGATCCTGGTGGCGGAATGGCGGGACAGGCTTGCACGCCCTACCGCCGGCCTGGTCACCATCGAGGCGGTCCGGCCAGTGCTCGAGCACTGGCTCGGGAGGAGGCACGGCTCCCTGTCGTTTCGGGTGACGCAGGTGCTCTCGGGGCATGGTTGCTTCGGGTAGTACCTGTGTCGCATAAACAGGGAGCCGGACGCCCGGTGTCACCACTGCGTCGACTGCCGGGAGGACACGGCACGGCATACGCTGGCAGAATGTGCCGCTTGGGAGGAGCCGCGCCGTGACCTCATCTCAGAAGTAGGCAGTGACCTGTCGCTGCCGGCCGTAGTCAAGTCTATGGTCGGCAGTGAAGAGTCCTGGGACGCGGTGGTATCCTTCTGCGAAACAGTGGTCTCGCAGAAGGAGGCTGCGGAGAGGGAGAGGGAGATTTCATCCGCTAACCCGATCCGCAGCAAACGCGCCGGGCGTCGGCGGAGGGCGGATAACGCCCTCTTCCGGCCCCCGTAAATGGGTCCAGGGTCGACGGACTCGGGGACGTCCGTCGCCCCCCAAACATCTGGACCCAAGGTGGCGGCGCGTAGTGTTCCACGCGCGCCCCTCTCAGACGTTGCGGGGGAGTCAAACACCTCACCCCAACCCGAGGTCGTGGCCCGCAGAGGCGGGCCGGCACTAGCCGGGGATTGCGGAAGTATCGTTCCAGCGACCCCCGGTGTAGGTGTGAGACGGAACACCGGGGTGGTTTTTAGTCAGTACGAGTCTGACAGACCCCTCCGCTCCCCCAGGGCGGAGGACATTCAATGAGGATTTCCAACCCCGGAAAAAAAAAAAAAGGTTCACTTGGTTTGAGGTGCGGGTCAGGTAACCTCCACGTTGGCCTAGTCGGTTGCTGGTCTCTTTCGGATACGTCCGGGGGGAAGAGCAACCCGCTGGGCTGGTGCACCCCGGGCACTGTCAATAACTTCCCATTCGTGGGTTCTTGTTGGCGGTGACGAATACCTGACGGGGGGGGGGGATGCCACTCGGGGTGTTCCCCTTATTAGCAGGGGACACTACAGACGCGACATAGGGGTTGGGCTAGGTTGGGTAGGTAGGTTTTGGGTGTCGCTGGGTTATTTTAGTGGGTATACCGGGCTGGGGGGCCCGGGGAGTCCCACATAGCCCCCCATTGCCCCAATGGGTGGGTATGCGTAATTCATTTTTTCCCAGCGTGATCAAAAAAAAAAAAAGTAGGTTTTTGGTAGGTTAGGTAGGTTAGCGATGGGGCTCATTATCATCATCTCTCTGTGGCATTACCCCATTATCATCTGTAGCCGACACTATCATATCCTCACTATCTGTAAAGATAGTGAGGATATGATATAGGAGATACAGAAGGCGGTGAATTAGATACAGGCGTTGGCATCGCGGGTCGTGCTTGGCTCTGACTGAGAGGACGGGGCGGATTCTGCAGCGGTGGCGCTGGTGAAACGCTCGGTCCGAGCAACAATGAGCTACCTATTCCGTCCGTTTTCCCAGCGTCACTATTATTCATACCATCTTTACTTATTAACTTTCTCATTTGATCGATATGTCTGTAACAGTAACAATCATAATGTTTAAAATAAATTTCAAACATTCTTGATCCCATTGATTTCTTTACAATTCCTACGGTCCAAATGCTTTTTCTTGCTATAAACCATTTAGCCCAAACTGTGTCACCTATCTTAAAACATCGATTACGTGGTAATGTCGCCGCTTCGTTATTTTTCTCTAGATTTTGTTTACTGTGTGGTAGAACGAGGTCCAACCTGCACCTCAAATTACGGCCTAACATCAACATAGCCGGTGTCGAACTGGTAACACAATGAACTGTAATTCTATAATTAAACAGAAAACCTTGCAATTGGTCTACAGTACTCTTTTGGCACAATTGTTTATCTGAAAGTATGCATTTTATCATTTTTTTACAAGTTTTTACGGAGTTTTCTGCTTGGCCGTTACTAGCTGGGTGATAGATAGGTGACGTCAGATATTCAATACCATTCATACGACAAAATTTAATAAACTCTGCAGATTTTATTTTCACATCATTATCAGATACTATAACATTAGGTATGCCAAAACGAGAAAATAATTATTTTAACTTTAAAATAAGCGCACCGGTTGAAGTACTACGATCCATATAGATGCATTCCAGCCATTTTGAGTACGCATCTACTACAATTAGGTAAACAGCCTGACCTATAGACATGTAGTCAATGTGAATGCGGTGCCATGGCTTTGCCGGGCGCGGCCTAGGCGCGGGGGGGGGCGCGGCCTAGACGCGGGAGGGGGCGCGGCCAAGGCGCGGGGGGGGGGACGCGGGTGGCGCGCTGCGCACGGCGGAACACGCGCCGCACGCGCCCACCCATCGTTCTATATCACCGTCAATCCCTGGCCACCACATCCTACTACGAGCCGCGCTCTTTGTTTTCACTACCCCGAAATGCCCGGCATGCAACTCCTTTAGCATTTTTTCTCTAAATACAGCTGGAATTACTATTCTGTGTCCGCGAAACAAACAACCATTGATCACTTCTAAATCGCCCTTGCATTGAAAATATGGTAAAATATTATTGCATTTAATTTTTCTAGGCCAGCCACAGTTCATGTACTTAATTACTGTCTTCACTACTTTATCAGAAACGATTTCATTTTTAAATCATTAAATAAAACCGGTTCTACACTCTCTTCCATAAACAAGAAATACTTAGAACTAGCATCGGGCTTATCTTCGCTGGCTGACATTGATACTTTCCCACATCCGCTCAGCTCGCTCAGCCACATCGTTACTTTTACCATCTATATATTTAGGTATATAGTTATAAGCGGATAAAATTATGGCATATCTTTGCAGACGTAACGCGGCGGTTACCGAAACCCCCTTGTTTTTGTCGAAAATCGATAACAACGGCCTATGATCTGTCTTTAGTATAAACGGTTCCTGACGGCCGTACACGTATTGGTGGAAATGCTTTACACCAAATATAATAGCAGTCGCTTCATTTTGGATTTGACTGTAGTTCTTCTCGCAAGTTGATAAGGAACGCGAGGTGAATGCTATTGGTCGCTCGCGGCCGTCCGCGTCTCGGTGCGCGAGAACAGCGCCGAGCCCAGCGGGCCCGGTGTCTACAGTCAACATCAGCGGCGCCTCTGGGTCAAAGTGCGCTAGTACGCGTTCACTACTCAATTCCCTTTTTACGCTCTCGAACGCCGCCTGCTGGCGCTCTCCCCACTGCCATTCTGCACCCTTACGAAGAAGTTCGTGTAATGGGTTTAATAAAGCCGATGCGTTTGGTATAAAATAGTAATTAACTACCCCCAGAAAACGCTTAACACCTAATACGTCAGTAGGCGCCGGCGCGTCTAAGATAGCTTCAACTTTTGAAGGAAATGTTCTTAAACCGTTTCTATCGATGACGTAACCTAAATACGTTACGCTTTTGTTAAAAAAACAACACTTATCCTTCTGCAGCCGTAAACCGGCATCCTGTAATCTTTCTAAAACTTGTCGTAATCTAGACATATGTATTTCTTTGCTAGGCCCCGTAATACAGATGTCATCCAACCAAACGCGAACGCGAACGAATAGAATATAATATCTTTATTTCGGACACAAAAATCCATAGAGTGTTAGTAACATAGAAAAACTTATTACCTAGTGTTAGTAACAATCAACCGCCGCACAAACTGCTGCACAATCGGAGAGCCGAAGCTCTCAGCTACAGTTTTCAGTATGCCGTTCCGACTCCCTCACTCTCCTCAGTAGCGACGCTGTTTTTTTACGTATAACAGCGTAGAAACCGTCTGTACGGGCTCTCCGACGCGCTACAGTAACGGGGCAGTCTCAACAACATCCTGAAAGCATTGTTATATTGGACGCGCAGGCCATCCAGCGATCTCTTCGTATAATTGACCCATAAATTGCCCGTTTACAGACTTTGGCAATGAGCCTTGAAAAGTGTTACTTTAACTAGGTCCGTACACCGCAAACGGGAACCAAATCTACGGGACAACATATTGCTCCGGACCGCTAGAGCCCTACGCTCCCTCTCAATGTCCAAATCGTCCCTGAAGTCGGCGGCAAGAAAATGCCCCAGGTATTTAAAAGTGGACACCCTATTAATTGGTGACCCGTTCACGAGCAACTCTGGTCCTTCTCTACGGCGTTTGCCACCGACCTCAAAGACCATGTATTCATTTTTTTTTACATTGTATTTTAAGCCATGCGCGGCAGCATAGGCTTCACACGTCTTAAGCAGCTCTCTGATAGCTCCCGCCGACGGACCCAGCAGCACCATGTCATCTGCATAACTGATGTTGTTGATTCTAACCCCATCAACACTGCATCCGACACGCATGCTGCTGAGTGCGACTATGAGGCTATCCACGTACAGGTTGAAGAGCCTGGGGGACGTCAGACCCCCCTGCCTCACCCCGCACTCCAACCTGTACTGCTCAGAGACTATATCATCCCATTTCACATGGTTGCTCCGATTACCATACCAATACTGAAAAAGTCCACATATTTCCGTAGGTACACCCCTGTCTCCCATCTTCCTCCCGAGTACATCGTATGAGACAAGATCGAATGCCTTGGAGAGATCAAGGAAACAGGCGTACACCGGTGTCTCGCGATCTATATAATATTGAACAGTATGCTTGAGACTTACAATAGCACTTTCAGTTGATAATCCGGGGCGAAACCCGAACTGTGCATCATGAAGATGTATGTAATTACTTAAGCAAGAATCAAGCATACCATCCAACACCTTTGCTATTATTGTCGCAAGAGAAATGGGACAATAGTTACCTCTGTCCGAGATGTTACCGGTCCTGTTCTTCACAGTGGGAACCACGATGGTCTTCATTAGTTTATCAGGTAGGTAGGTGTGACTTATACACATTGTGAAAAACATAGAAAAGACCCGCGGCAGATGGACACTCAATTCAATTATTCAATTGTGACAGTATTTTCTTCTAAGACACTAACCTTATTTTGCAATTTGAGTATGTCTTTTAAGAGTCTGGTGACATCCACATGATCGAAAGAGACTGGGGGTAGTTTGTGCAAATCCTTTGCCACAAATATCGGAAAAAGCTCGGGATTTGTACCTTTCAGCAAACAAATCATATCATCTAGGTCCCGAGACATTTTCTTCTTGCCATCCTTTCGTCGCACAGGCATCTTCTTTCCGCTAGGTACCGACTCAAACAGCAGAGTCTTGGCTTTCACTATTTCTGCCGCCGTGAAAGACGAAGTACACAGCTGATGCACACTTTCTTCATCCATAAAGTCAATAACATTTCGTAAGAACGCCAATATTTCGTTAATGACGACATTACAATTATTACACTTCACAGTATTTAACGACCTTGTACACTACATTGAGTCACCTTTCACAATGGCTCTGCCTACGCGTTCACGCTCAGTCGCATGCGCAACAAGACTCAATAATCTAATCCCTTCAATACCTGCCAACAAAGTCTCCATAGCCCTCTGAAAAATCGCGGGGGCACAAGCCAGACCATAGACCAACCGTGTATAAGAAAACAGGCCTTTGTCCGTATTAATTGTACACAGCTTTTGAGACGGTTTTGATATTTTAAATTGATTATACGCATTGCTCAAATAAATTTTTGAATAATGCTCCCCTCCCCCTATACTAGAAAAAACCTCTTCTATACGGGGCAAGGGATACTTATCAATCTCTAAATCTTTGTTCAACGTACACGAAAAATCACCAGCAATTTTTAATTTACCGTTTTCCTTCAAAACTGGAACAATGAGCGTTGCGTAATCTGCATAACTGACCGGTATAAGTATACCTAAACCGACGAGCCTATCTAGTTCTTTGCTAACTCTGTCCTTGAGCGCGAATGGCACGGTACGCGGTTTGAAAAATTTTGGCGATGCACTTTCTTTTAACTTTAAGTCTATTTCAAATTTATTGAAACAACCCAATTCGTCTCGCCACAGGCTTTGGAAATCTATCAAGAATCGTTGCACTTCTTCAGGGTTTTTATAAGTACTAATATTATAATTTTTTGTAGTCAAATCAATTTTGAATTTAGTCATGAAATCACGACCTAGAAGTGGGGGGCCACCATTTTCTAGAACATAAATTTTAACATTCTGGCTTGATTTTAAATATGTAACCGTTGCATTAAAATAACCCACAGAAGTGATTTTGTGACCATTATATAAACACATTTTTAAATCGCTCTTTAACAGTTTACAACTAGAAAAATACTGTAAATATAGGCTTTTCGATATAACTGAACTGCCTCAACCTGTGTCTAACTCCATACACATTTCTATATCGTTTAACACCACTGATATTTTTATAGGATTATTGTCAACATACCTCAAATTAAAAAGTTGACATTCCCTGCAATCCTCTTGAAATGCATCTATTTCCTTTGTACCAATATTATGCACATTTGACATTTCAACCGCACACAACTTTTTCAAATGCCCTTTTTGTCCACATACTAAGCACTTGTAGTTCTTAAATCTACACTTTGCTGCAATGTGGTTCTTCATACCACACACTGTACAACGCGCTTGGTTGCCACCGTATCCACCCACTGCGACGGCTGTGCCTGAGGAGCCCGCTTGACGTGACGCGGCCCTTGTGGCGCCAGCTCCCGCTTGCACGTAAAACACCTGTTCCTCCTTCACTGCGACCTCACCTACGCTGATGATGTCACCTGCACCTGCGCCAACCACGCGCGCCTCTCTTGCGCATGACGCCTTCTGCGCGATCTCCAATGCACTTGCGAGTGTCAGGGTCTTGGAGTCACAATCAAAAAGTTTGTCGCGCTCATGTCCTGTTTTAAAGCCCAGCACGAACCGGTCTCTAAATAAGGTTTCCAGTTCTGTGCCAAAATCACAGTATACGTCCAGCCCTCGCAGCCGTGCTGCCCACTCCTCGATGCTCTCACTGTCGGATCTTGTTGCTTCGTAAAACTTTGCCCTATCAGCAAATGTCAACCTTTTTGGCTTGAAATGTTTGTTGAGTACTAGAACTAGCTCGTTGTAGGTAGCGTCTTCGAGTTTCTTCGGATGAACTAGGTTCCGAAGCAGACGGTACGACTCTTCCGACAGATGCGTCAACAAAACAGCTCTTTGATTTGCATCTTTAATGTCGTTCAACTTGATAAATTGCGTCAATTTTCCATAAAATACTTCCCACTCATGTATTTTATAGTCAAAAACGACTAATTTTCCGAGAAAGCTTGGCATTTTTTTCTTATGTGAACTCGCGGGTACTGTTTTTTTCGTCGCCAGATAATATGTATTCAAGGTGCAATGAAACGACCGTCTTACTCAGTAGCTAGTTTATTACTAAATTACCCACTAGAGAACGATACATATATTACACCTTGCTTTATAACCCTGGCCTACTGTTGAGGGGTAACAAATAAATTTTAGGTCCTTTACGAAGAACGTGTTGTAGTTTCCGTGTTAAGTAATAGACGATTTTTTTTTTAAATACACAGTAAGTAAAGCTCTAAAATAAGAGTAATAGAACAGTTATTACCCCAGTAGATACCCAACCTTTTTTGTTTTTGATGGCGGTTTTTAATGACGATCCCGTCAAATGAAATACGATGTACAGAAGAGAGAGGCAAATTAATGTAATGATTTCAATATTATGTAAAAGAATGCGGCTGTAATTAATACAATTTTTTTTTTTGCTTCTTCTTTTATCCTCATACCTATTCTTTGTTTTTGTATCTGACTTTTTATGTCCTAAGAAAGACCTATTTTTTTGGTTAATGGGCCCTTCAAAAGGCGCCTGAACTTATGGGGATAATAGCAGGAAATATAGGACTATACCTTACTAAAACCACCCTGGTGATCACCATCAACACTTAAACCACCCCGGAACCCCTATGTGCCAGAAACACATATCTGGGGATGCCTCCCCTGAGCCTCGCTGTGTACGGCAGCACGTGATCACTGTGCCACCGTCTTTCTTGGAGTCACTAAGACTTGGTGGACAGAGTATCCTCAGAAAGGCCTACAGAACTAAATTTTTCAGGTATGTAATTAACAGGAAAACACGGACAAAACTAATTGGGTGCCTTAAGCGATTCATTTATAACCAATCTGTCTACCTTTAAGCGTATATCCTGGCCCATTATGTACACGGCTACACCCAGGATTGCCGTCGAAACAATTGTTACTAGTTGATGCGTTATTAATATGATACGAGCAACCATGGCGACTGTTCGCTTTGGTGGAAATTGTGCAATTAAATGTAATCAGCCAAAGAGTAGATAGGTACAGAAAATCGGCCCCATACGATGAGCGAAAACGCACGTACACATAGACACTCTTCATAGTCCTCACTGGGAGCATTATATCGTGAGCATTTGTAAACAAGCAATCGTAGGCGAGCAACAAATGTTTCCCAGCGAGCCCAGCATTCACTTTCGAGCTAAACTATGGACGTTCGAGTCGAACATTCCCTTGCGAGCTTAGAGCAGCATTCGAATACGAACTTTTAAATGTAATTCATTCGATAATACGATTGACCAAGAAGGTCACAAACACTTAACATCAAGGAACTGTTCCTTGCTTTACAAGTGGCCAGTAATATTCCTACATACATACTCATTGATTTCACTATTTGAGTACTCGCTTTCGAGCGTTTTATTTGCGTGTACATTCGAATGCAAGCCGTTTCCGCGAAAATCGTTGCGACGTCCACACCGGCCGAAGATCGCGCTTGCTTGTAAGCTTTGTAACGCTCGGCTCAACACCACTCGAATATTCGATGTCGAATGCACATTACAAGTGAATGCTCTCAGTGAGGCCGTTCCTTATCGAGTGAAAGCGCACTCACGACCCTCATTTGTTTGAGATCGGCTTAGATACGTATGCATCTATGTGTGCGTGAGGTTTTGCTTGTTGTATAGAGCTGGTTGTCATAAAAGAAAGGTTTAAGTAGCACTGCGACTGAATTTTGTTTGAGGAAGTCGGTTTTCATGTTAGAATCAAGATGTACGGAAAAATGAGGCAAATTTCGTGACTTCGTGAGGGAAGTATTGGTTATGAATGCGGATGGCTGCAAGAAGAATACTAAATAAACGATGGGTGGACTGTGTGAAATATAATATTAGAAAGTGAGTGACTGTGGAGATGCGAGACGCCAAGCTGCACGAGACGCAAGACGCCCTGCGTCTTCGTAAACGAGGCCTAATAGAGAAGAATGGAAGAAAAAAGACCAGTAAACAAATTGAGATAACGGCAAGAGAATAATGATTTAGCCTTCTGTACGTATGTATTCTGTGCCAGAACACACGGTAACAAGCAACAGCTTTGTGTCTAACATATAATCAGGCAATATTATATGTAATAATATTGACCGCTTCCGGATAATATAATATGCTAAGCGATACCTACCGGTTTCTTGGTACTGAGAATAGATTAGCATCCCTGCTGCCATAGGTTGAGGGATCGAGGCTTTGAATACCCACGAGTGAATGCACAGCAATCTTTTTGAAATGTTGAAACATAGTATCAAGCCTGCAGTTCCCAAAAGATTATTTAGGCAGAGGTATATAGCTTTAATAACCAAATCCACACGTGTTCTATTATTAGCATTGATATCGAGATACCAACATTTCTATAGATGAGAAATCAAATTCTTTATTATTTTGATATACCTTGTGACGTGCTTTCATTTATTTATTTCGTTTATCCTTGAATTGGAACGCCTTACACCAATTACACATATTGTCAGCGATGTCCAAGATAAACTTAGAAAGTACATATGAATTGAAAAAGTCACATTGGTTTTCCCGGATTTGAACCTACAACCTCAAGTCACCACAACAGTTCATGAGGATGTCTTCGATTTTACACGCACAAAAGATTTAAAAAAATCGTCGCGTTGAAAATTTGTTACAAGTCAACTGATGCAGCTAGCCGTTAAAATGCATTCATCTTATATCCTAGTAGCCAACGCACGTTTGACAATTTTTCACATTAATTTTGAAATAATTTTCGTTATAGGAATTGGGTCCCTATCGTGGTTTAAACTTTGCTTCCCAGTTTTGTTGTGCTTAACTTGTTCCTTCGTCCTACCACACTGACTTAAAAATATTTTTAATCAAAACTTACAACAAAAGCAGCACCTAAATAGACCCAGTGGAACTGTTTCGTTAAGAATTCCCGTCGTATTAAACTTGTACGCGAGTTTTTCGTAACTTATAAATTGTTGCGAAGAATTGCCGAGGTGTGTAGAACTGGTTCGATACAATTAAAGTTGCTTACTTATTTGGATTTAGTAATGTACGGATGTTGGTTTTATTTATTTTTAGAAAGAATAGGTAATTGGTGGACTGGCGTTTTAAATGGCTCGGGATTTGTAACTTCTATTAGCTTTTTTTAAAGGTACGAGCATTGATCACCACGTTTGCTCAATGCGTGTTGGTGATTTTAGATTTAAATTAATTAAAAGTTCAGGTTGCCTCACAATGTTTTCCTTCACCGTTGTCAGCGATGTTCAAGATAAAATTAAAAAGGAAAAAGTGACAATAGTACTTAACCGGATTTGTATGTAAAGTATCTCATTATTATTATAAATTGGTATGCCTTGCGGGAACATCAACCCAGACTATTTTACTTAGCCGATTCTGTCCCACTATTAGGCTGAAGGCTCTCGTAAGTCCTTCAACTTATCTCGTATCTCCTTGAACTATCCCTGGCAGAAATCGTCCAGGTTCTCTCTCTCGCCACTTCTTTCTGGACGCTGGCCATTTTTAGGCATCCGTTGTGTGTGGACTTTTGACCAGTGGCCATTGTGCATGCGGTTGATGTGACCCTCTCATTCTTACTTGAGTTTGACAGCCTTCTTACCTACTTCCTACGTCTACTAAGCCCGTTATCGAATACTGAGCGATGTTGTTCCGAATTATATCTTATTTGTTACTCCCAGAATACTGCGAAGTCATAGGGAAGATTATTTCGGAACGCTTAATTAACGATAGAATCAGTAGCTTAGCTTTCAATCCTAGAACATGCATTCTCACTACATCTAGCTAGAAACCGCATTCGCGCTCCAAGTTCCTCAGTATAGCTCTGCAAGCCCGAAAATAAATAAGTACTATTATCCCTTAAGCGTAGATTAGTGGCGATTCGTTTTAAACGAACATTCCCGAGCGTAGTTTAATTTCAAGACAGTGAATCGTGTATTCGCTGATGCGGCAAATAGGCACAGTTCGAATGACGTCCTGTTTGTGAACAAAAATACGAAGTTTTTAATTGGTCAGTCAGTTTCAGTTCAGTCCTTCGATAGTTTATTACTGGGCCTTTAGGAGATCGCTTCCGCTCCGGGAGTGGGAGGATGTGGGAAATTATTGCTCCTATCCTTTTTATTTTACGTAGGCTTAAGGAGTTTGCCTACCCGACGGATGGAAAAAAAAACATGACACGGATTACTATTTATTTATTTATTTATTATATACTTTATTGTACACTACTTAAATAATTACAGAACAAAACATTTATAAAGATAAGTGTACAATGGGCGGTCTTATCGCACAGGGCAATCTCTTACAGACAAACTTTGGATAGACTGAACGAGAGGAAGTAGACATAGGGTTGTCAGTGTACAAAAACTATAATGAAATAATATAACTTAGACATTACATAAAATACATACATACAAATAAAATAATATACTAATAAATATCAAATTTAGAACAGAGAAAGGAGAAGAATAGTTACAGAGAAAGGAAGTGATCCTTCACCATTTTCTTAAATGTTGGCAATGTTTGCGCATGACTTACCTCAATAGGTAATGCATTCCACAAACGAGCTGCTTGAACCGTGTGCTACTATGTCCATTGGAACGTATCAACAGCGTATCATTGAATGGCACGAGATGATGTTGGTCGATGACGGAATAGTGTGTCTCATAATTTTCAAAACAATGAATGTTTTTTGCTGGACTCGTTCCTAGCACGGTCATGGTATGATTACGGTACCTATAGTGAGTGAAGTTCTTTAAATGGGGATGTGTTTCTAGAATTCTACATAGTTCCTTTTGTGTAATAATATAAAAAGATTTCTCTCTCGAGGATATTCCGGGCGTAAAACAATCCTGACAAGATTTGACGAGAATCATAAAATCTAGAGTGGCTTTTAATGAGATTGGCGCAGTGGCTGATCGGTTGTCTTTATGTGCCGAGATTTGTGTCTGAGAAGCTGCAGTCTTATTCGGAAGAATTCTCTATATAGGGCACCGTTTTGAAGGCAAATTGTGGTACAATAAAAAACAGGTTGCGTCGATCAAAAATGGAGAGGAAAATGATTATTGTAACATTTGCTTCCTTGAGGCAAAAAGTCATTGAAAAGGGACTTTGAATCTTATTGGCATAGTCACCGTCGCCATTTTCATTTGTAGTTAAGGATTACATAACGATCTTTGCCTTCAAATATCTCGGCAAAGTGACAATTAAGGCACTATATATGAAGTAGTTTTTGTTTGTTTATGGGTCTTAGAGCAATAATTATTATGGCTCGATAGTTATGAAGAACGTTTATATAATTATTTATATACTCGTTCTTTATACACCATAACTTTTGAAAATGAATAAGCTAGCTTCCATAGAAAAATCTTCAAACCCTTTTGCCTACATGATAATTGATAATTACATATAATATGTATTTCAGGTTATCGATACAGTTTTGATAAATGATACGCAGCACAAATTCTATATTACTGCGAACTTTAGATATAAACGTAACCGCTCGTTGACCTGATTTCGACTCACCTGATTAATGTTTTCCTCCACAAAGGACAAACGCGAAACACGTATTTATTGGGACACATATGCGTCGAACAATCATAACTATTGAACAGCCGATCTCCGGAACTATACAACTCGTATTAATATCTGAAAAAGTAAATGAAAAATAAAGGAAACAGTTGCAAACGACTGTTAATTTATCAATGTCGACCACGTTTATACGCAGACTATCGTATTGGTCACCATATTCTTTCAGTCCCCATATTTCTTTGCCTGCTCATAATTAATGAAAGATTTGATTTGCTATGAAAGTAAATGTACTGTATCGGCGACGTGTTCTTTGTTATCGTGTTATTTATTATGATGGCAAATGAGTTTGGTTTACAAAGCGAGGGGTATACATACATAAACGGTTAGACGGGGAGCTGAACGACGTACGTGTTTTTTAGAATGATCGTTATTATTATTTTATTTCACTCTTGATCTCAATCCGCCTTTATGGAAACCAATGAATGAGGTCTGCAATGGAACGAGCGAGCCGTGAAGATTCTTGCTTTGAAAGTCTGTGGACATGTCATCATAGTGTGGTAGGGACAGATACTGGCAAAAAATTTCGCAATTTTGGCTTTGCGCATAATAAATCTCGAGAAGAACAGTATGGATAGTTAAGATATCAACTAAGTGCGTCTGGTACAAAGGTACTTTGTGCATAAATAGTGTTATAAATATTAATGCGTAATCTTAAAAGATTGGCCAGCAAGAGCAAAAAAAGATACAAAATCTAATAAAATACACTTAATAACCGTTATTGAATTTTAATAAATGATTTCTCATTCTAATTAAATAACTATATTATATATAATAAAATGTATTATAAAAAATAACACAAACTGAAAAAAACAATAATATTTCATACCTGAATATTAACTCCACTAAACAACTTAAGAATGCTCAGACGTTTTATTGTCCTGAGTCCAAACGTTTCAAGTTAGTTGCTAGAGTCCAAACGTTTGAAATTATTTGCTAAGAACTTGGTGAGTCTGCTAGCCACTACAAGCATCGTTTGAAATGAATGAATTGCAAATATGCAATTAGACAGAGTAAGAAATTGATGTAAATCTATTTCATTCGAATGCGCGACACTAAATTCAGGGATTTATTTTGATACGTATGGATCTATACGGGATACCTATGTAAATATGTTATACCATTGTCATAATGGCTGAATGGATTTAATAGTCAACAAGATTAGGTCTTGCTATGGTCAAAAGTATTTTTTTTTATTTATCATTTGCTGTATGCGTTTCAATGCCACGTAAAGTAAAAAAGTGTTTTTAAATACATTTTTGTGCCTGAAACCTTTGCGAGCGTACGCAAAAGAACCCTCCAAAGTTTCATCTCAATCGGATCAATGGTTTAGGAAGGCTTTGAGGACAAAAATATTATCATTAATTTTTATTAGATAGATTATGGCGGCCGTTCCTGAATTATTATTTTCACGATTTGATAGAAGGGAGAGAGAGCATATCTGTAGCGTCCGACTCTATGTTACACAACTTTTTAGTTATTATAGGTTAGATAATCTTTGTTATATCTTTTAAGTTATATTTTTATTCAGTCGGCTTTTAGAAACGAAATTCCTTAACGCGGTTATCGGTAGATGTGATTCGGGAGAAAGTGTCATGTTCGTTATACCCTTCCATACACTAGGAGAAAGGCTTCTCCTAGTGTTAATTTCTACGTGCAGTCTTATCATTTCACCTCTCTTTTTTTCTCATTCTAGTGTGTCTGTGTGTGGATGAACTATACAGTTTTTATTTTGAATCACATTCGAAGTTAAATAAAGTTTCCTCACGCATTTTTCACTTCGTTCCTGACCACACACGTTTTCTTTTGGCTAATTAAGGGTTGTATAAGGCTAATGCAGTATTTTATCCCAACAAGAGGTTCCCTCATGATTCGATTCCGTAATAATAACGCACTTCCCTTTTCCCTGTTGGGCCACGAAACGTTTTTGATCATCATAATTATTAGCAAAATGAACGTCTTTTAGCCTCGATTGGCTAAGAGGAAAATTCTGTAATAACCAGGCTTGTTATTAGCAGGAGGAAGTCGCTATCGATATTTTTGAAGTTATGGCTTAATTGGCTTCTATGACACTTAAGTATAAGGGGGGTTTCTTGACGAAATTCACATAACAATAACTCTGTGATTAGGGTAAGAAAAAAAAAAAAAAAGTTGGGCGTTTGCTCAATTCATGCAAGGAAAAACATGTTAACTCGCTTCTTGGTGATTTTGAGTTTCAATCATATTCTCATCAAGCAGAAAATTGCTGTTTTATTTGTGCTAATTTCTGTATCTAAATTGATTCGTGTTTATTATTGATGAACTTTTATTCGATAATTATTATTTGTTCCTCTAACAAGTACAACATGAAATTGTATATACCTATAGAAACTGGCCGCAAGGTAAAGTAAAAAAAAAAAGGTTGTATTGTGTCTCATACATTCAGTCGTATTACATTATTAGAGATAGAAAATGTTAGTCTTTTATCACTCATTGTGTGACAGAATCTATCTAAAGATTGTTTTATTTTTTATTTTATTAAAATAAGGCTTGCCAACAACCTATACGCAATTAAATTTTAAAGACAGAAATGTAATACAATCTATTTATTTCCACATGCATTCATAAAAAAAAAACATAATAAAATAATGCTCAATCCTACCTTTTTTTTATTTAATCTTTTTTAGGGTTCCATACCCAAAGGGTAAAAACGGGACCCTATTACTAAGACTCCACGATCCGTCTGTCTGTCTGCCCGTCTGTCACCAGGCTGTATCTCATGAACCGTGATAGCTAGACAGTTGAAATTTTCGCAGATGATGTATTTCTGTCGCCGCTATAACAACATATACTAAAATGAGAATAAAATAAATACCAAATGGGTACAATGGTGTATCTCTAACACCAATATTTACCAGACAACCTTTGAATGAACTGATTGTATTAGATTATAAAAAATCTTTTTGCAAAAAAATACTACCAGAATAAAAATACTACTTTATTTTATACAACCAGACGCACGGTGATGCCTCATCGGTACATGGTGGACATCCCACCCATACGCACAAAACGTTTTGGGGACACTTTTATTATGCGTACAGCTAAGGAGTGGAATTCCCTGCCGGAGTCTGTGTTTCCCGATAGCTACAATCTAGGGGTCTTTAAGTCAAGAGTGAATAGGTTTTTTCTAGGCAAGCGTGCTTCACCGTCGACCACATCATCGCTTTCCATCAGGTGAGATAGTGGTCAAGCGCGAGCCTATTGATAATAATAAAAAAAAAAAAAAAAAAAAAACTACCGACTTCCAAATACAAAACTACAAAGTGAAAAATAACTTTATTTTTTGAAGTCGGTGTCTTTCGTAGCTACCAATTTTTTTGCGTTATGGACACCGACTTCACAAAATAAAATTATTTTCACTTTGTAGTTTTGTATTTGGAAGTCGGTAGTATTTTTTTGCAAAATGTTTTTTTATTTTCACTTTTTAGTTGTACCTACCTAATAGGCAAGTCAGTAAGGTAACTACAAAGCCAGAATAGATTTCATGAAACTTGAACATAACCGGGGAAATGAGAGATCTGCGTACCCTTTATGAGCGTACTGGTGGATGTTATGTTATGAAATGGTATAAACAATAAACAGACATGCGATTGCAGCAATCCCGAGAGATTTGTCGTTTTTTTTTTTTTTTTCCTTTAATCATCAATTATACAAAAAGTTACAGGTTTATTCGTATTAGATAGCAACCAAAAACCACTAAGGTTTAAACTTGTGCTATCGTGAGTCTATTAGTATGTTTATTTATGTGCTATATATAAAAAAAAACACTAAAGGCGATAACAATTAATAACAACTCTTTAAAGACCTATATTATTATTTAGGTCTTTAACTAGCTTGTACCACAAACATCTCTGCATTATCTAAATAATACTTAAATAATATTGTTTAAGCTTGAATTTTATATTTTTGTCTGATATACAATTATTTATTTCTGAGGGTAGACTGTTAATAAATCTCGGTATAATATAAGCAGTAGTTCGCTCACCATGCGTGTTGTTTGCGCGCTGTGTACGAAGCCTATTCTCAGAAATTGCCCGCGTGCGTACAGGATGTTCAAGAGAAGAAGAGTTCTGTTGTATATCTCCGAAGTTCTTCAACAGATCTTCACCAAATTAAAATGGAACCAATTTCGGAACATACTTTTTCAAACAAAAAAAGGAATTTTCAAAATCGGTCCACAATTGACGGAGATATCGGTGAACATAAACAAAAAAAAACAAACAAACATAATGTCGAACATAGAACCTCCTCCTTTTTGGGAAGTCGGTTAAAAATTGGGGTATAATGCGGTCTTCTACTAAACAAAAAAATATAGAGTAAAAGATAATGATGATAGATTTAATTCTCTGTCTCCCGGACTATTCAGTGTTAACAGTATAATGAGAGTTGGAAATATTTTCTTATGGATATTATCGTTTTTCCGTTACGATAGGATATTAAAAAGGTTGATCAATATTTACGTTTCTTTACTGTGCCAGATGCTACCATAATATTATAATGGGAAGAAAATGCAATAGCGTAGTATGTGTTTGTTTAATTTAAAAACCGTGGCAGTGTGTGTAAGCGAGAGCAAGCGAGCGAGTTCAATTATGTTTTCCAGTTTATTTATAACATATATTTTTTGAATATTCTAAAGAATCGGTTGCATTGTTATCTGTTTCAATTTACTTACCTTGTACCATACCTACCTTTTTAAAATGTTTAAACATATATTTTAATTGGGATGACATTGCAAATAGACATTTTTTTTTTTTGTATTTTTTCTTCAGATATAATATTACTAGCTGTCCCACGCAGCTTCGCTCCCGTCAACTGGCTACCTACCTACCCATCTACCCTACCTACTCTACCCTACATACATGATTAACGGTAATTTAATTTTAACCGTTTACGCAGCGCACGCAGCGAAACCTCTCAAAATATAGGTTATATAGCCTATTATAACCTTTCTCGATAAATGGACTATCTAACACAAAAATAAATTATCAATTCCAACCTGTAGTTTCTGAGATTAGCGCGTTCAAACAAAGAAACAAACTCGTCAGCTTTATAATATTATATAGTACTAGCTGTCCCACGCGGCTTCGCTCCCGTCAACTGGCTACCTACCAAGCTAGCCCACCTACTCTAAATACATTGCGTCTCAAAAAGAATAAATTTTCCCTGTTTTTGGAACATTTTTCATTGATGCTCCGCTCCTATTGGTCGTAGCGTGATGTTATATAGCCTATAACCTTCCTCGATAAATAGACTACCCAACACAAAAAGAATTTTTCAATTCCAACCAGTAGTTCCTGAGATTAGCGCGTTCAAACAAACAAACAAACAAACAAACTCTTCAGCTTTATAATATTAGTATAGATAGATAAGCACAAGAGAGCACTTAAATAAGTCATTATTAGTAAATATTTCTTAAAGACACAGAGTTCAAGGCTGTAAGTATGCTCAGATGTAGGTATTCCTTAGTAATGAATTCCAAGAAGTCCTCGCCTTAGTAAAACGCTACGTAAATACAAGTCGTCAATGCTGCCTCCAATAAAAAGCTCTGATAAGTAACATTGTACACAAAAAATCATTGTTTCCATTGTACATTTGGCGGAACGCAATAATGAACTGTCAGGGCCAACTTTTTTCAGAACAATGCCTGAATTTAGATGATTAAAATGCCGAGAGCAATGATAATTCTTTGTTAGCGAGCTGTTGGAAAACATTCACATTCACACTTCCATTCATTCCGTTCAAATATTTGAGCAATTTGGAGGTTGGAAAAAAATATAAGGGAAAACCACAGGGAAAAACTGATTGATGGATGTACACTACAAATTTAAATTCCATCACTGTTAACGATTTTAGAAAAGACAGATTGCACATTGTTACATTGTGACACTTGTGTTTGCTGATAAAATGTCTCTTTGTCAAGGGCTTTTTTATTATAGATATTATAGATAGGCTCGCACTTGACCACTATCTCACCTGATGGTAAGCGATGATGTGGTCAACGATGATTCACTCTTGCCTAAAAGTAACCTATTTACTCTTGACTTAAAGACCCCTGGGTTGTAGCTATCGGGCAACACAGACGCAAAGAATTCCTCTCCTTAACTGTACGCATAATGAAAGTATTTCCAAAACGTTTAGTGCGTATGGGTGGGATGTTCACCATGTACCGATGGCGCATTGCCGTACATCATATAGTCCGATGATGAAACGGGCTAAGTGAAATAATTAGGGTAACTAATGTTAGAGACTTAAAATTTCGACAGTAAGTAAACCTACCAACGGCTTGTATCGTAGATATTGAACTAAGAAATATGTTGAAAAATCTTCTCTAAAGGGTAAACCCTTTCACTAGTAGATTTTTCAAAGAGATGTAAATTAGACCGGCAAATTCCGAAATTCACACGTACGAAGTGTAGGTTGAAAGCACAAAATGATTTTTATCTTGTGTGTTTTAGCAACAAAAACACACAAAATAAAAAAACAGTTTGGGCTCTCCATTTCGTTAAGGGAGTGGCCGATGGATCGAATCGTTTTCGAGTGTCAATGACGCGTTTACAATTTGTGATGTGTACAGACAATGAAGCTATTCACTGCGAAATGGCGATCACCAATCGGCGTTTCAAGTAATCTGGAATGGTGATTCTGATCGTCTTTTGGAAATGATCTTGCAATCAAATGGAGAAAGAATTGTGTAAGAGACTGATTTGAAAAATGAAAGTACATTCAATCGAACATAGATTTTTAATCAACTTTCCAAAAAGGAGGAGGCTTTTTGGCAAGTTGGTTAAAAAACTTTAGAACAATGTTTCTTAACCTGTGGTCCGCGGACCCTTTGGCTTCCGTGAGAATATGTATGGGGGTCCGCAGTCTCATCTATGGATCATGTTACAGTAATAAATAAATACCACAAAAAGTTGGCGATATTATTAAACACCTCCGCGCTTTCAGGTCTTCGTTTCAGGATAATTTTCCAGTACTCGACAAAAATAAAAATTGGATAGTAAATACTCAACATAGATGTAACGCAACCGTATTCGTAAGTCAGTTTATATCATAACTAACTTCTGCTAGCGGCTTCGCCCGCATGAAATGTGTTTTCTTATACCAAAGGAACATTATACCGGTATGAAAAGTAACCTATGTGATATTACAAACAATAATCTATCTCTGTGCCAAATTATATCCAAATCCGTTGAGCCGTTCCGGCGTGATTGAGGTACAAACACACATCCCTCCATCCAAACTTTCGCATTTATAATATCAGTAGGTTTTAAACCAATAACAAATCATGTAGCACAAATTACCAATACTGCAACACAAATGCCTTATGAACCATCACATAAAGCAGGAATTGTACAGAACACAGTTTACGACTAACGCCGCGGTGTACTTGCAATGTTAGCGGTAGAATACTGAATCGGGCCATAACTCTTAACTTTAGGATCATGATTTGCTATGACAAATTGTACTGTCGTTCTGTTACAAATATGTTTTGAATTTTAGAGTTTTGCAATATATATGGAATTTTTCATGTACGTAAGTTGCTAAGGAAACATATCCTGTGAAACAATATAATGCACTACATAAATAACAAACAAGCCATGCTTACTAAATTACCCATTTTAATGCCATAGTGAAATTCGAAGTTACGAACCTAAAACTCCTTTAACATGAGAACATGTCAAGTTCACTTCAAATTCATAATTTGGAAATGTTTCTATTTCTTGGGATTTTTTACGACGAAGGACCAACTTTGATAAAATTTACGTTTTTTTTATTATTATTGATAGGCTCACTCTTGACCACTGTCTCACCTGAGGGGAAGCGATGATGACATGTGGTCGAAGGTGTAGCACGCTTGCCTCGAAGTAACCTATTCAGTCTTGACTTATAGATTCCGAGGATATAGCTATCGGGAAACATAGAATTCAGTATTAGCAATCATATTAATATATGTATATGAAAATGGTATTGGGCATAAATTCTTATGAAAATCAAGCAATTTAACGTTGATGTATGTAAAAATTCGTTCATATTATCTCATGTATCCGCGTCTATCGACGTCATTTCTGTTTTTCCCCTTACTACTACTAACTACTACTAATTTATTCTAAACCACGCATTGGATTTTGATCCGATCTTCACTAATAGGAAGAGCAATAAACGAATTATACTGCGTGCTCTAGTTAAGAGTATTCTGCAGACGCAGCACAGCACCATCCGCGTCGTCGCGGTGTACATACATCGATATATCGGGGTCATTGCCATGACCTAGTTACAAGTGAAGGCAAATGGCAATCATGAAGTGTTTACAATAATTTATTGTTTTGGTGTTAAACTCGCCTTATAACTAAATAATGGTTTCACAGTCAATTAAAATAAAAACTGATCTGGAAAAGCGGTTGTATGACTGTTACATCCAGGAGAAATCGGATAGAGAAAACCTGCAACTTATGGTACGTAAACTGAATGATCATATAAGTAGCTTGCAGGAACAAGTACATTGACTATTGACAAAGACAAGGCTATCGAGTTTTTTGTTGATTGTGGGATACCTCGAGAAGATCTCGAGGCATGAAATTGGGTTTACGGGATTGGCTGAATTTGTTAATTCAGCGTGAGGGGTCGGGCCTCTAGAGTCATCCAGATCGCGTATGCACTGAATATGGTTTCAGCGACACAGCGATAGGAGTTCTGGTTGGGTTGGGCTACAGGGGGTGGGCGCGCGCCAACTGCGGTGGTGGGAGCCACCTTGTTGGTTTGCGCTGGGGCCATTGTGGCTCGGGTTGGGCTAGGCACTGGGATCGTAAGATCTATCAGCGCTGGAATGGGTTGGGAGTAAGTCTGGGGCGACACATTTGGTGGTTCAGCTTACCCCATGTAGATTCCCTCTGAGGGGCTAGACGGGGGGAGGGGCTTGGGATATGGGAGCTATGCGTGCTTGGCGCACATCATTACGTTTGCCCACTTTAGGCGCTAGTTTTGGGGCTTTGAGGCAGCCACGGTAGCAGGCAGGGTGTCCTATTTGGCCACAGAGCAAGCAACTAGGAGGCTCCATGCAATCTGAGCGGTTTTAGGACCTGACACACCTGGGGGTGGCGAAGCAGTTGGCCTGGGAGTAACCATATATTTGGCAGTTGTGACACTGACCAACTATAGTGGGCAGAACGGCTTCTCGATAGAGATTGAGAGAACAGACTGATTTTATCCAGAAGATGGGATTGTGGGAAACGGTAGGGCTGCATTCAACCACTACTATGTCGTATAGCTGTCTACCACTCGCTTTGTGCAAGCAGAGCACAGCAATAATGGGGACGTTTTGGGCCAGAAGGTCCAAGCGGATGTCCTCTGTCGAGACCTAATTCGGGATTCGACGGATAACTACACGGCTTACTCACTCCTCCTCGGGGAGTGAGTAAGTGTGGAAGGAAAACTTCCTCACTTTGAGAAATCCCAGTAATCTTTGGAGGTAAGGACTAGTATTTTAATGCCCTGATGGCAGGCACGGGCACTGACAGTGGGGATAGGGGGGCGACTAGTCCACTGGGATGCGGTAGTGGGGGCGGGCTGGGTGCCTGTCGGCTCGGGAGAGGGGCAAGGGGAGGCGACGGGTGACGCAAACGGAGTTGCGACAAAGGTCTGTTTGGCCTTGGAGGTCTGGGCTGAGGCTTTGGTCTTTTTCCTCTTACCTGCTACGACTTTGAAATCGTCCTCCTCTAAGGAGGTGGAGGGAGGGGAGGAGTGCTGTGATTCATCATCATCATGATGATCCTCGGGGAAAGAGGTTTGCTCCTTAGGGGAGTCCGGGCGGGAAATAGGCTCAGTGGCCTGAGAGGGGGTGGATGCTCTGGGCTCATGGCTAGGCTGGGCATCCCCCAGCCTAGCCAGAGGATGAGGGTGACCTAGGCGAGTCTTGGTCTGGAAATGGCCTGTGTGCCATGGGACCGGGGGCCACAATAGGGCCTGAAGCGGGGTTGATTGCGGTAGCAGCTTTGAAAGCAGCACCATATCTTTTTTAAGTTTGGGGTCGGTGAGTAAGATCTCCTGGAGGAGGTCGACTAATGCCACGAACGACATTGTCGGAACAATTTTCTAATAATTTCGGTGAGGCCGGTAAGGGGTATCTTCCCCGGGTGGATAGGCCCGGGGATGTGTGCAATCCTACCCTCCCAGTCGGGTGAGACTGGGAGGTGTGTACCTGGGTGAGCCCTAAGCTTATACTCCTGTCAGGTGGCATGGGCCCTAAGGTACCGGTAAACCCACCGAAGGTGGGCCACGCACCACTTGTGTACTAGAAGTCTGGCACGTCGGGGTAGACACACGTGACCGTGCCAGGTAAATGCTGTGGGGCAGAGACAGGGGTTGACTAGTCTATCTACCAAGGCCAACTATCCTGCTCCCGACTCCTTCTAACTGCCGTGCCCTGAAGGGACTTGGTGAGTGGGCGGGTTACCACTCCACTTGGTTTCGTTAACACCGTTAGGTTTCCACCAAGGACCACTAAGTCGTGGGTTTAACCCGGAAGGTGGGTCCGGGGGGACGATGGTGTGTAGCTACAACTGTGGGCGGCGCGCGGAGACGCGGCGACGTCACGCAGAGCGCGACGAGGCTGGAGAGTGGGGCGCGGCGGGGCGCGCGATGGGAGCAGCGAGAGCGGCGGGCGGCAGCGAGACGTCCGCGCGGCAGCGATGGCAGGCGAAGAGTGTTGACTTGCACACTCAATTAATGGGCCCCTATAAAGGTTCGCTAGTACTTGCGTGACGTAGCGCCATAGGGGTAAAGATATCCGGAGGTGCTTAAGGAGTAGAGAGGTATACCACGGCTATCAGGACAATCCCGGTAGTACGGTCAAAATTCCTACCAGCATCTTACTGGATTATACTTCCTTCCACCCCTTCCTTCCGAGCTCGTTTGCTCTTGCGAATCTCCACTCAAGCCAGCCAATTAAGACAAGAAAGTGCTCAGTCTGACCGGCCAGTAAAGGCAACTCAGAGATGAGGGACAAGAATTCTCACGGGCGATCAGGTCCGTGGGGTCGTTAAAAGTTAAAGCTACCTTGTGGATTGTGTCTTTCTTAGGTCCCTCAGCCTAAGTATGTTGCTATTCTGTCCTGTTGGGGCTGGTCTGTGTTAGCAAACTTACGCTTTGAGCTGTCAGCGACAAGCCCTGTAGGGCTCGATGTCGATGCAGTCCTACCTTGCCTGGCTCCTTCAGAGCCGGCAAGGTGGCGTGGTCTTGAGGGAGAGCGCTACGGTCGTGTAGATCCTCAAGGCAAGTGCGGTGATTTTCCTTCTCGTGGTTGCCGTCCTGTTATTGGTCTAATTCCCTCTGAAATAGACGTAACTGAAATCACCGTGCGACGTATCACAGGGGTGGCGAGGTCATGCCCCTGGGTGTCCACCATTGAACAAGGAAAATGTTGGATAGCAATGACCTCCCGCGTGTTTGTGCCGTGCGCGGGGACCCGTATGGAGGGATAAAGGGATCCTGGTGATTGAGTGGAGCAGGTTGCACACAACACATCACTTTGGCCCGGATTTCTTCCGACACGGGAGGCTGTAGCCTAGCCAGCTACGGTGAATCGGCTGCGAGGTCCGGTCAGACGGCCCCCAGGCGAGTTCACTCCCATTGGGGGCTTGCAGACGGCGGCGCTCGCTCGCATCGCTAATGGTAGTGGTGTGAGTTGGTGTCGTGCAGTCTCGTGAGCAACTAATGGGGGGGGCTATATCCCTCGGCTAATCCCTGGTGCTACCGTAGCATCGCCACTTGAGTACTCCATGGAGGGTGGGGATAGTCGAGGGATGAAATTTATATTGGGATTTTTAAATGGAATTAAATTAATCTCTCGCTCTGATGAAGTGTCCGCGTTGTTTCTCGACCCCTCCACAAGATAATATAAGAAGTATGTTGCAGTCAAGTATGATCTAGGAATCATTGAAGTGCGCAAGCCCCGCCACAACGTCAATGTCGAGATACTGCAGAGGAGCAATCACATATTATTATGTAGGCAGTATAATAATCTATACGGATATTCCAATTTATAGAAATGCCAATCTATTTTGTACCTTAACCGCATGTTATATATTCTACATTAGACTGGTACAACAGTTTGAAGCATGTTTCAATAACTACTCGCTATTACTTTTAGGTATTTAGAAAAGCGTTACAGGATTAGGAACAATGAAAATGTGATAATCTGCACTTGGCTGTGAAAGGGAAAATGCTGAATGAAATATGTCATACCTATAAATAAAGGTTGTTTCGAACAAATGGATATCTTGATGACGCTGGGCGCTCAGCTTGTCAACACCTTGCTAACTAGCTCATTTAATCATACAAACATTAAATTATCCTTTTTACTAAAAACCACTCGCCACGATATTTTAAACTCTTATTTGCATGTCATGCATGCGAGAACTACGCAGCTGATCTGACCACCTAACATTTCGCTATACCAAATCGCAGAACATTCCATAGCTATACTTGGTGCCAATGAAAAAACCAGAGACATTAAAATTCCTCACCAATACTGGCCTTGAAGACACCTTAAAGCCTACCTCTTAATAACAATAAGTTCTTATACAAAAACCCCGGCACGACGCCCTCTTTAGGTTACTTTTCCATCAGAGATGCGCGAGGTTTTTAGACAGTGCGCTGGCAAAAAAATCTACCAATGGGATCACTTCATTTTCCTAGCCTAACTTAGAGCAAGTCTAGTGGAAAAGGAATGGTGAAGCTGGGTATTTTTATCATATCAAGGAGCGAAGGATGTACGCGAGGCATGTGCGTGAAGAATACATGCAGGAGACGCGAGTAAAAAGAGTCCGCTACGCATCCTAGCACCACTCAGCTATATATTTATTTACAGCTCAGCTACGTATCTTTGCACCATACAAACTTCTTGCTCAGCTTTGGTTAAAACAATCAGTCATTTTCACAGCGCCGCTACACATCCTCGTACCGCCTAGCTATCTCGTACATCTCTGGTGGAAAATCACCCCTATACCTACAGGGTAGAATAATATTGGATTTAATGAAAAACTTGATAGGAACATAAATCACTGGGCCATTGATGGCTGGGCTTATTAGTCGGGATAAAGAATATCACAGTTTGGGCTTTCAACGTAAATATTCCGGTAATAGTTAGATTTATTGAATGTTTCAGCCTACGGACTCTTAGTTGAAAAGAATATTAATAATACACTCAATGGAAGTTTTAATATATTTCCTCGTCGGTCTAGCGCTGCTGCAATCCATGAGTACCCCGGCGGAGGGTCCATCTGGAATTTCTCAGTAGCAGCATTTTTTTTTATCCTGTAGGTATACTCTTGCATACTGCGCTACCACGGGGAGATAGCGCAGTTATGTAGGACTCCAACCCACCAAAACTCTCATCACCGGCGCACCAGAACACATTGCACGCCGTGACCACCCCAGGGACCAAACCAGCACATGGGACGCCAGACCACCCCGTGTATGGCAAATTTGGTCCACTGTGGCGGGTCAGGCCGGTGGCCGGAGTTTTCGGCCGCAGGAGATAGGGACTTTCCCTGCAGCCCACCGCGTCCGCCAATCAGACGGTGACGACCCCGTCCAGGCTGCGGAAGGTAGGGAGAGCGGCGCATCGCAATACCGGCAATTCTCTCCCGCCGCGGTTTCCAACCCTCAGCCGCGACATCGTATGGGTATGAACGGCTCCACACGATATCGCGGCCCAGCTCAGTTGCGATGTCGCCTGAGTTACAAAGCGGCACCGCAACCTGCTTGTTGGCTTAATCGGCAAAAGCCCTGACGAGCGGCCCCTCCTCGGGTTCCTCTTCGCTTCACCGTGGCCCGTGAATGACCGAGCCACGGCTACTGAGCCCTCCCGCCTCGACAAAGCGAAGACCCACCGGGGGGGTCTCAGTAGTAGCCTTGAGTCTGGGTTTGTGCCTGATTAGTGCCGTTTAGGTCCTCTAAGCTAAACGAAACGTTACAGTTTGGCGCCCAGCTCTTAAAAATTGGGCGCAACGTTATTGTTTGTGCGCCCAATTTTCTAGAACTCACCCCATCACCCACACACTACCTATTTGTCACATAATTTATTTTTTGACGTGGGCTCGGTTTTATTTGTCAAAATTTCCAAAAACAATACTTCTTCTAGTATAAAGTTTCGGATATCCTTTGGCTTAGTTTCATCTATTTTTAATTTCACTTTTAATTATATACCTATATTTATTTTCCTTGAACCTTTAACCTTAAAACTTAACACACCTATATTACCCCAAGGGTTAGGCAGAGATGTACCTATTTTACACCATCTTTTTTAAAACATTACTCAATTCGAATAACTTTTAAACTTTTCAAATTAAACGTACCAGAACCAGACCAATATGAAATTTTTATAAATCATTTACATTTCGTTAAAGATTTTTAAACTTAATTTGTAATTTTATATTTATTTACTTTTAAGTTAATTTACAGATAGATCAGAGAGGCTAAACGTAACGTTACATGATACGTTATCTCTATAAGCACTAGAACCCTCTAAAAATGCTCAAAATTGCGCTTTTAACAGAGGCTTAGTGTAAAAATTTGACAAACATAAATGAAAAAGAGAAAACATACAGGTATTATATCTTACTTTTCCAGTTTATGGAATATCTTTAAAGTTGGTCCTATATTGGAGGAGGAAATAGACGAGAACCAAACCTCTAATTATGACTTTTTACTAAGGAAATTCCGTCGGCGCTCTCTGCTCCTATTTCCTCTTAATACAACGACAATTTGATCAGACAGAAGCGTGCAACATGCCTTATCAAGTCCTACACATTTTCACAAAGCCACTCAGCTGATTGCACAAGTTAAATCGAATGTCTTGACTCCGTGAGAAACACTGGGGAATACACAAAAATATCTTCTTCGTAACCCTTTCTTCAGGCAAAATCTTGTTATTATGCTTATTAATTTTGATTATATTAGGGAAAAAATCACTTAGAGAAAGTAGTCGTTTTGAGGCTTGAGCCCTATTTAATAAAGGTTTCCGAAAATACGCCATATTTGTCAGAAAATAAAATGTGTCTTTGCATATCATCCAACTTTCCTGTTGTTGGTCGCTGGAATAAATTTATATTGAAAATCAAAACAGTATCTTTGTGCACTTCTATCTGCATTTTATCTTTTCTCTGTTAAGTGTTTTGTGCGTACATAAATTATTGTTACATTTTAGCGACAGGTGTTGTTTAATAAAGTAGAAAGTGTATGAAAGCAAAATTACGACATTATCGGGTTGACTTAATTATAAAATCTACATTGTGCATACTGAAGTACCTAACTCCGGAATTCTACAATGACCCAAACGCATGCAGGATTGAAGATGTAAAGGTTACAGATTAAAAGTATATAAATAATTATCAAATACTTTGCAATGCCTTTGCTTTTCAAATAATAAAAACGTTAAGCATTTTAATTTGTCCTTGCACCTTATGAGTATATTATATATTTCCGACGAACGACGATTTCAAAATAATAGCTTGAAAAGATAACATGTGTCCGCTATGCAATCGCGACAATATATTTGAAAATAACTTAACATTTTCTCTTCACGACCGTACCTAACCATGCATTTTTCAGGAAAGAACATAACGGAACCCCGCTAAATATCTACATTCCGTTTTTCTGTTTTCTCAAACTGAAAACAACCACTGTGTTTTTCGGCACACAACTTTACTCATAAACAATACATGCGCCCTTTGTATACGAAAAACAAATAAAGAAAAATATTATGTATTCACATTTTCAGGCGCCCCTATTGATCATATTATATGAGACGGTTATTGAAAATGCCTCGCAAATATGTACCGATATTTATGACAAGTTATCACACCTACGAGGATTGAGACTTCAATATTTTTGAATTTCGAAATACCTACATAAGTAGGTATAGTGAAGGTTGTCTACTAAAGGGGACCTTACAGTATGCAGACGGCCAGAAAAATAGTTCTGATTGATCTTAAACCCTTGTTCGGAATGAAAAAAAAATCAGTTTCAAATAGTAGAACATGTTGATTTAGTTCGGAGTAGATTTGGTTTAGACATTAATACACTGGTCCTGGGAGGTGTCCAAGACAGCACTTACCTAAAGTAGGTTTTGCTTTTAATTGCTATAAAATTGTAAAACCGATTGAATTATGTACCCTTTGGAGTTTCTTGCCATAGCCCTAATTCGTACTTTGAGGATAAACTTACATAAAACTAATTTGTACAAATGGGGTCAATTTTCAGATGATGAGGTGCTGTAGTCTGAAATCCAGTATTTTACATAGAGGAACTCCTTCGAATGGAGAAACTAACTTCCAACCTGCAATATGTCAATAAAATATAACTGAATACAGAATCATAACTATGTTCATAGTCCTGGGGCCCTACCATAAGCTCTTAGAGCAAGGATATTTTCATTGTGAGTAAGTACCTTAAGCATAAATGCACAATGGAAATAAACTTGTCCTATGAGCTCATGGTAGGGCCCCCGATATAACTGTTTAAAGTATGTCGGTTTATTTCTAAATTCCTGCTCTTTATCATCGAACGTCTGAAGTTGAGTAGTTTTTACGTGATTCGACTAGCGACGCTGGCGAACTATACAAATGCAGCTCTTTTAGCCATCGATAGCTAATAATGTCGTGCAGTTCCATTTTTTTTATTGATCAGGTTATAATAGATTATTTTAAGTTCTTATATCTTATCATACAATAATTGTTGCTAAGGAGTTTGTTGCGCTACTGCTCTGCTACAACACTAAGAAGTGATGACGGATGACGTCTTATGTAATTTGGGTCATTGAAAAATTGTTGAGTTTCAGACTAAATTAAATACCAAAATGATTTTGGATATTGTTTTTTTTGGTAACGTGTCGTCAATTATCAAGTAAGCCATTCGCAAATTGTTTATTTCTTTATTTTTATAGAATCTTTATTTATTTATTACTAGCTTCACTTCGCCCACGTGAAAGTTGGTAGTTGACCCACGGAAACCGAACACTTTTCCGGGATATAAAGTAGTAGTACAGCCTATGTGCTATTCCAGACTATAATCTATTTATGTGCTAAATTTCTTCTAGATCCGTTCAGCCGTTCTGGTGTGATTGATTAAAGAACATACATCCATCCAAACTTTCGAATTTATAATATTAGTAAGATTGTCAGTGGGAGTACAGAATTGGTTTATTGAACCAATTTTTTTTTGTTAAAAATGGAAAGATCATACATAAGTTTACATACAAAACAATTTTTAGTTTTTTTTTTATTCGCTGTAATTATGTTGCAAGATGTTTAGTGAATCGCTTGCAACTAAGTTCCAGCCCCTTCAACTTGGTTTTGGTTCCAGAGGGGGCTGTGAGGCTGCCGTACATGCCTTATCCTCATTTCTTAACTCCAAAAAAGGTGAGGTCATTCTCAAGGTTGACGTCAAAAACGCATTCAACTCCGTGAACAGGGACACTTTGTTGGCTGAAGTCAAAAAAGTACTACCCGAAATTTATGGTTTTATGTGGCAATGTTATAGACATCCAACAAAATTATTGTATAAGGACAACATTTTGGAATCTGCAGTTGGTTGCCAACAAGGTGACCCTCTCGGGCCTGTCATTTTCAGTTTGGCTATTCATCCCATAATCCAACAATTAAATTCAAAATTTAACGTGTGGTATTTAGATGATGGAACGCTAGGAGGTGATGTTGACACCGTTCTGAATGACCTGCAACTCCTCAAACAGAAATTTAAATCTATCGGCCTGGAACTTAACCCCTCAAAGTGCGAAATTTACCTATCTGACGTTACCGACAGACAATCGACTTTAGATAAATTTAATGCAATAGCCCCGCAAATCAAAATCTTAGACAAAAGTTCCCTGCACCTCCTAGGTTCCCCTATTTTAGAAGAAAGTTTTTCATCTTTCATCGAAGACAAAATCAAACATTTTAATGATATTTCGGATAGACTCTCAAAAATTAATTTACATTCGGCATTCACCCTTATCAGATATTGCTGTTTCGGACCAAATTTTATGTATTTTCTCCGTTCTTCTCCTCTTTGGAAGAAACCTGAACTTTTGGACAAAATTGACCAAATTATTCGCAACACATTAACATCCATTCTTAATGTGGCCTTGGACGACCGAGCGTGGCTGCAAGCCACCCTACCAATTCGTTTTGGTGGCCTCGGCGTCCGCAAAATTTCTAGTGTAAGCTTACCAGCGTTCCTGTCTTCTGTCCACAGCACTGAAAAACTGACCAGGAAAATTTTAGCTCTTTCCCTGGTTGACTCGGAAGTGCCGTGCTTGACAGACGCAGAGGACGCCTGGAAAGTGGCTTGCCCGGATACGGATCGGCCCGAGAACCCATATTCCCAGAGACAGTGGGATGAGCCGCTCTGCAGGTTGGTACGGAATAACCTAATTAATACGTCTACCAATACTGCTGAGCGTGCCCGCCTGCTGGCTGTGGGTGAGTGGGAGTCGGGCCTCTGGCTTCAGGCACTACCGTCGTCGCCTAACATAGGCACTATGCTAGGTGACACAACCTTCCGGCTCGCTACATGCTTGCGTTTGGGCGCTCCTTGTGGGGCTCCACATCGCTGTCAATGCGGTGAAGCAGTCGACTGCCTCGGACACCATGGCCTTTCTTGTAGTAAGAGTGCAGGTCGGATTGCGCGGCACGCTAGCATTAATGATCTCATCCGTCGTGCTCTTGCCACCGCCGGGGTGCCAGCTGTCTTAGAACCCAATGGCCTGGCACGCGTCGATGGGAAGAGACCAGATGGTATGACCATAATGCCTTGGAAGTTGGGTAGGTCTTTGGTGTGGGATGCAACTTGTGTCGACACCCTTGCACCATCCCATCTTCCTAGCACGGTCGGCTGCGCTGGGGCGGCTGCTGCAGGTGCTGAAAACCTCAAACGGCGCAAATACAACAACTTGATTGGTAATTATGTGTTTGAGCCGTTTGGGGTTGAAACACTAGGGCCATGGGGTCCGAGTGCACACCTAATTTTTCGGGATATCGCCAAGCGGTTGGTCGACTCTTCACGAGACCAGAGGGCTGGCCTTTTTTTTGGCCAAAGAATCAGCATTGCCATCCAACGTGGCAATGCTGCCAGCCTTCTGGGCACTTTTCCTGTTGACAGCGATGTAGACGAATTTTTTGACGCCCCGTAATTGTACATATTTTTATTCTTTTTAAGTTTTAATATTAGTTTGTAAATATTATTGTACTTATATAGAACAGAAACAAATAAACCCCCTTTAATTACAAAATTACAAAGTAATATCAAATTGAAAAGTTTTCTTGAATCCAGTACCGAAAACACCTCGACAGTTCCCGAACAAACCCGAGCCCGTGTGACGTCACAACGTTCATTTTTACTCATTGTAGCACATAGCTGATACGGTGTTTTGACTTCTAACCGATTCAATCTTGTTATTATCGTCAATATATTGATGAAAATCAAATATATTGATCAAAAATATTGATCCTTAAATGTTATCGTGCTTGCTTCATACTATTATGTACAAATACTATAAAAAAATCCCCATTATATGTGAATCGTGCAATAGCCAAGTACCTAGCAATCTATACCTACTAAAGTTTTGAGAAATGTTCTATGTCTTACTAGATTCCAAATAGAATGTGCTAATTATTATGTTATCTTGTTCTAATTTAGTATTAGATTCGTATTAATATATTACTTTGATCATTACAGACTGAGATTAGTACATTTTTATGGGAACTTTCGTGCAAAGTTGACATTGTTGTATAATTACGTAACTTGAAAACATGATTTTTTGTTTATGGAGATATATTCATTATTTTATTCTTAAATGATAGATATAGGCGTAAAACTAATATTTCTGTTTGAATTGTGAAAATCGGTCAACGCATATAAGAAATATTTACTGAAGAATTAGTGTAAAAAAATCTACCAAGTTAATATTTTCAGGTTTTTATTCTACAAAGTTTTTTAGTGTTTGTAAATATATAATTTAGATAATAGTGTTTAATATTATTAAGAGATATGTAAATAATGGTAATTACCGAACATTTTAAGGATTTTGTGCAACAAATAAATATAAATGAAGGCTGCACAGATTTCGGGTTGTATCATATTTAGTGGTATCTAATGAAGATTTTTGATATCCAAAGTCGAAGTTTCGCGCCAATCGTGTTTGTTTACTTTTTATTTTACACCAATATCACCTACCCATATGTGAAAATGATTACGTTATGACAATTCTGTATCTAAATGTACCTGGTAAAGAACAATAACAAACACCGGTACACTAACACGTAATATTCATTACCACTACTTTATTTATGCTCAAAACTGCCAAATCGTCCATCCAGGTGGGTATATTATCGAAATCAGCCTTTAAGAATCTTTTATCACACATGACTAAATAAAATTTGCTGTTATAAAAAATACTTTTGCACAAATTTTCGGATATTTTAGTCAATTCACGTATAGTTCACACTGTAGTACAAAATTCCTTGAACGTTATGACGTCACCAACATGGCGACCAATCATGGCCCGTTCGTAGACAGGTGGCTTTTTTGAAAATTTTATCGATTTTCAATTGCTTATAATAAATTGAAAAAAAATATTTAAGAGATTTTTGTAACGACAATATAATTTATGATATGTAAAGTTTCAAAATAAATTTAAAAAATCGTATTTTTTTTTAAATTCAACAACCCAATTGCAGTGATTCGGTAGTAGGATCCTACGGGTTTGGTAGCAGGAATCATAGGGGGCAAATGCTTGTCAACTTCCTAGAAAGAGACGGTCTTTTCGTAATGAATTCCTTCTTTAAGAAACATCCACAAAGGAAGTGGACATGGCGAAGCCCCGACAACGTGACCAATAATGAAATAGACTTCATCATAACAGATAAAAAGCACATATTCAGGGATGTCTCAGTGATCAACAGGTTTAATACCGGCAGCGATCACAGACTTGTTCGAGGCTCCCTGAATATCAATTGCAAGCTTGAGAGAACTCGTTTGATGAAGTCTAGGCTCCGTCCCAATATGCTCCAAACAATGTTGGGATCTGAAGCGTTCCAGTCAGACCTGGAGAACCGTTTTGCTGCCGTGGAAACCGCAAATAGCGTTGACCAGGCGCTCGACCAAATGGTGGAAATCCTCAGGGAGGAAGGTGCGAGATTTTGTAAGATGCTCCGTCCCAATATGCTCCAAACAATGTTGGGATCTGAAGCGTTCCAGTCAGACCTGGAGAACCATTTTGCTGCCGCGAATACCGCAAATAGCGTTGACCAGGTGCTCGACCAAATGGTGGAAATCCTCAGGGAGGAAGTTGCGAGATTTTGTAAGATGCGGTGTACGGGCAGGAAGTCCAAACTTTCGGAGGGAACTCTGAAGTTTATGATGGAACGACGTGAAAATCCACCGGTCACTTCGTCAGAACAGCGGGCACTCAATAAACATATAAGGAAAATGGTACGACGCGACCTCCGACGAGCCAACATGCTCTCTATAGAGAAAGCGATTGAGCAAAACCGGGGGTCGAAAGTGTTTGTCCAGTCACTTGGGAGGACCTATCTGACGAAGTTGACTACATCTAATGGGAATATCGTCGTTTCGAAGCCGGAGATTCTTTCGGAAGTTGAAAACTTCTACGGCCAGTTGTACGCAACGCATGTATCTCGGCCTGATCCCGAAAATGAGGATTCTAGAGCCACCTTAACCCGCCATTTCACAGAAGACCTGCCTGAGATAAGCCAAGACGAAATCGAGGCGGCTCTCAAACAGCTTAAAAATGGAAAAGCCCCGGGCGAGGACGGGATAACTACCGAGCTACTGAAAACGAAGGACGACCGGTACTGAAGGAGCTTGGGGAGCTCTTCAATTCTGTCCTGTTCTCTGGAAGAACTCCAGAAGCGTGGCAAAGGAGCGTGGTCATTCTGTTCTTCAAAAAGGGTGACAAGACCAAAAGGGTCTTGTCACCCTTTAAGAAGAATTATAGAACCATTTCGCTTCTTAGCCACGTATATATGTTGTTTTCGAGAGTCGTCACGAATCGTCTAGCGCGAAGATTCGACGTGTTTCAACCAACGGAGCAGGCCGGGTTCCTGAAGGTACTGGACACAGCACTATCGAGGGCGTACAATATTATACATATTATCGCTGGCAAAAAGCTGTTACGACATGTCATCTTTAAAATAAAAGCCAGTCTGTAGTTTTTACATTAATAAATATGCTGATTAATGTTTACTTGTGTGTTTATCATTGAAATACACCATCAATTGGTAGCAGAGCGTGGTTTGCACCCCTGTAAGTAAATATTACGCAAAATTTCATCGACGAGTTATCGAAATATAGAACCGCTGACCAAGTCAAATTATGACACATGGTGTTTACAAGCGCAGGCCGTCATAATTAAAAATGATTATTGGGATATCTTAAGCGGCGAGAAACCAATGCCCCCTAACGATGATGCGGCAGCGAAGTTAGCGTTCAACAAGGAGGATTTAAAGGCAAGAGCTGAAATTTTACTTTTGCTGTCGCCTTCCGAACTCAAACAAATAAAGATCTGCACGTCATCAAAAGCCGTATGGGACAAACTTAAAGCTACGTATCAAAGCACTGGACCTGCGAGGAAAGCGACCTTGCTCAAGCAGTTGGTTATGAAGCGAATGACCAATGATGAAGACATCCGTGATCACTTAAATAATTTTATGGATATTGTGGACAAGCTCGCCGACATGGAAATAAAAATACCGCCAGAATTGCTCCGCATAATGCTACTCTACAGTTTGCCAACGTCATTTGAAAACTTCCGTATAGCCATAGAATCCAGAGTCACTTTGCCCAATCCTGACGACCTGAAAATAAAAATCCTTGAAGAGTACCAGGCCAGGAATGGTAGTGAACAAGCCGAAAGCTCTGAAGCAAACCATTTTAAGAAAGGTAAACAAAAACCATTTTGCAAGAGCTGTAAAAAGAAAGGACTCACTACCGAGGCATGTTGGGGCAAAAAGAAAACTATAAATGAGAAAACCAAAGGTCAGAACAGAAATTACAACATCTGTCTGAGTACTGCACATTCAAGCGTCAATGAAGATGTATGGTGTCTTGACAGTGAATGCTCGTCTCATATGTGCGGTAACAAGTCAATGTTTTCCACCCTGACTCCTGAAAATGGCAGCTTGAAGTTGGCATCTAACAAATACATTAGTAAGATAGAAGGCAAAGGAAAAGTAACAGTCAACGCAGACAAAGAAGGTTACAACTTCAATGACACCCTATTGGTTCCTGATGTATCCGTTAATTTACTGTCTGTGGGCAAAATAACAGACAGAGGAAACAAAGTCGTCTTTGAAAAAGACAAAGCTTATATAGTGGAGAAGAGCGGCGAAGTAACACTGACAGCACAAAGAAAAGAGGGACTGTATTATCTTGAATTTAAGGAAAAGAATACTTCTAATTACTCATCAAAAGTATATAGCGACGTCATGGAATGGCACCGTAAACTGGGCCATATAAACGAAGGGGATCTGAAGAAGATGGCTGCAGACAACCTTATGTATGGACTGAACCTGGTATTATTATTATTATTATTAATGAAAAATTTGAAACCTGCGAAACCTGCATCAAGGGTAAGCTTTCAAGATTACCATTTCGAAGACATGACGATCTCTACACAACTGAACCGCTAGAAATCATTCATAGCGACGTATGTGGACCTTTTGAGTGTGATACACTGGCAGGCTCAAGATACTATGTCACGTTTATCGATGATTTTACCCGATACTGCTATGTATATTTCATCAAAAAGAAAAGTGATATGTTCACAATTTTCAAAACGTATAAAAATGAAGTCGAGACATTTCTTAACAAGAAAATCAGACATCTACAATCAGATAACGGGACCGAATATGGTAATAAAGAATTCGACAACTTTCTAAAAGCACATGGCATACAAAGAAGATTGACCACAGTCTACACCCCGCAGCAGAACGGGATAAGTGAAAGAAAGAACAGATCGTTATTGGATAAAGCGAGATGCCTATTAAACGAAGCCAATGTTCCTAAAAAGCTCTGGGCAGAAGCAGTATCTACTGCTAACTACCTTATAAATCGTAGCCCTTCAAAGACTTTAAATGGCAACATACCGTTCACAAAATAGACAGGACGAACACCGTCTGGCAATCACCTTCACGTCTTTGGCAGGAAAACTTTCGTCCTGAAAAAGAACAGACAAGGAAAATTGACACCAAAAACCAATGAGGGAGTATTTTTGGGCTACTCGTTGACCTCAAAAGGTTACAGAGTGTACCTACCTGAAGATGATGACGTAGTGATAAGCCGAGACATCAAAGTCACAGAAACAATGTACTTTGAAAACAAAGATTTAAACTATGAAAGCCTTGTGGATGAAGAGGAGCGTTGCACAAATAAACCTGAAATTGGACAGAAAAATAGACCAATAAATCAAAACAATATGCGTCCGATAGAAATCGAAATTACAGAGCAGAGAAATGAAAATCCTTCACATATTCCTAGCAATCCAGAAGAAATTGACGAAGTGGAGACCTTCGACGATGCCTCAGAGATCGCAGAGATACCAGAAAATGGGAGGCCACAAAGAACAAGGTACTCACCATCATGGACGAAGGACTTTGTATTAGGCGACACTGAAGAAGGTCACTTACTCACCGAGATCTGTAACATGTCCGATGAAATTGAAAATGAAGAATACTGGCATGATGCCATCAAAGCCGAAATAAGAGCACACATTAAAAATGGTACGTGGAAAATTAAAGAGAAAAACAAAGATATGAAAGTCGTGGACTATAAGATGGTTTTAAAGAACAAAGTTGGACCCCACAACAACGTCACAAGAACTTGTCGCGAGGGGCTTCACACAACGACCAGGAATAGACTACAACGAGACATATGCTCCCGTAGCCAAACTAAGCTTCATCAGATCTATCATTGGCATAGCTGTGGAAGAAGGGTTACAATTAAACCAGATGGACATCACAACCGCATACCTGAATGGTGAACTGGAAGAAAATATTTTTATGAAATACCCTGACTATCTCGGAGACTATCTGACCGAAATCATGGTTGAAGAAAGTACAAACGAGGATTTGACCATCTATAATAAGACAGTAGACATGTTAAAAGATATACAGAGCATATCAAAGGAGAAGGTTTGCTGCCTTATTAAAGCACTCTATGGACTCAAGCAGGCAGGGAGGCAGTGGTATAAGAAACTCGACACAGAACTTAAAAAAATAGGTTTCACAGCATCAGAAGCTGACCCATGTGTATACCTACTGGAGAAAAGAGGAGCCAAAATTATAATAGTTATCTATGTCGACGATCTACTTATTGCCTACTCATGTGTCTATGCATGGCATGCCTGCGATTGGTTGGAGGCGCGCGGAGTAGGAGAGGGCGCGCGGGCGGCGCGGGTGGCGCTAGCACGTCTCCCGCTCCAAGCTGAGTGACGCGGACTCAAAATCTTACCACGACGGAGACACTACATTTTATTTAAATATTGTATTCATGTAATTACACCAGATTGTTATAGTCCACGCATTTTATTTATTCGCTCCTTTAATTAAACAGTCGACGTAGCATCGTCAACACATGTCCAAGAAAACTTGAAGAAATCAAAGACCTACTAAACTCCAAATTCGAATTGAAAGATTTAGGAAGACCAAAAAGACTTATCGATATCGATGTAATATACAAGAAGGATGAGATTAAAATCAATCAACAGAAGTTTATTGAAGATACTCTCCAAAAATTTCGAATGGAAGATAGTAAAGGAGTATCTACTCCCATGGAGCCTGGTCTCAAACTAAACAGAAATGAAAAAGATAAATCCCAATGCTCCCAGCTTCCATACAAAAATCTAATAGGTACGCTTATGTACCTGGCAGTCGCAACCCGACCCGACATAACATTTGCCATAAGTTACTTGTCACAGTTTAATGACTGCTATAACGAAGAGCACTTCAAGTGTGCAAAGAGAGTACTTCGTTATTTAAAGTCGACAAAGAGTATCGGCTTGACATTTAAGAAAACAGAAGATAATTTGTACGGTATGGCAGATGCGGATTGGGGCGCATGTAAGCTCGATCGAAAATCATTTTCAGGGTACTGCTTTAAATACGCAGGAACAGCTGTAAGCTGAATGGCCAAAAAGCAGAAAAGCATTGCCTTGTCGACTGCTGAAGCGTAATACATTGCATTGACCGAAGCCGCGAAAGAAGCCATCCACTTGAAAAATCTGTTCAGGGATTTGGTAGCAGACTTCGGACGCATAGTCATACTAAACGACAACCAAACAGCTCTCAAACTAAGCCAAAATTCAATGGTGACCTCAAAGTCAAAACACATCGATTTAAAGATGCACTTTATTCGAAATTGCATCCAAGAAGGATCAATAGAGGTCAAGTATCTACAAACTGACAAAATGGAGGCAGACCTGCTGACCAAAGCCCTAGCTGGCCCACGGCTGGTAAATTTAGGAAACAGCCTAGGGCTCTCCTGATGGCCACGACAGCTCCGTGAAGAGGAGTGAAGGTACTGGACACAGCACTATCGAGGCCGTACAATATTATTCATATTGTCGCTGGCAAAAATCTGTCACGACATGTCATCATTAAAATAAAAGCCAGTCTGTAGTTTTTACATTATTAAATATGCTGATTAATGTTTACTTGTGTGTTTATCATTGAAATACACCATCAGTTCCGAGGTCGATACAGCACCATAGACCACATCCACACAGTGCGGCAAATTATACAGAAGTCCGAAGAATATAATTGGCCCCTGTGTTTTGCTTTTGTGGACTATGCGAAGGCTTTTGACTCTATTGAAACCTGGTCTGTTTTGGAGTCTATGCAGCGGTGCCAAGTGGACTGGCGATACATCCAAGTGCTGAGATGTCTTTATGCAAACGCCACAATGACCGTCCAAAGTCAGGACCGGCAAACTAAGCATATCTCACTGCGTCGAGGGGTTAGACAAGGGGACGTTATTTCCCCGAAATTGTTTAGCAACGCGGTGGAGGATATGTTTAAGACGCTGGACTGGGAAGGACGCGGCATTAATATAAACGGCAAGTACATCTCACACCTGCGATTTGCGGATGACATCGTCGTAATTGCCGAGTCACTGCATGACTTGCAGCTGATGCTGAACGGCTTAGCTGGTACTTCTGCACGCATCGGGCTCCGGATGAACTTGGACAAAACCCAGGTTATGTTAAATTCGCACGTCACTCCGGGACCGATTGTGGTCAATGGCGGTGCTCTCAACGTTGTTCGAGAATACGTTTACCTCGGGCAAACTCTGCAGTTTGGTAAGAACAACTTTGAGAAGGAGGCTAATAGAAGAATACAGCTGGGCTGGGCGGCGTTTGGGAAACTTCGTCGAGTCTTCGTGTCACGTATCCCACAGAGCCTGAAGACCAAAGTCTTCAACCATTGCGTCCTACCTGTTATGACTTACGGCGCCGAGACGTGGACACTCACAAAACGGCTGGTTCACCGGTTCAAAGTTGGTCAGCGAGCTATGGAAAGGGCTATGCTCAGAGTCTCTCTAAGGGATCGAATCCGAAACGAGGTGATCCGGCAGAGAACCAAAGTTGTCGACATAGCTCACAGAATAAGTAAGCTGAAGTGGCAATGGGCCGGCCATATAAGTCGTAGAACCGATGACCGTTGGGGTAGACGTGTTCTTGAGTGAAGACCGCGAATTGGTAAACGTAAGGTGGGACGCCCTCAGGCTAGGTGGAGCCACCCCGCGAAGATCGTCATCTTCGCGGGGTGGCTGGTAGCAGCTGGCTAAGAGTTGCCGAAAATCGAAGCAAATGGCGTGCAATTGGAGAGGCCTATGTCCAGCAGTGGACTGCTATAGGCTGATGATGATGATGAAGATTGTCATAAACAGATTCTCTTTATGTATTTGTTTATTTTCTGTACTCTATTCAATACTAACCCAAACAATGGAAATGTATATATATCTTTGTACTGTAATCATTAAGTGGTGTAAAATAAATTATACTACACAAGAACATAAATATAATAAACCAATGTTTTGTACGTAATGAAATTCTCAATGTAACTAGAACTGTCTCATTAAAGCTGTAAATAGTTATCGGAATATAAACGTTATTACTACTTACTACTCAAAGCTCGGAGCGATATAAACTAATATTCAAATTGCTTCTAAATAAACTTTCTGAAATAGAATCTCTTGTACAAACTTTAATAATGTTTGTTTAAATAATGATTGCCATTTACCTACCTTATTTCATTTTCTAAATATAGTATATTTAGTTTCACGTTATATCCCAGGCTCGGAGAAGTTATCTCATAGCCCCATTTTATTTATAATGGGTTTCCTCTTGACTCTAGTCTAGGTCAGAGGAGACAGAGAGAAAGTAAGTCGACGATGGAGTGAGCTTACCCAGAAGAAGCCTGTTCACTCTAACTTTGAAGAGATTCGGGTTGTATGATTTCGGAAACACAGACGCAGGCAGTGAGTTCCACTCTTTTGCTGTGCGCATTATGGAGGATGTTTGGAAGCGCTTGGAGCGAATTGGAGGAATGGCAACTAAGTGCTGGTGGTATTGCAGTGCGTCTAGATGTCTGCTATTTGTTTAACCGACATAGAGAAGTTACGTCTGATCTCATATTAAATTGATCCAAAACTTATGGCCTTATACTATAATTTATTACAGTAATATCTCGCGAAGTCTGTGACAAAACTAACAACAAGAAACAAATTAGAGCTAGATTGCGGTGACCGAAATAAGTCTGGGTTCAAGAGCCTTACAATGTGACATTACATCAACGAAAAACATTGTTGAAAAGTTAAAAAGTCGTCAGTCGTCGACGCGCACGCTTGCCGATCGGTAGTGTCGTGTCCTTGAAAATGGCTTCTAACGTGGTAAAGTGTAACTCATGCAATGTTGTTATAAACGAGGTGCTTGCATTTATATGCAATAGAATGGACGTAATGGATGAAGAAGGCCTTAGTCGTGTGTTGTGGTGTTCTGATTTAGAGATCCACATTTTTAACTCTATTTACAATTCATAACACTATACATACCATACCTTCATATCTTTTGATATTGTATCAACTTTTGTAATTCATTTTTATGTTTTCGTTCTATTGTTATCATCTGAAAAGCATACTTTTATTTATCTCTGATTGTTTTAATATCTAAAACTTAAATTATATTGATAATTTGTAATTCTTGCAATTTATTTATTTATTTATTTAATACTTTATGCACACAAACGTACAGAGGCGGACTTAATGCCTTGGGCATTTTCTACCAGTCGACCTTTGGGTGATGCAGAGACAAATAGTGGTAGGTGCAATATAAAGTCAAGCAAATCGCGTTTATTTAAATACATATACCTAAACTAAAAATACAATAAATATTCAAAGAATAAACTAAATACACAAATATACATAAACAATTAGTGGTTATTGATAATTATGGAAAATCATTAGCGCTGTGACGATACTACTGCCATCTTCTTACGAATATGCTCGCGAACCTTAACTTTGAAGGTTAATCGGTTGGTTGCCATCCTGATTTCCTGGGGGAGCGCATTCCACAGAGAAATAGACTGAACAAAGAAAGAAGAGTGAATGAAGTCGGTGCGGTGAGTGGGACATAGAAGGAGGCGGTTATGTGATGACCGTAGATTTTTATTGTGATTGGCGCAAATGTATTGAAAGTTAGGGGCCAGATAACTAGGGGATTTGGAAGAGGTGAGAAATGTGAACAAGGTAGTTAGTGCCCTTTGCTCTCGGCGTTGGCGTATGGGCAACCACTTTAGAAGCGATCGATGCACAGACACATGATCATATTTACGCAAATTGAAAACGAATCGAATGCAGTAATTTAGAAGACGGTCAAATTTGTTGAGAAGATCTGCATTCAGGTCATAGTAGCACACGTCACCATAATCGATAATAGGAAAAATAAGGGTCTGAACAAATGCTTGTTCAGACCCTTATTTTTCCTTCGTGTTTGATGGTAATAGATTTTTCAAGCGATACAAAGCCCGCAGCGTTCCAGTGACCCTCTGACTCACACTAGCGACTTGAGTACGCCAGTTAAAGGTATTATCGATGTGCAAGCCTAGGTCCTTTACATCATTGCTGAATGGAACAATCATACTGTCGAACAAAATAGGTGGCAAAGTTGCACTATTCAATATTTTTCTACTGTGACATTTTCATCTGACATGACATCTGTCTATTTTATATTTCTTAAACCATAGACCGTAACATAGGTACCATGGACTAGACCTGCTGTAGTGTGTCTATGTGATTATTTATGATATCTTCCAAACACTTGACGTCTTGTCATACATATTCTTCTGTCTGTTACTTTTAATTATTAGCTTGTATTTTAGCAGAATAAAGCCAGGTTTCTCTTGGTATCTTCGTTTAAATGTATCAATTTATTCTGCTAATAAAAAATGTCTAAAAATGATACAAAACCGAATACGCTAAAATCCGAAAAATCTTCAAGCATGCAACGATACTTACGACCGGACCGTTACGATACCGAACCCGGAACGGTGGCGGCTGATTCAAAATGGAGACATTGGTATACAACTTTCTCTAATTTTTTTATTGAAGAGGATTCTAATATAACTGATTCTATGAAACTGAAAATATTGACGAATCATCTTTCTCCAACGATTTTCTTATTTATTAACGAATGCGATACGTTTGACAATGCTATTACACGGCTCAATGAAATATATATCAAACCTTTCAATGAAACACATTCACGCCATGTCTTGTTAACTCGCAAACAGCAATCAGATGAATCAATATCCAAATATATCCAAGCTTTGAAACAACTCGCGCAAGATTGTACGTTTAAAAGCGTAACTGCTGATGAATATAAGCAAGAGTACATACGTGACGCATTCATATCAGGAATTTCTTCGCAAAAGATACGTCAAAGACTACTAGAAAATACGGTACTAAGCCTTGATGACGCTTTTCGACAAGCTATTGCAATTGATTCGGCTGAGAAACATAGTCTCGCATTTGTAAACACACTTGATCCATCACAACTTAATGCTGTAACATCCAATAATTATATCCAACCTTCTGAACCAAGCCAAAGCTCAAACTTAGCGGCTGTGTCACAAAGGAAAAGATGTTGCTTCTTTTGTGGATCTAATACCCTACATCAACGCATCAAATGCCGGGGCATTTAACTCTATATGTCAACTTTGTTCTAAGAAAGGGCATTTTGCACGTGTATGCCGATCTTCGAAAACTTTCGCGAATGCAGCGGCCAACAATGATGAAAACAACGCCTGTATTTCGGCTGCATCTCCGTCTAGTCTACGGAAACCGACTATACCTATATTACTGAATGAAACTCGTGCTGAAGCACTGATTGACACGGGAAGTTCTGTAAGTTTTATCGACGAGGCTTTATCGAGAATAATGAATCTCAGAAGGAAGAACATATATTAATCTGTTTCTTTGGCTTCTCTTAATCATTCAACATTCGTCAATGGATTATGCCAAGTGACTATCAAACTTGACAAACATATTTACAAACAACATCCTCTCCTCATTGTGCAGAACCTGTGTGCTAATGTAATCATTGGCCATGATCTCCTGAAATTAGCATCATAAGTCGCTAGAGTTCCAATTCGGAGGTAAAAAAGAACCTCTACATATATGAAACGTTATGCAAGCATCTGTGCCTGATTTAAGGCCGCTTGCTATCAAGTCCAGGTGCTACTCAGAAGAAGATGAACGATTTATTAAAGAGGAAGTATGTAAGTTATTAGCGGGCGGCATAATTGAACCGAGCATGTCACCATGGAGGGCCCAGGTTTTAGTAACGGGAGGTATTAGTCACCGTAAACGAATGGTTATAGATTACTCTCGTACTATAAACCGGTACACTGAATTGGATGCCTTCCCTTTGCCGAAAATAGAATCCATTATATCCAAAGTCTCAAAATACAACTTTTTTTATCAAATAGACCTAAAATCAGCGTATCATCAAGTGCCAATCTTATCTAAAGAAAAACCTATGACGGCATTTGAAGCTTGCGGAAACTTATATCAATTTACACGAATACCGTTCGGTGTAACCAATGGCGTAGCCGCCTTTCAAAAAACGCTGTCTTTCATCATAGAAACTGAAAAGCTAAATGGCACATTCTGTTACCTTGATGACGTCACAGTCTGTGGCAAAACAAAAGAAGATCATGATAAAAAACTGAAACGATTTATGGATGCAGTTACTAAATACAATTTGACTTTAAATGAACAAAAATGTATATTTAGTTGTGAAGAAATAAATTTACTCGGATATACAATTCACAATAATATTATAAAACCTGATGAGAATCGACTTAAGCCCCTTTTGGATCTACCATTACCAAACGACAGTAGCAGTGTTAAACGAACTCTTGGTATGTTTGCACACTACTCGAAGTGGATATCGAACTTTTCTTCAAAAATTCAACCGCTAATTCGTGCCAACGTTCCACTAAACGAAGAATCTACTGAATGTTTTCAACATTTGAAATCAGAAATCGCTAAAGCCGCATTAGTAGCCGTAAATTATTCTGATTTACTCACTGTAGAAACTGACGCTTCTGAGTACGCTATCGCTGGCATCCTATCTCAATGTGGCAGGCCTGTCGCTTTTTTTTCTCGTTCACTTAATAATTCAGAGAGAAAACATCCATCTATAGAAAAAGAAGCTTACGCGATTGTTGAATCCTTACGGCAATGGCGTCATTATTTAATTGGAAGACACTTTTTATTAATCACAGACCAAAAGTCTGTAGCTTTTATGCTGAATCAAAAACACGCCAGCAAAATCAAAAACTAAAAAATTTAAAGGTGGCGTTTAGAACTCTATTGTTTCAAATACGATGCGATATATCGCCCTGGCAAAGAAAACGTATCTGCAGATGCGCTATCAAGAGTTTGTGCTGTTATGAACACGGATAAATTATATGAGTTACACAATTCTCTTTGCCATCCAGGTATAACCAGAATGGCGCATTGTGTTCGTACAAAGAATCTTCCCTTTACAATTAATGATGTAAAATCTATGACAGCATCTTGCCGTGTCTGCGCGGAATTGAAACCACGTTTCATGAAAACTAAGAGTCACTTAATTAAAGCTATCGAGCCTTTTCAGCGTCTGAACATTGACTTTAAAGGACCTCTGCCATCTAACACTCATAACAAGTACATTCTCACTATCATTGACGAATACTCAAGATTCCCATTCGCTTATCCATGTAGCGATCTTTCAGCACAAACTGTTATCAAGTGTCTCAAAGACTTGTTTCTTACTTTTGGTTCCCCAGCCTATATTCATTCGGATAGGGGCACAGCATTTATGTCACAAGAGCTAAAACAATTTCTGTATTCTTATAATGTTGCTACTATCAGGACAACTCCATATAACCCAGAAGGAAATGGCCAAGTCGAGCGGCTAAATGGAACGCTTTGGAAAACAATCCAACTATTTCTTAAGTCGAGACAGATGCAAACTGCGGAATGGGAACGAGCGTTACCTACTGCGCTGCATTCTATTCGATATCTATTATGTACAGCAACAAATCAGACACCACATGAGTGATTTTTCTTCCACACCAGACGATCTCCGACAGGTGAATCCATCCCTTCATGGATAACCATGAAGGGATGGATTCCTTTTCATAAGCACTTGACCTGGTGACAATAATGTCACCAGGTCAAGTGCTTATGAAAAGGAATGTAAGAACTTCAAAATATGATTCAATCGTAGACGAAGTCGAGCTGTTACATGGAAATCCATCTTACTCGTATATCCGTTTGTCCGATGGTGACTACTGTCTCTAATAGAAATCTAGCACCATTACCTACCGAGTATCTAGAATCTGATGAAGAGGATTCGGAACATGAGATTACAGAATCAGAACTAGCTGTACAGCCAACGCAAGAGGCTCCAGAACACGAAAATGTAGAATTATCAGAACGAGCTGAACAACCTCTGCGTCGATCCACCCGGGAAAGGCGGCCACCAACAAATTATCAAGATTACGTCACTAACTAAATTATCAACGACATGAAACTGGTGGGGGTGAATGTAGTGTATCTATGTGATTATTTATGATATCTTCCAACAACACTTGACGTCTTGTCATGCATATTCTTCTGTCTGTTACTTTTAATTATTAGCTTGTATTTTAGCAGAATAAAGCCAAGATTTCTGTTGGTATCTTCATTTAAATGTATCACCTGCTTTAAGCTAGGTTTACATTATTATAAGGGTAGCGTAGACTGACCCCCTTTGTGAACCGTTTTTATTCGTTCTGGTCTTTATTTCTTAATTGAAATTTGAATTTAAAATGTAAACGATATGACACAGAACAATGAAAAACGGGCGTCAATTTTAGTTTGGAAACGGGACTGAACGCCGAAAGTCGGTTTATTTACTAAGTAATACGGAGTGGACTTTTAAATCTAAAACTCTCTAAACCTTAATATCCAGCTTGTGTATATAATATCCAGTAATAATATCTGAAGTGCACTAAAATATAAATATTGTGAGTGATATACTGTGTATGATTTTACCTACGTATCTGACTACTATCCGTTTCACTCCTGGCTGCCTGCCTTCCTACCTACTGTATGCCTACACAACTGCATACCAAACCGTGTGCCTGAAAGACCGTCGTAGTGTCTGCTCACCTGTCTCTCTCAAGCTTACCACGACTTTTGAAGAGTTCCAGTCCGTCCAGCTGCCTGCCAAACCGATTTGCTACCTACTCTACTGCCTACCTGCCGATTGCCTGCTTGTCGTCGTGGTGCCCACTCACCCGCCTACCTCGGTCAAACCATGGCTTCCAGCCCGTCCTGCTGCTTGGTTAGCTGCCTAACTCCAGCAACCCACGTCGTGTGAAGTCGGCCCTTCTGTTTTTATACTCAATATCCTTTTTCTTAATTTTAATTTATATTACCTTTTACTTTTACTAACGTGGCTAACGATAGCTCGACTGAGCTAACGTTACGCTACAGTTTGTAAAACTGCTTTTTCGGAGTCGTCGATCGAAAATGCAAAAGATCAGCTTTACAATTCTATCTCAACGGCAAAGCGCAAGAAAACAAGGAAGAGGGACGGCAAAACGCTCTGTAACATTGACGATATACTCTGCTTGTTAAAAGAAACCGACCATGAGGAAATTCCGATATTTGTGGCTCGTGACCTGGAGAAAATACCGCCGGTTCTATTCGAACATGTCGACGTAACCAGATTATTTAAGGATATAGTGAAGATGCAGAGAGAAATCACTCAGATAAAGGAACAATATGGCACCGCTGATCAGTTACGAATGTTGCAGTTGGATCTTGAGTCGTTGAAAAATACGTCGATAGTAAATTACTTTCCGTGTACTGTGAATACAAAACGAGGCACCGCGTGTTATAGCTACGAAGACAGCAACAGTGGTCCTGTTGGATTACCACCAATATGTGTGGAGGAAGAAAAAAAGTGCAAATCGCAGTTTGTAAATTTATCCAGTGAAGGAGGTAGTTGTAAAACACCTCAACCGGTACGTGCAAAAAGGAGCGCCCGAACCGACGTGATGCCCGAGGCCAGTGAGGCGGCCAATCAGCGCTAGCAGTCGTCATACACGAATTTAGCCGAGCGCGCGCTGACGCAAGCGCCTTCGTTACCTAAAAAAGCGTTGGGACATACGAGCGCTTCAAATCAACAATATATCGTCACACAAAACGATAAATGTTTTGCTGATATCGTACGCGATGGGCAATGGAAACCGGAACGTTATGATGAAGGATGGATTGAGGTACAAAGAAGGAGACATTTAAATCGTTTCATTGGAAATAGAGGAAAGGCTTTGACTGATCCCACTGTAAAATTCAAAGCGGCAGATGTACAAACCCCGATGTACATTTATAATGTGGCGAAGGAGGTGACTGTGTGTGACATAGTAAATTTCATAAGAGATAAATGTAATATTACCGTCACCTTAGAAAAAATGAATATGAAAATGGCAAAAGATTATAATGCCTATAAAGTATTTGTCTCAAAATATAAATTGAACGTGTTTATGGAATCCAATTTTTGGCCAGAAGGAGTAGCTTTTCGTCGTTTCATTAACTTCGATCGGCAGAATAAAGGCAGAGAGGGTACTCTGAAAAATGTAGTTGCTAACTCAAATCATGACAAAACCAACTAAATTACAATTGCAAAAGTGTGACTCGTTCGGTTGACTGTATAAGGCAACTTTGCGAAACGGCTGATGTACTTACAAGAAACCTGGTTACTGCCGCACGACGTCCCGTATCTCGGCAGCATTGACTGTGACTTTGGATTCGTCGGTAACTCAGCTGTAGATACCTCCGCCGGCATACTTCGTGGCAGGCCGTACGGAGGTGTTGCGATACTCTGGAGGAAAAGTTCGTTCCCTACAGTGTCAGTGATAAAATGCACCAGTGTGCGTCTAGTGGCTATAAAAGTTGAACTCAGTGATCACGCTGTTATAGTTTTTTCAGTGTACATGCCAACAAACTCGACAGATAATTTATTAGAGTTTACCGAGTGTTTATGTGAAATAAATGCAATTATCGAAAGTAATAATGTAGAATCTGTGTTTATGCTGGGGGATTTCAACGCACACCAAGGTGAGATTTTTGACTCTGAATTAACACACTTTTGTACTGAACGGTTGTGGTCGTGCGTCGACAGGGAATTATTGCCGTCGGATACATACACTTTTGTGAGTGACGCGCATGGGTCGCGGCGCTGGCTTGACCACTGTGTTGTGTCTGACCACTATCCTGTTCAACTGGAGTGTGATTTAGGTTTAATACAACAAAAAGTAATGCCTACTGATATTTTTACAAATAATGTGATCTGGGGCGAAAGGAACCAACATGAAATCGGTGCATATAGTGAGCTTTGTCATACCAAACTGAGGAATATTGATTTTTCGGCAGAAATGACTAGCACTAATAACATGTGTTATAACATAGAACATAGACATTGTTTAGATAAACTATATGATGAAATAGTTTGTATACTGTCTGATGCGGCTAAATGTACAGGAATTGTTAAAAGGAAAAGGAAACATAGCTGGGTGGAACAGATTTGTCAGGGACGCTCATGTGAGGGCTAGGCATTGTTTCCGGATGTGGGTACAAAATGGTAAACCCTCTGTCGGGTATGTTTACGATAGATTGTATGAATCCAGGAAGCTTTTTAAATCCCAATTGAAGTGGTGTCAGGATAACGAGCAATAGGTCAAAATGGACATTATTGCAGACCGCCATTTTAAGAAGGATTTTAAAGGTTTCTGGAAAAAGACAAATAAGTTGAATCCGAAGCCTGGTCATCCTGTGAGTGTCGCTGGCGTGCATGAACCACAGAAAATTGCAAATTTTTAATTTTATTTATTCAAAATCTGTTTACACTATAACATACAAAAAATCTGCCAACCTGTAAAACAGTTTGTCGGCAGTTGCTCTCGTGTCACAATTAATTACAAATAATGTTTAAACATTAACTTAAATACCTGATTATGCTAAGAAAAACAAATAAAATTCCATCGGGATCAGACATTCCACACCCATGATCAACTTGTATTGCCCAAGGCTGCACAATGCGAGGCCTGTTACAAAACATGGCTAGGGACAGAGTGACAGATAATGTTTTTTAAATATTTTCCTAAGTTGGTATTTGGATCTAATACACGACACCAACTTTGAGGGTAGTTCATTCATCAACATCGGTGTTATATACTTTCTCGTGCGTTTACCATAGTAGTTAGCGACCTTGGGAACAACAAACAACTTTTGTTTAGACAAACGAGTTGGGTGCATATGCTCACGTTCCACTTTGAAAAAATCATTATTAAACTGTTCTGCTAAAATGTTTACCTTTACTTTATCATGAACTGGAAGGACTTTGCAGATTTTAAACAATCTTTCGTAATTCTTATTAAATGATAAATGATAAATAAATGATAAATGATTTTATTTCTCTAAGTTGGTTTGTACAAACACTTTTACATGTCGAACATATTTTTAAAACTAGATGAGGTCGGCGTTTCCTATCTGACTACTCTGAGAAGAAAGGCCGAAACAAACTCAGAGGTCACAGTCTCTTTTAAAGTCCTGACAAAATCTTGATTAGATCATGTGAAGACCATGTAGACTGATGTCTGAAATGGTCTTTTGAGGAAAGAACCAGGCTGATGCTTTGTTTGTTTTTTTTGTCTACGAGTAGTTTAAGTATCCTAGTCTGCAACATGTTATTTTTTTTTAAGTGTGTGGGGAACGTCAGACCATATCCACCCAACCCGTAAGTCCGCCAGCGCATAATACAATACATACAGTACCCTCCTACTGACAACATATTTAAGATTTTTTAATTTACACAGGATGGAGCGTAGTTTATTACAAACGTTGTCAACATGCAGATTCCATGTAAACGTGTTATCTATGACTAGTCCTAGATACTTATAAGAAATAACTGTTTCCAAACATGCGCAGTGACAGTGTTGCCTGTTGTTGTGAAGACATTCGTAAGAATGACCTTTTACTTCTACCGCCAGATTATTTTTATTTTTATGATAAGGCGAGTGGATGAGCATACATTTAGTTTTGCTAATATTAATTATAATGCCATTATCTTGTGCCCACTGGGGAGTAAGGGGGAGAGCGGACATAATATCATTCCGGCCCCAAGTGTCATCCTCACCTGCACGCGCTACAAGGCGACGGCTGTCATCTGACAGCCGTGGTGCTCCCTGCTAGATAACGAACGAGGCAATGGCGACCGAGCAATAGCGGTATAACTATACACCCATCCAGGCAACTGGACTGGAGGAGGCTGCAGCGGCCTTAGGGTCTAAGTAACCCTTAAAATGTCTGGTGCAGAAGGCAACGGGAAACCACTGCACTAGTTCCCACGAGAGTCACAATGGATTTAAGGAATAGTGATGTAGATCTGTTGAGCGATCCGGCTGACGCCCGGCGCCACCAAACCGGAGATGGTGGTGTGAAATTTGCTACCGGCCATGTGATTGTGTCAGATCAGGCAACACATGGAAACTATGTTACTGATAAACGGAAATCAGTTAGAGAGCCTCACCACCTTGGCACCTGGAATGTACGCGGGCTAAACCAACCTGGAAAGCTTCAGATAGTGGAGAGTGAAATGAAAAGGAAGGGAATCACTATCCTCGGACTCAGCGAAACACACTGCAGAAATTCTGGATACTTCTCGACCCAGTCGAATAAAGTTTACTTCTCAGGACCTGTAAATGAGAGCTCCAGAGGCGTTGCGTTCATGGTACCACTAAGCTTAGAAAAATACGTCAGCGGTTATAAACCGATTAACGACCGAATAATCGCAATCAAAGTTAACACAACTCCCTGTAAATTAAACATCATTCAGGTATATGCGCCTACCGCCCAATCCAGCGAGGACGATATAGAGAGCTTCTACAGCACTTTGGCAAAATCTCTCCAAGAAATACCTAAAAAGGAGATAACAGTGGTTTTAGGTGATTTTAACGCCAAAATCGGCAAAACAGACAGCGACGAACATCTGCGACGGGTAGTCGGGAGGTATGGAATCGGTAACAGAAACGAGAGAGGCGAACGTATGCTTCAGTTCTGTTGTGAAGAAAATCTGACCGTAACCAACACCTGTTTTAAAAAACATATACGGCGATTATATACTTGAATTTCTCCTAGCGACTGTTTTCGAAACCAGATAGACTATATCCTCATTCGGAGTAGATGGAAATCGTCTGTCCTGAATACTACGACATGCCCTGGGGCTGACTGTGGCTCTGATCACCAACTCTTAGTCACCACAATCCGACTTCGGTTGAGAAAACTCCACAAGCTAGAACGCACACTGAACATGCGCCATGTTGACCTACAAGCCTTTAGACAAGCAATTAAACATAAAATACCTGAATGTTTTTTAAATGACGCCACTGACCCTGACATCACTTGGAAGGCTTTGCAGAAGATTGTTGTGCAAACTGCAAAAGAGAACATGCTCCCCAAAACTACCATGAAGCCTTTTATATCTGCGGAAACGGCTGACTTTATTCTTCGCAGACGTGAGTTGAAGGGAAAAGGTCTAACCCTACAAGAGAACAAGAGGTTATATGACCAACTCAGCACAGAGGTTAAGAAAAGATGTCGCAGGGACTATAACCAACACATCAACAACATCTGCACTGATCTCGAACATAATTCTGCGAGGAATGAAACTAGAGATCTTTTCCGCAAGGTCAAAGATCTTACTACTAAATCTCAAAATACGAGAACCTGCACGATCGCAGATGACGTAGGTAACATACTGACTGAAAAGGATCAGGTTCTGGAACGCTGGAAACATATCACATACGGCACGCAGATAGACGTATCACCGCAGGAACCCGAAATTCTGCAGTCGGAGGTCGAACATGCCATTGGATGCCTCAAGGACAGAAAATCTCCCGGTAAAGATGGAATTCCCGACGAGTTACTTAAAAACCTAGATGCCAAATGTGTGAAGCAGATTTTAAGCATCTGCAATTCCATTTGGAAGACCAGGACATGGCCTGAGGAGTGGACAGAGTCTGTTTTTGTGCCACTTTATAAAAAAGGCTCTACCAAAGACTGCAACAACTACAGGAAAGGTCCTGTAGTTAAGTGCTAAGGAGCACTTATTCCACATGTCAGCAAGATACTGCTATACATAATACATAATAAGCTGAAACACTTTCTCGATCCACAAATTCCAGAGGAACAAGCAGGGTTCGTTAAAGGCAAAGGAACGCGGGAACAAATCCTGAACGTTCGCCAAATCATAGAGAAAAGTCGGGCATTTAACAGCCCTGTGTTAATGTGTTTCATTGACTATACTAAGGCCTTTGATTGTGTGCAGTGGGATAAGCTGTGGGAGGTGCTAAAGGACATGGGTGCGCCTCAGCATCTTGTTGACTTGATCCGATGCCTCTACAGCAGCAACCGCTCTTTCGTCAGAATAGACACCGACTGTTCAAATGTGTTCTCCATCAAGAAAGGCGTTAGACAGGGATGCATCCTTTCACCCTTACTCTTCAATGTATACGGAGAGTATATAATTAGGAAAACTCTTGAGGGCTGGGAAGGAGGGTTTGCTGTTGGTGGAAAGCGCATCTCCAATCTGCGCTACGCTGACGATACTGTTCTCATTGCTACAACATATGACGACATGAGGGAGATATTGCATAGATTGGAGATGGAGAGTGGCAAGTTGGGGCTTGCAATAAATAGACAGAAAACTAAGCTTATGGTGATAGATCGTGCGGAAAAGCTATCGGGCGCCTACAGCATTCAGGGCATCGAAGTTGTGGATAGTTTCATTTCTCTTGGGTCTATTATTAATAATGAAGGCAGCTGCGTCCCAGAAATAAAATGACGGATAGCTATGGCTAAAGATGCTATGACACTCTTGCAGAACATCTGGAAAAATCATGGCATAAGTTATAAAACCAAAGCCCGTTTAGTCAGAGCTTTAATTTTCCCCATTTTCTTATATGGAGCTGAGACGTGGACAATCCGAGCAAGGGAAAGACAGCGGGTAGACGCATTCGAAATGTGGTGCTGGAGGCGGATGCTCCGAATACCATGGACAGCCAAGCGCACAAATGTGTCTATCCTTTCCCAACTCGATATCAAGACCAGATTGTCTACAGTATGCCTACAGCGTATTTTGACCTATTTCGGTCACTTAATGCAAAAGGGAGATAGAAGTCTAGAAAAACTGGTCATTGTTGGCAATACCGAAGGGGAAAGAGCACGAGGCCGGTCGCCAACACGATGGTCTGACCAAGTGAAAGAAGCTACGTCCTCAAGCAAATTCCAGCAGGTGGTGATGGCAACTTTAGACCGGAATCGATGGAGGCAGATTGTCCGCTTAAAGGGGTCCAGTGACCACGATCCTCAGTAATGAGGGACCGATTAAAGAAGAAGAAGATGTGCCCACTGAACCACATTGTCAAAATCATTTTGCATTGTTTGCTGTATGAGCTCTATAAGATTATGGCTGTAAAGCAGGCAAGTATCATCAGCATACATACATACCTTACACTTCTTCAATACATTAGACATAGTGTTGACATGCATTATATATCCTAGTGGTCCGTATACTGAACCGGTCGGAACACCAAATTTGCCCCGTACACTTTCGGTTCCACTCTGTTCCAACGGCTTTTTCAAGTTGAGTCGCCATTGGGTACGGCATCGCGGACGCTTGATGTTGACTGTGGATCAGGAGATCTTAAAGTCAGGTTTTCAGCCAAAGATGTGGCAAAAATTATCAAAGGCATGGTAAGAGGTAAATCTCCTGGTCACGACAGCCTCAGCATCGAACATTTGCAAAATGGAGGCTCTCACTTACCGCGGGTTTTGGCTATGTTTTTTAATTTATGTGTTAGCCATTCTTACCTACCCGATAAATTGATGTTCACGGTTGTTGTGCCAATATCTAAAAATAAAACCGGAGATACCTCCGATGTATTAAATTACAGGCCGATTTCGTTTGCCACTGTTATAGGGAAAGTACTGGACAGTCTGCTTGACCAGCAGCTGGCAAAGCATATCAAGCTCCATGACGCGCAATTTGGCTTTAGATCCGGTTTGTCCAGGGAGAGTGCCATCATGTGCCTCAAGCAGACTGTTCAATATTACAGTGATCGGAAAACTCCTGTTTTTGTTTGCTTTCTGGATCTTTCGAAAGCTTTCGACTTAGTTTCATATGATAAGCTTGTAACAAATATATTTCCGTAACGGCTTGCAGCGACATCTGGTGTCAGGTATACTAATTATCAGGTGTACTCTTTCATCTGGGTGTGTCACTAGGTGGTTGAGGCACTTTGGTACTAGGTGGCGTTGAGGTCGGGGCCGAATTATTATAAATTCTTTACAAAACCTGTTAGATATTGTGTGTATTAATATAATTCAACAAGCACACAATCTCCTACATATCTAGGTTATTAATTTCTGGTATACATAATTACTTAAAGAAAATATAGATATGACATCTCTATGGGTCAATAAAATACTCAATGTCTATGGCCGACAAGAGTGATATTTCTTTTTGCATTGCTAATTGATACGCAGGAGGTCGAAAATAAAATCCTATTTAAATAAGTCAAATAAAGCAATCGCAATGACTCGGAGGCGACAGGGAAACAGCCCTAAAAATAAAATAATTATGTGCCAGCAAGCGCTGTGAGTATTCGTGGAATTGAACTATATTTTCATGTTTGTGAGACATGTGCTTGTACGACGCTTATCTTGCATTTTTCCCATCGACAGGGTTCCTTAGGATTAATTTTACATATAAATAAAATATAATTAAACATGGTCAACGACATGAAATAGGAACAGCTACACAGCATTCAACAACAGGCTCCGAACACCCATGATATTTCGGCTGATGTCAAAGCAATCAGGGATGTGGTCTGCAAGCAGTATCGTTCTCTGTGTAGTTGTATCATAGTGGAAGCATCAAGGAGAAAAAGATATCTTACAATTGTACGCCCAACGTGTCGCATGAGGTCTGATGGAAGTATTTAACTGTTTGTTTTGTAACTGCAAACAACTTGAACACTCAAGACCTTAACCAAGCTATAGGTTAACGTTAAGATTACTTAGTTTAAAACTTAAAATAACAAAACATTAACATTATATAAAATTTAAAAGTGCAGTTATAGTCACATGTGTTATTTTGAACTATATACCTTTTCACTTATAAATGTTTTGTTAAACTGAATATAAAACACTCTAATTTAACATAGTTATTATACCTGTTAATTAGGTTTAAATATATAAATGGAACAAACAATTGTTTTGTTCAACATGCATAAAGCATTACTTTATACTAAAAAAAACAAAACTTTAACATTATATATAAATTTAAAAGTGGGGTTATAGTCACATGTTTATTTAAACTATATACCTTTCCACCAGTGAATGTTTTGTTTAACTGATAATTAGTTTTGTATATTTAGAACAAAAAGTGTTTTTGTTCAACATGCATAAAGCAACTTTATTTGACTATCTTCATAAAGAAGAATTAGTTCAGATACTTAAATGTTATTATATTTCAACAGATCATAAAGCAACTGGAGATGTGGTCTGCAAGCAGTATCGTTCCCTGTGTAGTTGTATCATAGTGGAAGCATCAAGGAGATAGATTATCCCGCACATATGTTGTCTGATGTACTAGTGTTCGGAAACCTGTTGCTGAGCTGTTCATTTAAATAAAGAGTTAAATTCAGGAGGTACTTTTATAATTATATGTATTGTAGCTTGCTTTAAACATTACTTAATGAGAATTTCTCTAATAATTATTTTCATACTTGATTATTTATACTAAAAATAAATATAACATAATTGCTAAATTCTTTTGGAAGATATTAATGCCAAAAGAAAATGTGGGACATTTATAATAACTATTTAATTATGATCCCACTGGCGCCGAATATCAAAATAAATAAAATAAACAATTTGTAGTGACTTATTAGGATGTTTTTACTGTGTCAACTAGAAGAAGCACAATTGTATAGTATATTCTAATTGTTATGTTGATTTCTTCCTATACGGAATGCAACAAGCAATACTGTGTTGAATTACTAGTGTTTCTTGTACACAAAATTACCTAAATTTGTACATGTGAACAATGCTTAAACTTATTAGATCTTTTTTTCCTGTGTCAACTAAAAGAAACACAATGTGGTATTTATTATACTCTGATCACTTTGGTAGATATGTTATGTTGTTTCCTATACGGATTACAACAAACAATGCTATCGTGAATAGTGTTTCTTGTACACGGTATGCCTAAAAGTGTCCATGTTAACAATGGTCCTCAATTGATTTAAATACATTAATGTAAAATATGAAGATTCTCTAGTTAAAATCATTGTTGTGTTAAAATATTTACACATAATTCAATAATGGAGGTGTAAATATTTATAATTGAATATTTGCACGGAATTCAATAATGGAGGTGCAAATATTTAATTAAGAAAGGTATGAATGAATGCTGATAGGGTATAAGGATTTTTTTTAAGAATAATACTTTAACGTTAATTTAATAACTGGGTATGTATATGGATGGATGAAAGGAAGCACAATGATGCAAAAACTTAGTAGTATTCTGAATTATAAAATTTGACTAAAGTAGACATTTACCTACATCTATACTGTACAGTCTAAAACTGTACATATTTTGCTGACGCGGTGCCGTGCACCACACGTGCGTCATTCCAATAATATTATAAATACACATGAAACACTTTAAATCAATAAGTACGATAACTGCTACGCGGTGACTAACATTAGAGAAAGGAATCGTCAACAGTATTACTTGTAAACACAAAAATACGTAATAAATCTAACGAAAACTGAGTGATCTTTTCTCTTCGTGCTTCAACCTCAACAACAACAACTCTGCAAGTGTACGAATCGTACATTTTATGGTCCTTCGAGCCGGATGTTTGGTGCCACTGTGTCTCTTTACGGTAGCGAATCGGTTTAGCTGGTCTCCCAGAAGCGGGTCGCCCCAGCTAGATTGAGAAGTCGCATAATATCGTGACAGAGGTGCAAGGGTGCTGAGTTCCACTGACCATTTCAAATCAAGTAAGTCAACGATTTCAAGATTTGAAACGGAGAAGACTACAAGCAACGCAGTAGCCTTCGCAATACAACGCAACGCTCTCCTGCCACAGTCAACGACGTGTCAGCAAGCATCAACATGGATATGCTAGAATTGCAGTCAACGTGCTTCGATAACATCAAAGCATTATGTGTCAACTATCGCAAGGATTCATCATCACGAAAATCTGTGGAATACCTGAAGAAACGCTTGTCGTCGCTAGAAAACCAATGGCAAGACTTCGAAGGCAGGCATGCCCAACTGTTGCTCGAACTAGAAGATAAGAACATAGCATATTTCAAGGACGACATCTACGAAAAAACTAAAGAAATGTTCTTATCAACTAAAACAGACATAACTAGCAAACTGACGACTTTGAGCAAACAAAACGTGAAGTTCGACCTAGGTGGGACTTCAGAAGATGACGACAGCAACATACAACTCTTGCTTAACAAGCAAGAATGCAATTTCAACGCGATTCACCGTGTCATCTCCAAGATTGACTTAATCACTATATCGGAAAGATGGGAACTGGAAGACCACTTCGCAACCTTGAAATCGAAATGGGAACCCATCGATAAACTTCATTGGGAAATAGACTTTCAACTGAAAGGATCCAACGAACATTACTACAAAATGTTCACGGACATTGAACAACAATATGATGAGCTAAAGAGGAAAATCCATGCCAAAATCTGGTCCACCGTCCACTACCAGAAATCGACACCTAAGATCGAAATCCCTGAGTTCTCCGGCAACTACAGTCAGTGGATCTCCTTCAAAGACCTATTTCTGGAAGCTATTCACAAAAACCCTATGATCAACAACGCGCAGAAAATGCAACACTTAAAGACCAAGCTGCGAGGAGAAGCTGAACGCTTAGTGCAGCATCTGACCATTAGCACTGAAAACTATAACTCATGCTGGGATATATTAATTCAGCGCTACGACAATCGTCGCCTCCAGTTTACTTCATTTATGAACAACATGCTAAATCTGCCGATCATACAACATGCAGACTCATACAATTTGAAGAAGATGCATGACGTCATTACCGAATGCCTGAACGGCATCTCTAACATCGGTATTGATACTTCAACTTGGGACCCGATCATTGTGCACATCATGTCACAAAAACTGGACTCCAGTACTTTGAGTGACTACATGAAAGAACTTCAAGATCACAGAGAACTACAGAACCTCCACGACTTCCTGTATTTCCTCGAAACACAGTTCATGGCATACGAAACGATGAAATCAGCTAAAAGGGCGAACCCTACAGCCACAGAAAAATCATCCAACTGGAAAACATTCAACAAGCAAACCCAGATGAAGAAACATAACTATAACTTCAATCAAAATAAAACAAACAACTATCATGCTATTTACGGAAAATGCCCATTCTGCAACGGAAGTCACGTTCTGCGCCAATGTGACAAATTCCTACAAATGGACTTTGGCAAGCGAAATGACACCGTGTCGAAACTGCAGCTGTGCAAAAACTGTTTATTCAGCCACGGAAATGACGAGTGCAAATCCACGAAAATGTGCAAAGAATGTAACTTGAAACACAACACACTATTGCACAATCCGGACAACCAAACCATAACGTCAGCGACTAGAAAAAACAATGTTGAACAACGCCCTTCATCTCAACAACCAACATCTAACCATTTGTCTAAAGACAACATGGAGGTTCTACTGACTACGGTCCAGCTGAGAATAAAATCTGCAGATGGGATTTATGTAACACTACGTGCGTTGCTCGATCAAGGCTCACAGGTGAACTTGATAACAGAAAACGCTGCACAAATATTACGTCTTCCTCGGCGCGGGATCAACGCATCAGTATCGGGAATCGGCTCTGTTTCCAGAGAATGCAGGGGAAAACTGAAACTTACCTGTCAATCGATTCACTCCGATTATAACTTTGAAACTCAAGCACTTATTATGACGAAGCTAACAAACAACCTGCCTATGAAAACGTTCGAGAAAGGTGCATGGAGTCACTTGAAAAACTTGAAACTTGCAGATCCTGACTTCAACGTATCTCGGCAAATCGACCTATTACTAGGAGCCGACGTATACTCCGAAATTATCCTAGGAGGTGTATTGAAAGGCAATAACAGCTCCCCAGTTGCACAACAAACGCAAATTGGGTGGATTTTATGCGGAAAGATGAAACAAACGTTTAACTGCCACGTTACGGTAGTCAACTTAGAGGATTTAACAAAATTTTGGGAGAATGAAGAAATTCAAAAAACTAAAGATATCCCCAAAGATGACCAGTGTGAACAATTTTATAACGAAACTGTAAGAAGATCATTTGACGGAAAGTACATCGTCAAAATGCCTCTAGTTCCAGACTACAAAGAGAAACTAGGCAAGTCTAGAACAATTGCGGTTTCGCAGTTTCTACAGTTGGAAAAACGGCTAGAGAAGAACGAAAAGCTTTCCTCCATGTACAAAAAATTCATGGAAGAGTACGCGGATCTGGGTCACATGAAATTAGCACCTCAGATACCTACTGACGTCTACTTCTTACCGCACCACGGGGTCTTGAGAGAAAACTCGACAACAACAAAGTTGAGGGTCGTATTTAACGCCTCTCAAAAAACTACGACTGGCGTCAGCCTGAACAACGTCATGGAAAAAGGCGCCAACTTACAAAAGGACATTCAGGCCCTTATACTGAAATGGCGAACGTATAAATACGCATTTACGGCTGACATTGAAAAGATGTACCGCTGCATTTGGATTTCAAAAGAACAACAACATCTACAGAGAATTGTATGGCGGGACTCACGAGATCAACATCTTCGCGATTACCAGCTCTGCACAGTAACCTACGGGACCAAATGCGCACCATGGCTAGCTATGCGAACATTGAAGCAACTAGCCATTGACGACGGTCACAAACATCCGGCAGCTGCCAAGACACTCATAGAAGAATGCTACGTAGATGACGTCATTAGCGGCCATAACAACCTCACAGAAGCGAAAAAACTGCAAAACTCCTTGATCCAACTGTTAAAAGGAGGAGGCATGAATTTACGGAAGTGGACAGCCAATGACCGCGCTATACTGGAAGACTTACGCAAGGATCAAATTTCAACTCAAACCATGTTTGATTTTAAAGGGGAAGAATCAAGCAAAACGTTAGGCCTCGGTTGGAATCCAAACAGCGACAACTTCCACTTTAACTGGCCTGTGGAAAACTCCAAACAACTAACAAAGAGATCTTTACTCTCAGCCATATCAAGATTTTACGACCCATTGGGTTGGCTCTCCCCAGTAACGGTCAAGGCCAAACTACTATTCCAGAAAGTCTGGATGAGTAAACTTAGCTGGGATGACATAGTGCCCAGCAACATTGAATCTGAGTGGCTGAACCTAAAAACAGAACTGCCGTTCATTAATAAAATAACGATAAATAGATGGATTGGCGACACACAACAATGTGTCGAATTGCTAGGCTTCTGCGACGCAAGTGTAAAGGCGTACGCTTGCGTTATTTACAGCAAGGTGTTCAACGAACATGGCCAACCCATCGTAACTCTACTTGCTGCTCGAACAAGGGTGGCCCCACTGACTCAGAAAACAACACTACCAAGACTGGAACTGTGTGGTGCTCAGCTACTAGCTGACTTGATGGAGAAAACCAAGGAAACATTCTGTGGATATAACATATCAACACGGGCTTGGTCGGATTCTCAAGTGGTCCTCGCGTGGATTCAAGGCGAAACATCAAGATGGGAAACTTACGTAGCCAACAGAGTTACAAAGATCAAAAACGTCATTCCTGCAGCTCAGTGGCATTATGTCAAATCAGAGCAAAATCCAGCAGACTGCGCCTCAAGAGGTCTTTTGCCAAGCAAACTAGTAAACTTCAACCTGTGGTGGCAAGGCCCAGAGTTCTTAACAAAACAAGATCCGCCGGCAGATATGCCTTGCACTTTCCAAACGAATTTTGGCGGCTTAAACCACGCTAAAATCACGCAAGAAAATATCGATCATAATATAATTATCAATTTATTGAGCAAATGCAGCTCATTGACACAAGCAAACAGGGTCATCGCATGGATATTACGCTTCATTACAAATGTGCGCAATAGGACGAAATCGGAAACTACGTACCTAACAACAAGTGAACTAAGCGCAGCGCGCATTAGTATCATTATTCAAGCGCAGCGATTGCAGTTCAATTCTGAATACAAACAAATCGTTAACAACGAAACAGTATCAAAGAAAAGCGCAATTCGCAAATTGAATCCTTATGTAAACAAAGCGGGCATCATCTGTGTCGGAGGTCGTCTTAAACACTCAAGATTAACTGGGGATATGAAGAATCCAATAATCGTACCACATAAAGGAAGATTTACACAACTTCTTATAGAACAAGCACATTCAGCCACATTACATGGAGGAGCTCGGCTAACGCTGACTTATATTAGACAGCGTTACTGGATCGTTGGCGGCAACCGGGCTGTCAAGAACCAACTTCGAAGATGTGTACGCTGCCATCGCTTCAACAAGACAGATAGCTATCAACTGATGGGTGACCTACCACCGCAAAGGATCACTCCGTGCCGCCCTTTCATGCACACAGGAGTAGACTTTACCGGTCATGTGGATGTTAAACACAACAAGGGTAGAGGCGTAAAAACTTCAAAGGGATACATAGCCATATTTATATGTATGGCGACGAAAGCTGTTCATATTGAACTCGTATCAGACCTTAGCACAGAAACGTTTATGGCGGCCTTCCAAAGACTATGTGCGAGACGCGGCACCCCGAAACACATGTACTCTGACTGTGGTACAAACTTTATCGGCGCTGCAAAGGTGCTTCGTCAGGAATTCGAAGAGTTCAAACAACTACTGAAACCAGATGTTTTCAACGAACTGGCCAAATTGGAGGTGGAGTGGCATTTCAACGCCCCCGCCTGGCCAACTGCTGGCGGTCTGTGGGAAGCTGCCGTCAAGTCTATGAAGCACCATCTGCGACGAGTACTGGGGGACCAAAAACTAACGTACGAGGAGTTCATAACGATTTTAGCAAAAATAGAAGCCTGCATGAATTCAAGACCTCTGTGCCCGCTAACTGAAGATCCAGAAGAGTTCTACAACTGCCTAACGCCTGGACATTTTCTTACAGGAAGCCCAATATTGTCCATGCCACTCTCGGATTACAGTGACGTAAAAAACATTGATTTACGCCGTAGATGGCAGCTTACCGAGCATATGTTCCAACAATATTGGAAAAGCTGGTCAAACGATTACCTTACCACTCTACAAACACGTAGTAAGTGGAACAAGCCTTCTAGAAACGTTAAAGAAGGCGATGTAGTACTGGTGAAAGAAAACAATCTACCGCCGGGAAAATGGGCCCTAGGTCGGATTCTGGAAACACATCCAGGATCTGATGGATATGTTCGAGTAACTACTGTTAAAACTCAAGCAGGAATCATAAAGCGCCCAATAACAAAACTGTCGCCATTACCATTGAACTCTGAAACTGAGGAAACCAAAGAAAACGAAATGAAAAATAAGCCTCCACAGAAATCGAAAAACGAACGGCGGAAGAAGTCAAAGAATCTTATCTCAACGTTACTAATAACAATGTTATCATTGTTTACATTTGTAACGGGATCTTATACCGCCACCGATGGCACGCGCGGAGCGCCGGCGGCGACCGCTCAGATTACAAGTCTGGAACGCGAGCGGCCCATATACTATGACACCGTCGGCAAAATGCAAGTAGTGCACGATGAATGGATACTAATGATGTACTACAACCTAACAAACTATTGGGATGGGACTCGTCGTACTCAAACTTACTTCGAGAATATTCACAACTTATGCCAAAAAACGAATCTACAACACTGCAGATCAACCATGGAACAATTAAATCATGAACTAGAACTTCTAAACTACTACAACTCTATACTTATAAATCCCCACAAACACCTGAGCAACAGGAAGAAACGGGGTCTAGTCGACGGAGTCGGCTACATAGCTAACAGTCTGTTTGGGATATTGGACCAACAATTCGCTAAGAAATATCAAAACGATATTCAATCTCTGCAAACCAATGAGAACTACTTACTTGAGTTATTAAAAAATCAAACAACGATTGTGGAGCTTGAGAATCAAGTATTGAAACAAACTGAAGACAATATTCAGCGTCAATTCAACTCCATTGATAACTTTATCAATCAGACCAATAAAAATATAGCATCCATCGAAACGGAAATGGAAATACTTTCGGCTACTACCTACCTCAACTCTGCTTCGTTAACGACGTACCTATTGATCAACAGCTTGAGGACGTTCCAGGAGATGCTGTTTAATACTCTAACTAACGTCTACCAAGGTCATGTAGATGTCCATCTGATAAGTCCGGTGCGTCTGATTCAAAAATTAACGGAAATATCCGGAAGCCTTCCGAAATCTTTATCGCTACCAGTTGAGAACTACAAAGAAAACATTAAAGATATCTACAAGCTGATCAATGTGAAAGCACGAGTTACTGAAAATTACTTTCTTTTCGAAGCACATATTCCACTTGTAGCTAACGAAGATTTCGTAATATACCAAGCGATACCTTTACCGGTTAACAATGCTAAGGAAACTACATATGTGCAGTTATCAAACGAGTACATCGCTGTCAACTTCAAGAAGAACATTTACGTGTCTATGTCCAAAGATGACTTGAAACACTGCATGCAACAAAAATCGCAGAATTTCTTATGCAAGAAAAACCTGCCATCATTTGACCTACACAGCAAAAACGCTCCTTGTGAGGCAAAACTGCTATCGCATCAAAACAATGAACCTTGTGACGTCGAACGCGCGTCATGCAAAGACACTTGGATAGAGTTACAAACTCAAAACAGCTGGCTGGCGATTTGCTGCGAAACGTGTGCATTACGAATCATATGTAGCAACGACGTCACATCACAAACCATTGCATTATCGAGCATAGTGACATTATCTCAGGGATGCGTACTGCAATCCAACGACTTAACCATCTACGCTCAACGCCGATACAGCAGTCATATGAAGATGGATTATGAGTTTACAGCTCCAACATTTGATACATCTATTAACAAGATAGTGAACTTAACATATCGTTATGCTCCAAATATCCTTCAGTCAAAGGCTACGGATCAGGAAATTGTAACAATTGATCAGAAAATTGCAACTCAACGGCAAAATGAAGCTTCACTACCAACACTAACAAGTCACGACATTCATCAATATGCCATAAGTTACTCTTTGCTGGCGATCGCCATCATAGTCGTACTTGTCGTGGTTGGGAGAAATCGTTGTCCACACTATTGCACACACAACGCTAAGAACAAAACTTCGAGTCAACCTGAAGATATTGAACTTCAAGTTTTCCGCAAAACAGAGTGCCAGCAGCATGAAACCGTCGCAGCACAAACAACAAAGGACTTGCGGCGGGAGCCTCAACCTGGGAACAGGAACATCGCCTTTCTATTTGATTGATTAATTACTTAACTAACTTTGTGATGACTTTTCCTTTCTCTTCTCGTTGGTTTCTTCTTTTTGGGTTGCCAAGATGTACAGTCTAAAACTGTACATATTTTGCTGACGCGGTGCCGTGCACCACACGTGCGTCATTCCAATAATATTATAAATACACATGAAACACTTTAAATCAATAAGTACGATAACTGCTACGCGGTGACTAACATTAGAGAAAGGAATCGTCAACAGTATTACTTGTAAACACAAAAATACGTAATAAATCTAACGAAAACTGAGTGATCTTTTCTCTTCGTGCTTCAACCTCAACAACAACAACTCTGCAAGTGTACGAATCGTACATATACAACGGATAGGTGCTCAATGTAACCCTTGCTGATTTAAAAAGGCGGGTTTAATTACTTTTCGTTGCGAATCTTAACTTGATTAGGTTATCCTGATGACATGGTACTGCTTTCTTTCTTTTCGTGTAAGGTGTGGCCACCTCTGGTGTCAGAGTTAATTAAGCCGCCTCTGGGAATCCCCACAGGCCTCTGACTTGGCTATTTCAGACTTACATTATAACTCTATAAGTCCAGGTTTCCTCACGATGTTTTCCTTCACCGTTGCCTGTGATGTCCAAGATTAACTTAGAAAGTACATATGAATTTGAAAAATTCACATTGGTACTTGCCCGGATTCGAACCTACGACCTCAAGCACGACAGGCGAGGTCTTAGCCACTGGGCCACCACGACACATGGTACTGCTGAGTCCATCGATTGGAGGGTTGCGTAAGTTGGTACGGGTCTGTGAGTCTTATGCCATGGGCTCAGATATAATGCTAAGATAAGCGAGCTGTTAGTTTTTAAGGGGCGTGGCAAAAGCTACGAGACTGTACCCTCAGTCACTTTAGCAGGTACCGTCTTAAATAGAGTGCCACAGTTCAAGTATCTGGGCCACTGGGTCTCCGAAGACCTTACAACGCAGATGTGGAAAGGGCACGTAGGGCGTTGGCTGTCCGGTGTAACATGTTGGCCCGCAGGTTCTCACGTAGCAGTAATCAAGTCAAAGTCACACTTTTTAAGTCTTACTGCCAAACACTTTACACGTGCAGCCTGTGGGGTAAGTACACACTCGGAACATACAACGCCTTGCTTGTTCAATACAGCAACGCGTTCAGGTTGCTGCTGGGGCTGCCGCGATTCTGCAGTGCGTCAACTATGTTCGCAGAAGCGCACACGGATGGCTTTCATGCCCTAATAAGTCAGCAAAGCCTAACAATGTGCGTCGCTGCTGCGTCGCGTTAGGTCCAGCATCAACAGGTTACTAAGCGTGTTCGCGGACAGGTGGGACTCTCCACTGCTGCGCCACTGGATGCGCTTGCACACTGCCTTGTGAGCAGTGGACAGTTCCTCCGCGTCATTTTTTTTATGTGTTGCCTCTGGTTTTTATTTGTTTGTATCTTTTTATGTGTTGTAACTGTTTTCTTCATTGTATTTTGTGTTGTTTTTTTTGTTTAATGTCTGTGTTGTTTTTTTTTGTATACTTATTCTATGTTTTGTAAGTGTACCTATGGGCAGAAAGTCTGAAATAAACGATAATTTAATTTAATTAAAAAAAATATGATATTGACATGCGGTACCGAAGTGTCACATGAAGCTCTAGACGTATCTTTCTATGACCAATAGTGATGGTCAAAATGCTCCAATTTCAGGGATTGTTCACGTGACATTTCAATAGCAATGCCAATGCTAAAATTGTTATTAAATTTATTCTTTTTTTTTAAACAACCTTTTTCTTATTCTTCTCAGCAAACCCTTTCATTTGATACCCATATCATGGCAGTGCACACAAAATAACTAGTCTGCCATCTTGGGCCGTCCGCCATATCGCATTAAAAATAACTTCACTTAGCTAACCATGCGTTGTCATCTAAACAAAACGTGTGTGCAAAATTTCATCTCAATCGCTGGAGGATAGCGCTGCTTTAAAATTCAGTTGCAAGATTTGACCCCAACACACTTATATATATACATAGCAAGTTAAATAAAAGCTTGTAAAAATAAAAAAGGATCGTGTCACAAACTGTTTATTCGGGCCAATAATTCAGGTAATATTACTATGCTTATACCTATGTTTCCGGTCGTCACATCTCTCCTCACCAAGACCGTTATAACTAACTAACTAATTTAACTGTAACTTAAACAAATTAACAAACTTATGTTACTTAATCATTAAAACGTTTAGCCCGATTGAACGCACGTAGTGCTCGGGCAGATTCACCAGGTGGTGTCGGTTGTGGTGTACGAAGTGAACGCTTTTCTGACTCAGCCTTTGGTGCTGGTCGTGTTTCTATTAGTGGCGCCTTCGCCACCTCCCCGTCGCCACCTGTTGCATCCTCATACATATCATCGCCGGCTTCCTTATCGACCAATCCTCCAGAAAAAAGATTCTGGGTTTGTTCGTCCACGGCTACCCCGCTCATTCGGGATAGAGAGTACCTACTTTTTTTAATATTCATCGGGATAATTTGATCAGCATGACGCCGCCATTCCACCTCACCCCCAATATTAACTTTATATGATACGGGGCCTGTCTTTTTAACCACTGTAGCTTCGGTCCATTTGTCCCCCCTTGTCGTATAATCGCGGGCTAAAACCGAGTCTCCCACATCAAAATTCCTATCAGTGCCTGAGACGCGGGTGACTTGTCGCTCTTGCTTGGCGCGCACAGTGGCCGCCACGTCCGGCCGCAGTGCGTCCAGCCTGCTACGCAGTCGCCGCCCCTGCAGCGCCACTGCGGGTGATACCCCGGTCGTCGCGTGTTCACAGTTGCGATACTGTAAAAGGAATTTACAGAGAGCCGCATTTACGTCGTCATGTTCGTACAACGCTCTCTTGATCGCCTTTTTTACAGTTTTACCTGCGTTTTCTGCCGCGCCATTACCCTGCGGCCTGTAAGGAGCCGACGTTGTATGTTTAATACAATTTTTTTCACAGAATGTTTTGAATTCTTGAGATGTAAATGGTGGTCCGTTATCAGTCACGAGCTGCGATGGTAAACCGAAACGCGCAAAAACACTTCTCAGGACTTTAATTGTTGCGGCTGCATTTGTACATTTCATTGGTAACGCCTCAATCCACTTAGAATGCGCGTCCACCATCACTAAATAACGAATGCCTCCACAGTCCGCGAAGTCGGCATGTACGCGCTGCCACGGATGCAGCGGGAACTCCCAAGGATGTAGCTGCGCGTGCGGTGGCGCATCGCGAACTATGCGGCACGCGGCGCAAGATTTACATAAGTCCTCTATATCCTTATCTAAATTCGACCAATAAATATAGTTTCACCATAAACTTTTCATTTTACTTATGCCTAAATGACCTTCATGCACTTCCTCCAAAATTTTCTTTTGTAAGGCAGCAGGCACTACTATTCTATATTTGTAAATAATACAGCCCTGGTTTACCACAAAATCTTGGTTCCTGGAAAAATAAGGTTTTTCCGCATCGCAGCTCAGGGCCGACGGCCACCCAAACAGTACATAACCTTTAATCTTACTTAGAAACACATCGCGTTCCGTCTCTTTTGCAATATCCTTATAAAAAACAGGCACTGACGGCTCAACTAGATTTAAATAATCCATGCTTGTGTCCACAGAGTGACCCTCCTGAGGTAACGGTAATCTGGACTGTATACCTGATAGAATCGGTACTAATGGCATATCACGGTTATGTTGCATCAACACTTAGGTACGGCATAATGTATTGGCGTAACTCAGTCGATAGAGAACCTGTATTTAGAGCTCAAAAAATGTATCAGATGTATGTGTGGCCTAAATAGCACGGACAGTTGTAAACCGTTCTTTAAAAGCCTAAACATTCTTACCCTACCATCGCTGTACATCTATGAAACTAATGTATTTGTCAAAACACACATCCTGCAATACAAAATAGCTTCCAAAAGCTACTATAGAAAATTGCGTGACAAAAATAAGTTAGAGCTCGAAATAACACATGGCAGAAAAGCGCTAATGAATAAAAGCACTTTCTGTATGGCCACAAAAATATTTAACAAGCTGCCTGAGACATTAAAATCATTAAATCTGTACAAATTCAAAAGTGTACTTAAGAAAATTTTAATCCATAAATGCTACTACTCAATAAAGGACTATTTGGATGACAGTTCTATAATTCCTCCTTCAGACAATAATCATTAGGTCATCATTTATCTTAAGTTATTCTTATTTCTTACTTTTTTAATTTTTTTGACTTGCCTGCATTTATTGGGTATTAACCTGATTGACATTACACTACAAGTTTTTACTGTTGACATTCTGTATATATTTTATTAATTTTATACTTAATTATGAATTAATTGACATTATCTATATTTTCTTTAAAAAAAAAATTTTTTTATATTTCTTGGATTTTATTGTTGACATTCTTAAAATATTTCATTGATTTAATATTTATTTTGACATTCTTGTACCTATTAATTTGATTAATTGACATTACCCTATTTTTATTTTTTGTAATTTCTGAAATGTTTTATTTAATTTGGTACTTGTTTTGACATTGTAGTTTTTATTGAAATTAATTAATTGTCAGGAGAATGGTAACTATATTTAACCATCCAACACTAACTCTTTCTAGTTTTTATGTAATATTGTGCAATTAATGATGAAACATTTGTACGCCTAATGGCAAAGCATAGAGTACTTACAAAATTGTAATATCCCACACACCTGTGTATCTGTAACCTATGTTTACAAATAAAGCATCTGAATCTGAATCTGACAAAGCATCAGCCGGACCGTTGTCCACCGATCGCACGAATTCTATACTGGAATCATACGCGGCCAGGCGCGCCGCCCATCTTTGTAAACGACTGGCTGCCGTTTGCGGAATGCCACTCTTCTCCCCAAAAATATGCGTCAGTGGTTGATGATCAGTACGAAGTATAAATAGCCTACCAAACAAGTATTAGTGGTGTTTTGTGACCCCAAACAAAATAGCCAATGCCTCCTTGTCTAATTGACTGTAGTTGCGCTCGGGCGCACTAAGCGTTCGCGACACACAGCTGACGGGCCGCTCGTTGCCGTCCTCATACCGATGAGCGAGTACGCGCTGCTAACTACCGATAATACTAGCTCGCGTCCCTCCTCGTAGTGTGCCAGTACACGTTCACTCAGGAGGTTTCGCTTTGCTTCCGAAAAGGCTTTTTCACACTTAGTGTCCCAATTCCAGCAGACCTCTTTTTTAGCAAATTATGCATTGGCTGTAATAAGGTGCTTAAATGCGGGATGAATCGCCCATAATAATTAAGCATATCCAGGAAACTTTCAAGTGGAGATACGTTTTTAGGTCTCGGTGCGCTGGAAATGGCCTCTAGTTTCTCTGGGTCTGGCCGTAAACCATCTTTATTAATTATGAAGCCTAAATATTTTACACTGTTCTGTAAAAATCGACTTTTACTTAGCTTGACAGTAAGACCCGCATTACGTAATCTATCGAGTACAGCTCGCAAATTTTTTATATGTTCTAACTTGTTTGAGCCTGTCACACATATGTCATCTAAAAATATCACGCACCCGGGCACCCCGCGCAGAGTTTCCTCCGTAATCTTTTGAAATTTCTCAGGTACGCACGATAAACCGTATGGTGTGCGTCTATACACATACGTACCCATGTGTGTTGTTATCGCCGTATAGGCGCGCGAATCCTCGGACACAAAACATTGTTCATACGCATGACGCAAATCAATTTTTGAAAATTTCTCTACACCGCTAAGATTTGCAAATAATTCTTCAATTCGCGGTAATGGATAATAATCTCGTTTTAATTTGGGATTCATTGTGACCTTGTAGTCACCACAGATACGTATATCCCCATTTGCTTTTACGACAGGAACGATTGGAGTTCCAAAATCAGAGTAATCTACGCGATAGATTGTGCCATCTGCCTCCAAACGTTCTAATTCCCTCTCAACTCTCGCGCGGAGTGCCAGCGGCATAGTTCTCGCTCGCACGTAAACCGGTTCCTTATCTGCAAGCTGTAGTCGGATGGATTGTTTACAAGTTCCTAACTTATCACAAAACACTTCTGGGAATTCAGTGCGCAATGGTGTTACTAAGTCCTCATCTACTATTTCATTGAGCGTAATTTGAGTTATTTTTAGAATGCGCATCCACTCTCGTCCCAATAGAGGTCGTGCGCCACCCTTAATAACATATAGACGCAATGAATTCCCCTTTATTTCTCTTAAGCACACATCTACTAAAATGTAACCTAATGACTCAATTCGTAAGCCCGAGTAACAACGTAATAATAAATTGTCCGCGATCATTTTTTTATTCGAAAACATCTGTTTGTACATATCCTCACTTATGGCCGAAATATGGCTACCTGTATCTACTTCACATTGAATGTCCATGTTGTCAATTGACAATTTTATAAAATATGGTTTGTTACCTCGAGCTGCTTTGATGTTGAACATACCATCATCCGACTCATTATCGCTCACGTAATTCTGCCGACCACCTTTGCCGCGCACTTGTTTACACATCACCTTCAAATGACCTTTTTGACCGCATTCATCACAACTATAGTTTTTGAATCGACATCTATCAGCCAAGTGCGCCTTGCCGCAACGCCAACAAGATGCGCGCGAGCTCGCCGACTCCGCGCCTGCGCTGCCTGCTCCTGCGCCTCTGCTGCTTGTCGCTGCGCCTCCATCCGAGGCCCGCGGTTGGCGCCCGCGCTGGCCGGCTCGGCCGCCGCCGCCGTGCGCGTAGTGCAGGCCCTCGCCCTCCGCGCCATCCGTTATTGGTTTTGAGTCCGCCGCCGTCACCGCCGCACCCTACCTACCCTACCTACCCTACGGCGGATGGTCGTAGCACGTCTAAAGTGGCAGCTTGTACCGCGGTTTAGTACCCGCCAGTTTGGCTTTATGCCCCAAAGGAGCACCGAGGACGCCCTCTATACGCTAGTGCAGCACGTACAGGACAAGTTGAGGCTGAAGAAGCTAATTGTCCTGGTGTCATTGGATATAGAGGGGGCCTTCGACAGCGCTTGGTGGCCAGCTATAAAAGTCAGGCTGGCTGAGGAAAAGTGCCCGGTCAACATCAGGCGGCTGATAGACAGCTATCTTGATGGTAGGAAGGTTAGGGTTCGTTATGCCGGGGAGGAATGCACGAGAGAGACTGGAAAGGGCTGCGTTCAGGGGTCAATCGGCGGTCCAATCCTGTGGAATCTCCTCCTAGACCCACTACTGCAGGAGTTGGAGCGGCGCGGGATCTTCGTGCAGGCGTTCGCGGATGACATCGTCTTGGTCGTGGATGGGGACACGGCGACTGAAGTCTCTAGAACCGCCAATGCAGCCCTCGCCCATGTTCAGGATTGGGGTGTCCGAAATAAGCTGAGGTTTGCACCGCACAAAACCTGTGCGATGACCATAACCAATAAGCTTAAGTACGACACTCCAATACTGAGCATGGCCGGGGTCGACATCGGTATGGTCAGAAAAATGAAGTTGCTTGGTCTAACCATAGACGATAAGCTCACTTTCAGTGAGCATACCGCGAACGTCTGCAAGAAGGCAGCTAATATTTACAAACAGCTATCCCGCGTTGCTAAAGTTAGTTGGGGATTGAGTGCAGAAATCATACACATCATCTACACAGCCACAATTGAACCCATAGTTACGTACGCGGCCGCTGCCTGGGCTCCCGCCACGAAAAAGGTTGGGATACGGAAGAAGCTAGACTCTGTCCAACGAGGATTCGCTCAGAAGCTCTGCAAATCGTACCGCACAGTCTCTCTGAACTCGGCACTGGCACTGTCCGGGATTCTACCTCTAGACCTGCGCATACAAGAGGCAGCCGCCCTGTATGAAGCAAGGAGAGGGTCATCCCGGTTTGTGCCAGGAGATAGTGAGATCGAGAGTGCGGTGAGGTTTGCCGAAGCTCCTCATCCAGCTACACAAATGCCCCTGGAGTTCATGTGCCTGGCAGATCAAACGTTACTAGATAGTAACAATGTGCAGACGGTGCGAATCTTCACCGGCGGCAGCAAGATTGAGGGGAAGGTCGGAGCCGCATTATCCATTTGGGATAATGATGGCGAAGTCCGGAGCCTCAAGCTCTGCCTTGCCGCGAACTGCACAGTCTACCAGACGGAACTCCTGGCCATTTCAAAGCGACCGAAGTGATCCTCGCGCGGCAAGAGACGAGCTATGGTTTGTATAGCGACTCAATGTCAGCATTGGAGACGCTTGCAAACCATGGTTCTCTCCATCCCCTGGCGGTTCACGCGCGCGCCAATTTGGCTAAAGCCCTGGGCCAGAGCAAAGCTGTGTCTTTGTTCTGGATCAAGGCCCACGCGGGCCTCCTGGGGAATGAGCGAGCGGACGAGTTAGCAAAGGAAGCAGCATTGTCGTTACGGAGGAAGCCGGACAACGACCAATGTCCGATTTCATTTATCAAGCAACAGATCCGTTTGGAATCGCTTGCTGAATGGAATCGGAGATACGTGACGGGCGAGACTGCTTCGTACTACCTACCCTACCTACCCTACCACCCTACCTACCCTACCTACCCTACCTACCCTACCTACCCTACCACCCACCCACCTACCCTACCTACCCTACCTACCCACACCCACACCTACCTACCCAACCTACCCTACCTACCCCTACCTACCCCTACCTATACCCTACCTACCACCCCCTACCTACCCACCTACCCTACCACCCTACCTACCCTACCTACCCTACCTACCCTACCTACCCTACCTACCCTACCTACCCTACCTACCCTACCTACCCTACCTACCCTACCTACCCTACCTACCCTACCTACCCTACCTACCCTACCTACCCTACCTACCCTACCTACCCTACCTACCCCTACCTACCCTACCTACCCTACCTACCCTACCTACCCTACCTACCCTACCTACCCTACCTACCCTACCTACCCTACCTACCCTACCTACCCTACCTACCCTACCTACCCTACCTACCCTACCTACCCTACCTACCCTACCTACCCTACCTACCCTACCTACCCTACCTACCCTACCTACCCTACCTACCCTACCTACCCTACCTACCCTACCTACCCTACCTACCCTACCTACCCTACCTACCCTACCTACCCTACCTACCCTACCTACCCTACCTACCCTACTCTGGTAAGAGTGTGTACCCTACCTACCCTACCTACCCTACCTACCCTACCTACCCTACCTACCCTACCTACCCTACCTACCCTACCTACCCTACCTACCCTACCTACCCTACCTACCCTACCTACCCTACCTACCACCTACCTACCCTACCTACCCTACCTACCCTACCTACCCTACCTACCCTACCTACCCTACCTACCCTACCTACCCTACCTACCCTACCTACCCTACCTACCCTACCTACCCTACCTACCCTACCTACCCTACCTACCCTACCTACCCTACCTACCCTACCTACCCTACCTACCCTACCTACCCTACCTACCCTACCTACCCTACCTACCCTACCTACCCTACCTACCCTTCCTACCCTACCTACCCTACCTACCCTACCTACCCTACTA